>OZ035998.1:39732030-40072030 GCA_964035015.1 Corallium rubrum
ACACGAGTTAGCCAATAAGAGGACAGCAAACGGGAGTGTGGTATGCGACTTGAGAGAGAGTAAAATATTATGATCGTGACTGTGGTTGAGACTTGAGATGTGACGCGACGTGTTTATGTGACTGTGTAAATAAAATCCTTTTGAATATAACTGTGAGAAGTGACTTGTTGGAAAGATCTGTATTGGGAGGCGATACTATTTCCTACACGTGGCACCTCCGACGGGATTGCAGTGAGAGTGAGATAAAGCTTGAAACAAAGCAAAGAAACGCAGTCTTCGTCAAGCGACATTGTGACAACAACAAATTATGGAAGAAACGCTTCAAACCAAGCTTGTCCAGCTTAAGATAACTATGGGGAGAACGGAAAAGATACTCAACGCGCAAAGGTATGAAGCTATCGAACGCCATGAAAACGCGCTAAAAACGACCATCTCCGAAGTGGATAACAGTAAGCGAGAAGTCGAGGCTCTAAAGATTGCGGCAAAGGAAGACCTCAATGACATCGGAAATTGGGTCGCAGAGATTGAGGAGAAATTAGCCGAAGCTGATGTTGAAGTGGTCCGTTTGCGAAGATTCCGAGACGACTTTAAAACGGATAGTGAACGGAAAGTACAAGAACAAGAACTCAGATTTGAACACGAACTTCATGAAACACGAATGAAGTTTCAAGCAGAGTTGAAAGCCGCCAAAGCGACGACAAAGACATCGCCTGAAGATCAATTAACCAACGCCAGTCAGATGACGAAAGGAGTGCAAGCCAAGCTACCGAAGCTCGAAATTTCGAAGTTCGATGGGTCTTACCAAGACTGGCCTCGATTCTGGGGACAATTTAGTGAGACGATCGACAAGACGAGTGTGCCAAATGTGACAAAGTTTTCCTATTTGCGTGAGTTACTTCACACTAGAGTCCGTAGAACTGTCGAAGCGCTACCATTCACCAATGAAGGCTATAACAGAGCTAAAAGCATATTGAAGGATAAATACGGGAAGGACTCGGAGATTATCAAAGCATATACCAAACAGATTTTTGACCTGCCGATAATCCCTAATGTCAACATCAAAAGAATTCACGAGTTTTGTGAGAACTTGTCTTACGCAGTGCAGTCACTGGAGACGATGGGAAGTCTGGAGAAAATAAATGGAAATGTAGCGATGACGCTAGACAAGCTGCCAGGGATTCGAGGCGATTTAGTGCGATCAGATCCAGAGTGGGAAAGTTGGGACTTCGTGAAGCTGACCGAAGCCTTGACCTTGTGGACCCGACGTAATCCGATCGACAAGCAACCTGTCGACGATCAAGCACCACGTCGCCGAGACAGACTGTTCAATACTCGCGTACGAGGGTGCGTGTATTGCCGAGACACAAACCACAAGGCCAACGAATGTTCCAAGGTGATAACGACGTCCGACCGCAAACAAGCGTTAGCGAAACAACGTCTATGTTTCAATTGCGCAGCAGGGACCCACAAAGCTGCTCACTGTCCAAGTAAATCTACCTGTCAACGCTGCGATAAGCGACATCACACCTCTATTTGTGACCAAGAAGACCAGACCACAAAAGAAGAAAAGGTGTACACCACGACCAAGAGCGAGGAGGGAATATTTCCTGTTGTCACAGTGAGAATTGGTGGAGTAATGTGTAGGGCTTTGATTGACTCTGGTGCAGGGAGCTCCTACATCTCAGCTAAATTAATCCACGTTCTTAAGGCTAAACCCGTTGAAGTGGAGACGAAGCAGATCGACATGTTGATGTGCAACAAACAGGTCCGCCTTGAAACCTATCAGTTGAAGATAGAATCGCTCGACCGTCATTACGAGATGGAAGTCAGAATGATGAAAGTCGACAAAGCCGAGTTGTTGTCTGTGGATAATCCCAACTATGGAGAACTGATCAGCGACTACTCACACTTGGAGGGAATTACAGTGACCGAACGTGCCACAAAGTCTCAGCTTCCGGTTCACATAGTGCTTGGCAGTGGGGAATATGCCAGAATCAAAACCAACACTCCTCCAAGAGTCGGGAAAGAGTATGAGCCTGTCGCAGAATTCACCAAACTCGGGTGGTTTATCATGTCCCCAGGCCAAGAATTCGACCGCAAAGTGATGCTTTTAACCCAAACCAGCCAATCGGATTATGAAGATTTATGTCGTTTGGATGTCTTGGGACTTAAAGATACAGCCGAGCATGACCAAAGTGTGGTCTACGATGAATTCAAAGAACAACTGCGTAGAGATGTGGATGGCTGGTACGAAGCTGCTCTACCCTGGAAGGGAAGTCATCCACCTTTACCGAGTAATGAGCTAGGAAGCCTGCGCCGCCTCCAGAGCCTTACCAAGAAATTACAGCGAGAAGGAGTTGTTAACGCGTACGATGCCATCATCAACGAACAGAAGGAGGAAGGAGTGGTCGAAGCAGCCAACGCCCCAGCGAAGGGGGTAGAGTTTTATATACCCCACAAGCCTGTAATCCGAGAATCTTCCGAGAGTACAAAGTTAAGAATCGTGTACGACGCATCGGCCAGAGAGAACCCAACCGCTCCGTCATTGAATGAGTGTCTGTACCCTGGACCGCCTCTCCAGAATAAGTTGTGGGACATTCTCGTTCACGAACGTATGTATCCTGTCGCAGTCACCGCTGACATTCAGAAAGCCTTTTTGCAAGTACGGATAAGAGAGAATGAGCGCGATGCACTCCGCTTTCACTGGAGGTGTGGAGAACATTCAGAGCTACAAACATTACGTTTCACGCGAGCACTGTTTGGACTGGCCCCATCTCCCTTCCTCTTGGGGGGAGTGATCGACTGTCATCTAGATGCCTGGGAGAAGAAATATCCAGAGGTGGTCCTCGAGTTACGCAGAAGTCTCTACGTAGACGATTTACTTACCGGAGGACAAACTATCGATCAAGCTAACGAGCGCAAGGAAAGAGCCATCGAGATTTTCAACGACGCGACCTTCAAACTGCACAAGTGGAATTCAAACGTCAAGGAATTGGAGAAGGCAGCAGACTTGCCCAAAGATGAAAACGAACAATCCTACGCGAAGCAACAGTTTGGGGTACAGCCAAACGAATCAAAGATGCTTGGGTTGAAATGGGAAAAGTCAAAGGACACTCTAACCGTTCCTTTCCCTGGCGCCGTCGCCAAAATAACGAAACGTGAAATCCTCAGGAAGCTAGCAAAGATCTACGATCCCTTAGGTTTGGTTTCGCCGATGACCTTGGAAGGGAAGTTCATCTATCGAGACGTCTGCTGTGCAAAATTGCCTTGGGACGCTGAGCTAGACGGGTCGCTGAGAAGACGTTGGATGAAGTGGGAGCAATCACTACCAACGGGGGAAACAGTGCCCCGCCCTATTGTGGACTACAAAGAATCGGTTTCGAGTGTCGAATTGCATGTGTTTGGTGACGCATCAACTCAAGGGGTTGGCGCTGCAGTGTATTCCGTGGTCCGACAACATTCAGGGAATACCCAACGTCTAATTGCAGCCAAAGCACGGCTGGCTAAGCAAGGCCTAACCGTGCCCCGTCTCGAGCTGGTATCCGCCCACGTCGCAACGAATCTGGTGTCAAACGTGCGCAACGCCCTACAAGGCCTCCCTGAACCAACCATCTACGGCTGGCTTGACAGTACGGTCGCCCTATACTGGATCTGTGGAAATGGGCAATACAACCAGTTCGTGGAGAATCGAGCGCGAAAGATCCGGGAACACCCAGAAATCCAGTGGAGACATGTCCCCACCCAAGATGACCCTGCCGACTTGGCTAGCCGTGGCGGATCCACAAGCGAGTCGACAATTTGGTGGAACGGACCGAAGTGGCTTCAGAATTCCGACCAATGGCCAGAGAACCCAGTTTCCAAGAGCTCTCCAGCCTCAGAGGCAGAAGCCAAAATTATCAGGAATGTCCTGTGTGTGGCACAAGCCGAAACGGCAACTAACACCCTTGACGAGCTGCTGGTTAAGCATCCTCTACGCCGCAGCCTGCGAATCCGTTCGTGGATCGAGAGATTCCTGTATAACTGCAAAACCAAAACCAAGCGGAGTGGCCCCTTAACCACAGAAGAGGTGGACGACAGCCGCACTTGGTGGATAAAGCGCGTGCAGCTCCGCAATAGCACGACACCAGACTACGAGCAGAGGAAGAGCCAGCTCAATCTACAAGTCAATGCCCAAGGACTAGCAGAATGCAGAGGAAGAATCCAAGGGGAGTATCCCATATACCTGCCCAGTGAAGCTCAATTTACCCGAAGGCTAGTACAGCGATTGCATTGCGAATCCCTTCATGGAGGAGTAAGTCTCACTATGGCGGTGGTAAGAGAAAGATACTGGATTCCGAAGCTGAGGCAGTTGACCAAAGCAATCATTAGCGAGTGTCCGGGCTGCAAAAGATTCCGAGCAATAGCAGTACGTACACCGCCACCTGGAATCCTCCCGAAAGACAGAACTGAAGGGAACGCGGCGTTTGAAGTCATTGGAGTAGATTTTGCTGGGCCCATTAAATACAAGAAAACGTGTAAGAAAGAAGGAAAAGCATATCTCGTCCTATTCGCCTGCAGTTTGAGCCGAGCGGTGCAGCTAGAACTGTTGCCTAATATGGAAACCGAAACCTTCATCCCGTCCTTGAAGCGTCTCATTGCCCGCCGTGGTCGGCCCCGAGTGATCTACTCAGACAACGGGGGAGCATTTGTCAAGACGGCGAGGTGGTTAGCCAAAGTCCGCAAGGATGAGCGGTTACAAGGGTTCTTGGAGGACCAAGAAATACGGTGGAAGTTCAACTTGTCCCGAGCCCCTTGGTGGGGCGGACAATTCGAGCGCCTCATCGGAGTGGTGAAGGGAACCATGTACAAGACGATTGGAGCTGCGACGCTTAGCTGGTCCGAGTTGAGTGAGGTGATTCTGGACGTGGAAATCCAAATCAATAGAAGACCCTTGTCCTACGTGGAAGATGATGTGGAAATACCTATACTGATCCCCTCGACGTTTCTGTTCCAGAGGTCAAGTTCACTCCCGTAGCAGCAGCCGTGGCACGAAGAGGACGAGGGACTTCGGAAGCGAGCCAGATATCTAAAGTCCTGTAAGGATGTCATGTGGCGAAGATGGGCGAAAGAATACGTGACCGCTTTGAGAGAAAGACACAATCTCAATCATGGAAGAACTCAGTTTGAAGTATCTGAGGGAGACGTGGTGCTTGTCAAGTCAGACGAGAAGAACAGGGGGAAGTGGCCATTGGCGATCGTACGTGCAACATACCCAGGACGTGACGGTGTAGTGCGAGCAGTTCAAGTGGAAACAAGCAAAGGCTTACTAGAAAGACCCATTCAGCACCTATATCCCTTAGAGCTTGCGTGTGATGAAGTTCCATCGGAAGAACAGCAGCTGAATCCGAAAGCAATGGAATTTGTTCCTAAACGTGCAGCAGCCATAGCAGCTGCAGAGAACATCAAAGTGATTGTGGAACAAGAAGATGAACTACCTTGAACTTTTAAATAAGTTAAGACTCCTATTAAGACATTGAACATTAGTAAAACTTATATTGTTATTTGTTAGTGAGGGCTCAGTTCCTTTAAGGACATGAAGCTCCTGCAGTAGCTTCATGGGGGAGTGTGTCGGAGACTGAGCCAAATGAGTGATGAGTTAATGATTGCAGTAAGAATAAATTAGGTTATATTTAGGTTGGGTTAGATTGTAATTAAATAGTGACGATTGATTGTGAACACGTCTTGCGTAAACACGAGTTAGCCAATAAGAGGACAGCAAACGGGAGTGTGGTATGCGACTAGAGAGAGAGTAAAATATTGTGATCGTGACTGTGGTTGAGACTTGAGATGTGACGCGACGTGTTTATGTGAATGTGTAAATAAAATCCTTTTGAATATAACTGTGAGAAGTGACTTGTTGGAAAGATCTGTATTGGGAGGCGATACTATTTCCTACAATATATATATATATATATATATATATATATATATATATATATATATATATATATATATATATATAATTTCTCCTGACGAAGGGCCTTCGCTCGAAACGTCGAGAAGATTTTTCTCTGTTTTTCAGGCCAACGTGACTTAACCCTGGTAATATTTGGATTTCAACCGTGGCCGACGCTGTCCTAGAAGCTTTTAACTATATATATATATATATATATATATATATATATATATATATATATATATATATATATATATATATATATATATATATATATATATGCCAGCAATAGATACGCCTGGCGGAATCAGCAATATTGTTAGGAAATCCATCGATCTTATAGACATTCTTCTTTTTACTGCTAAGATATTGATGAATGTGCACTTAAAATTGATCAATGTGACAATGTCAATGGACGGTGCTTCAATGTCAAAGGATCGTACACTTGTACCTGTAATGATGGTTACCGTGGTGACGGTTTTATCTGCATTGGTGAGTTGGTATTTTGTGATACTATAGTTATTTAAATTAATTGATGTTTCTTACGTTTTAAATATTTAACAAAATTCAGTTATGCCACTTGAAATTATACTATTATTATTTGGAAAGACTTACGCAAGTATTGATCTATTTTCTAAGACTTTGATGAATGTGCTGCAAATATAGACAACTGCCATGCCAATGCACAGTGCACCAACACTCCTGGAAACTACACCTGCGCATGCGTAAGTGGATTTATTGGAAATGGATTTCAATGTTCAGGTACAGTTATTGGAACTATACTCGTTTCGAATAGCAATTGCTAACTGCGAGTGGTGGTATGCAAATAATTACTCGGGCTACCGCAGGTAGACGAGTCTAGGTTTCGGTTGCGTTGTTAGTGTTTTTGTTTTTTGGGGTCGCGATATTGCCCCAAGAGGCTTTGCGAGACTGCAGGCATGACGTCACAGGTCAAATGCATGTTTCATCATGGCGGATTTTCATGCAGGAGTAGCGAGTTTTTTCTTCTGACGCCTTTGGTTGTGTTGTTCGAAGTGAATTTGTGTTTTAATGATAAACACCCTCGCAATGCTTTTATACCATAGTAGACGTGGGTTGGTCCGCGATCTCGATAACCGTACGCTGAAAATGTGTAGTACTCGATCAAACTTACGAAAATTCTCGATCATTGTGTTCTCAACAATTTACATGTGTTATTAACTAAATGGTACTGAAAAATGTTGCTCAGTGCTGTAAATCAAAGAACAAAGAAAGTTGATAAAGTCAACTTGCAAGTGAAAGGTAAACATGCTGTGTTTTACATCTTCATCGAAGTTGTCATTTAGCTGAACTGACTTGTGTCTGTGAATGCTGTATGTAAGCTTAAATGTATTGAGGTAACTGTATTAATATTTGTGGTTTGCTTTATTTGCTTGTATTGTTTATTATTGTACTGGTGTCTTGCACTAAAAGTCGATGTTATTAAACTATACATTACTTTCATCAAGTGTGTATTATTGTTTGGATACACCAATATGGCCCGACCATTCCAATGTTTTGGTACACCATTATGGCCACCATTTCATTGTTTTGGTGCACCAGAATGGCTGATTGGCCACTATTTCATTGTTTTGGTACACCAGTATGGCCACCATTTCAACGTTTTGGTACACCAGTGTGGCCACCATTTCATTGTTTTGGTTCATCAGTATATATAGCCACCATTTCATTGTTTTGGTACATCAATATGGCGATTGGCCACTATTTCCTTGTTTTGGTACACCAGTGTGGCCCAGTGCCCACTATTAAGTAGCCCGAGTTAACGCCTAGCGGGCGTCTTGTTCTATTTCGCTTTGAAATTAAAATTGTTGTTGTTGTTATATCAAGATTTGTTTAATATGCAAATTCAACCCATTGACATCAACATAACGAATACATAATGACTTAAAGTTTTTTCATTTGTTTTTTTTTTGCTGTACAAACTGTCGTAAGTTAAGGGGAGGGTCAACCCAAAAATCGATTGAAAAATGAAAATTTTTTTTTTTGCTAAAACAGAGGTTTAGACCTTTGTTCAGCTATTGCAGGCTGTTTTCGGTGTATTTGGTATGTTTTTGAAATTTTAGACGGTTTTTTCGTTAATTTTAAATGAACCGCATGGGAAAAGTACTGGGGACGAGGTTGTTGTTTTGTTACTAGAGCATAACGGTTCTCGCGGCAGGACGTATTTTCTACGTTTCTGTTGTGTGAAAACCTGAAAAGGGCTTAACTATGTTACCAGTTGGGTAAAGACATCATAAAGTCTGGTGATCCCGATCCTTTTCACACGAAGAACTGTGTGATAGAAGTACTTTGCGATTCGTGTCCTCGTATTTTTTCAGTTCGCTGGAGACACTGTCGTAACAGTATGGGAGGCTGGTTTTAAGTCCGTCTCGAAGCAAGTAAAAATGTTAAAATTTAACTTCGTATATGTGAAATAGATGTATTGAAGTATGGCTCTAGTATTTCGAAATGTTTGAATTGCGACTTGCTTGGAGACTTCTATAAAATTTCTTTTGTGGCGAAGGACTATGTTGGGTGCTGTCCTATTTTCAAAATATATCCCATAATACACTACGGTCGTCGTGGCAATTGAACAGTAGGTTGCGCCCCCCTGGCAATCTAAAAAAATGCTTGGATTGGTATGATCTGGAACAGGCTACCAAAAGGAGTTTTTGTAGGAGCGTCCGTCTTGAAATTTGGTGTGTATGATGCTGTTGCTCATTTCAATATTGGTGCCAAGTATACAGGACGAAAAAGGAGCTTTAAGATAGATTTAAGGAGACGTCAATTTGCTTAAATATCTGTTGAGCAGATTGCAGATGCTTGCCTCCAGTTTTTTTAGAAGTCTTAAAGCCTGTATTTATGACTTTGAGTGACAGTAAACTGTTTAGAAGGTGTGTACTTGGTACAACACAACAAACACAAGCATCTCTAAGTATCTCCAGTAAGACTTTGGTCTTGAATTTAGGTATCTAGGCGTTAAATTTAGGCACTGTAAATAATGCTAAACTTTAAAGCCGTTTTCTCAAAACCGCACATTTTACCCTTTGAGAAAGGATATCTCTGGAACGATTTAACCAATTGACATGAAATTTTCAGAATTTATGTATCTCACCATTTTCTTGGGGATGAACAGAGGATTTTGTAATATATATTTTCTAACATGAATTATTGCATAGACATGCCAAGCAAATTTGTATGCTATTTTTAAAACCTCGTAATCCGCTTAGTTTTCAAAATTTCCAAAAATCCTCTGTTCATCTCCAAGAAATTGGTAAGGTACATACATCCTGAAAATTTCATGTCAATTGGTTATATCATTCCAGAGATATCTTTTCTCAAGCTCAGTTTATCGCGAAACAGCATGTTGCCACTTTAACTGCCAGGTTGCCAATAGCAACGCAGTTTTGGTGTCCAAAAATATTTTTTTTAGAATCTTGAGTTCATTAGCTATCTGCTGATATATAGTTTGTCCGAGGTTTATTGTAAAGTGTCCAGTGTGCAGCCTTAGTTCTGTGATCCTTAGTTTTGGGTTGACCCTCCCCTTAAACTCAGAGGAAACTCTGAACTCCAGACGGGACTTGAACTCACAACCTTCCGAATGCCAGCTGGACGCTCTCACCATGCATTGCGCCACTGGAACTCAGAAGCATTATCATTATACAAAAGCATCATCTAGAAAACAATTACCCGTGTTAATATAACAACTACAATTAAATGTTCAATAAGTATTACAATATACTATATTAATATGGTTATTTGTTCGTTATTAGTGTTTTCATCTTGAGCTGGTAAAGTAGTTTTTCAAATGTTTTTGCTGTACAAGCTGTCGTAATTTAAACTCAGAGAAAAATTCGCTCTGAGTCCCAGGCAGAGCTTGAACCCACAACCTTCCAAATGCCAGCCGTTCGCTCTCACCATTGAGCCACTGGAACTCAGATGGTAGACTCTTCGATATTTATACGCATGGGAACAGTCAAACCGTACGTGTGTCACAAGTACTTGTTGGGCTACAAGTCGCATTGTGTCAGTTTAATTTCAGTAAATGTTTTTTGTATGTTATTAGTGTTTTCAAATTATTACGGTAATATTAATACGTAATTTTACTGTATCCTAACTGCGTAACCTTAACTCTTGATCACGTTAATTTGTTCAAAACAATAGAGGTACTTTATAGAGTAAAATTTACCGTCTGTGGCCCGGTATAATAGATCAAATACATGCATTGATTTCGTTCAAGTAGAATATGTGAAGTAGATTTTTTTTAACTTTTTAAAAAGACATTGAAAATGAAGAAAAAATGAACAAAACAAAGATTTGAAGAAAAAACATCCTAAAACAAAAAAACAAATATATATACAGTATATATATATATATAAAAACCCTACAAAATGAAAATGTATTTTATACAAAAGCATTATCTAGCAAACAATTGCCCGTGTTAATATAACAACTACAATTAAATGTCCAATACGTATTTCACTATATTAATATGGTTATTTGTACATTGTTTTCAGCTTGAGTTGTGTAAAGTTTTTTGTATGTTTTTGCTGTACAAGCTGTCGTAAGTTAAACTCACAGAAAAACTCGCTCTGAGCTCCAGATGGGACTCGAATCCACAACCTTCTGAATGCCAGCCGGACACTCTCACCATGGCATTCGGAAGCTTGCATGTGGGTTCGAGTCCCGTCTGGAGCTGAGAGTTTTCTCCGAGTTTAACTTACGACAGTTTCTACAGCA
The DNA here is from genome assembly GCA_964035015.1 of Corallium rubrum. NCBI lineage: Eukaryota > Metazoa > Cnidaria > Anthozoa > Scleralcyonacea > Coralliidae > Corallium > Corallium rubrum. The sequence continues at coordinate 39,742,724 of OZ035998.1, forward strand.
AAAACATACGAAAAAACTTCACCAACTCAAGCTGGAAACAGTAATGACATATAAATAACCATATTAATATAGTGAAATACTTATTGAACATTTAATTGTAGTTGTTATATTACATGGTTTAATTGTTTGCCAGATAATGCTTTCGTATAAAATATATTTTCATTTTGTAGTTCTTTTTTTTTCTATATTTGGTATTTTGTTTTAGGATGTTTTTTCCCTTCAAACCTTTGTTTTGTTAATTTTTTTTTCTTTTTCGATGTCTTTTTAAAAAATAACTCTATTTAAAGTATTCCACTTGGACGAAAACAATATTTTGATTTGTTGCGATAGATATATTTGGTGCATGCATGTATTTGATCTATTATACCGGGGCACAGACAGTAAATTTTACTCTATAAAGTACCTCTATTGCTCTGAATAAACGTAATCAGGGGTTAAAGTTATGCAGTTAGGATACATTAAATACATTGAATATATTAGCCTTCGGGGCGCTTATTGAGATAAAAAATTGGGGCGTTTATTTTGGAGGGAGCCATTATTGACAGAAAAGCATTTCCGTCTATGACAAAGACAACTTTAATTACTAAAAACAGAAACTATAGCAATAACGTACTGTGTGTATTGAAGGGGAAGTTTACTTAAACAAAAAACCATTCAGAGTGCTTATTTAAAAAATAGGGGATTATTTGCAAAAAGTACGTAAAAGCCGAAGAGTTGTAATTGTCAGACATATTTTGTTAAGAATTATATTTTTAAGGTCGTATTTTTGTCGGAGCAATTTTTTAATTTTTATAGCCAGTACTGTATATACAGTACATTCATGTTGTAAATGTGTTGATTTTTGCTTGTTTTTTTAGACATCAACGAATGTCTTGCGAATCCTTGTTACTTCGATGGAGTTTGTCTAAATACAGCAGGGTCGTTCCAATGTTACTGTAAGACCGGGTACTCTGGTGATGGCTTTTTCTGCACAGGCAAGTTTTTTTTTATACAGATTTTTAAATAATAGATAAAAACACAATACTGACTGGGACTCGACAAAATGCGTTACTTATTACACTAACCACAGACAAAGATTTTGGAAAGTTGGTACACAAACTTAGAACAACAACCATTAAACTGATCACAACCATTACCAGCACCTTACAGAAGACTTATCCATGACGCTTTACAAACAAACAAAGAGAAGACAATTTCTTTTCCCCCCCGACAACCGACCATGAATACCGACAGCAACACCCACGGACAACACCCACCTCCCCGACAACACCCATACAGATTCTACACATACCGCAATGGTGACATAATTGAACCTGACAGAAACCTTTCATTGATTCTGAAGATGACTGCCGCTGAGGCCGTCGAAACGTCAGTCACTACCACTACCACCACTAACAGTCTTTTTCAAGACTATACTCTAACCTAGACGAGCAACTTTCACAAACATGTTAAAACATGCATGTGCAGCTGAGTTTTATCTGATAGGTATTAAGGAGATAATTTACCTGTACAAGTTAATCAGGGAGGGTATTTACAAAAACATATCTATAAAAGCTAGCGAAGGGTTGTTGCGTTAACGACGTAGCAATTTAACTGCGATTAAATTTCACAATATAAGCAACTGAATGACATAAAGGTGGAGAAAAATCAATACATGTACTTCTGCTTGCAAACTCTTACGATATAAACAACTGAATAACATAAAGCTGGAAACATTATTTTTTTGTTTCTTTATGTTAACATGTTTGCAAAATCTCACAATATAAACAACTGAATGACATAGAGGTGGAAAAAATATTTTATACCTCTGTGTTAGCAACTTTGCAAAATCTTTCAATTTCCAATTGCAAGTAAATGACATAAAGGTGGCAGAATTATTGACACTCTTATGATAACATATTTGCAAAATCTTTCAATTTCCAATTGCAAGTAAATGACATAAAGGTGGCAGAATTATTGACACTCTTATGTTAGTTAACATGTTTGCAAAATCTTACAACTTCCAATTGCAAGTAAGTGACATAAAGGTGGCAGAATTATTGACACCCTTATGTTAACATGCTTGCAAATTGAACCTTACAATTTCCAATTGTAAGTAAATGACATAAAGGTGGCAGAATTATTGACACTCTTATGTCAACATGTTTGCAAAATCTCACAATATAAACAACTGAATGACATAGAGGTGAAAAAAATATTCTATATCTCTATGTTAACATGTTTGCAAAATCTTACAACTTCCAACTGCAAGTAAATGACGTAAAGGTGGCAAAATTATTGACACTCTTATGTTAACATGTTTGCAAAATCTCACAATACAAACAACTGAATGACATAGAGGTAGCAAGATTTTTGATATTCCAATGTTAACATGTTTGTAAAATACTACAATATACATGTAAGTAATTGCTTAACTCAATGACAAAGAGATGGAAAATTACTTGATACCTCTATGTTAAACTGTCTGCAAAATCTTTCAATTACCCAAGTGAATAACAAGAGGTGGTCAAATGTTTGACACCCTTACGTTAACAATTGTGTGTAAAATCTTACAATATGAACAACTGCATGAATGGCATAGTGAACTATATGTAAATATCCTGATGCAGCAGTCCGTATTTCAGTAGGTTCAGTCGCGCTTTACTTAGAATTAGATTCTGCCGTCGTTCTTTTTTTTATTTACAGAATGCAGTACTCATCCTCAGCATACCAAACAGTTCAAACAAAAACTTACTCGTCAATTATTTTCACCTGTTGTCATAATGGTTGATTCAGGTAAAGCAAAATTTTATTTATTTATTTGTTTATTTATTTATTTATTTTATTTATTTGTTTATTTGTTTATTTATTTATTTATTTATTTATTTATTTATTTTATTTATTTATTTATTTATTTATTTATTTATTTATTTATTTATTTATTTATTTATTTATTTATTTATTTATTAGCCTTGCCATCAAGATATATACATAAAACTTAATAATACAGTGGACCCTCGTTAATACGACCATCGTCGGGCCAAAAAAAATGTGGTCGTAGTAACGACTTAGAATGTATTCAGGTAAGAAAAAAAGTGGTCATAATAAGAAGGTGGTCGTATTAATGGGGTGGTCATATGGCGGGGTTCCACTGTAACGCTAAATGGACTATGGCTGGGTATTCGCCCAACAGCATGGCCAATTTCTGCAGGCCCAAACTACAAAATAAAATTTACAAAAAATGACAATATATAAATAGTTCTAATAGCAGGAGCTTATTGGGTCTGTTAGACTTTGTGAGTTGTGCTAGTTCTCTAGTAAAATAGTATCTTAAAACCTTAAAGTGGCTCTACGACGAAAAAATCGTGAATCTAGTATTGATATCAGTAAACTATATAATTTCCAATTGAGGAATACCGGCGTTTTAAGTTTCTCAAAATATTGTCTCGTTCTTGAGATATTTAAGTTTCTGAAACATGTATAATTAGGTGCCTCGTGATGTCATTTACTCACACAGGCAAAAATAAGTTTTACAAAATGAATAATATATCTGAAACTATAAGTAGAAATAATTCAAACTTTGCACAAGAATAGTTATGCGGAAAATACATTCCAACGTTCACATGTTGTTTCCATGTATACCCTTTCCAAACAGGCGCCTTCCATTTGTAAAACAAAAATGTTTATTTTTCCTCCATAAAACAACTTTTACTGTAATACATCAACATGATTATTTGTAGACACAGACATTGTACTTCGAATGTTTCAATTATCATATTCTTTTGAAAAGAAACATAAAATTAATGTTTTCATTTTTTAGTAAAATTTCTCGTGTTTCTAAACGGTTTCCATAGCAACAACATGATGCGCACATGTACTTTTATGATAACTATACTTGTGCAAAGTTTGAATCATTTTTACTTTTTATATAGTTTTAGAAGATATATTACTCATTTTGTAAATCTTATTTTTGCCTGTGTGAGTAAATGACGTCACGAGGCACCTAATTTACATGTTTCAGAAACTTAAATATCTCAGAACGAGACAATATTTTGAGAAACTGTAAACGCCTGTATTCCCCATTTGGAAGGTATAGTTTACTGGTATCAATACTAGATTCATGATTTTTTCGTCATAGTGCCACTTAAGGCAGTGTTCAAGCTTAAATCTAATTGTTCTTTTCCAAAAGTATCTTTGATGAGTCGTCGTTTTGCATCGTGGAACTATGCACTTAGCTGTACTGGCGTTGCTGGATGGTCTTGTGCACCTGGTGCTTTTCTTAAGCGGAATATAGGAGGAGCTGACTAAGCCATGAGTGACTTTGAAATAGTGCGCCATGTCCAAGCTTAAGTATTCCTACCAATAACAGATTGGGAGTAGAGATAGCGATAAAACAGTCTGGATGTATAGCTAAGATCACAAGTAAATGGTGTTAAGTATGTACTTTGTTGCACATCTTTGCAGAGTTCGTTCTAGTTTTACAATTAGTTCAGTATATAGATTGTGGGGCTCAGACCAGAGTTGCATAACCATGCAAAGTAAGCGCGTATGAGTGCTAACTAGATTGTTCTCTTCGTCCCAGTATGTTGAATGTGTCGTGTATTCTCCTAATGTACCCTAGTAATTTGTTAGCATGGGAACACTGCTCGTAAACTTGTTTGTTCCAAGTAAGGTCGGAGGAAATCCCGACACCGAGATCACGCTCGCTCTTGGTCTTCTTGATTGAGGATAGTCGGGAGTCTTTCATAGTGTACGTAGTGGCAATTGCTTTTACTTTACTTTAGTTTAGTTAAGAGTTGCTATGAGCTTGGTCACACAAGATTTCCCAGTTATGAAGCCGTGTTCACTGCTGCTGACCGTCTCAAGCAGACGAACTTTGATATTGTTAAGCACGCAATGTTCCAGAACTTTAGATATAATGGACTGCAAGGAGATTGACCTGTATTTTCTTTAAAAAATTGTGTGGTCTTTGTCGCCCTTATATATACGCGGGTACTACGTTTGCCAGCTTCCACTCTTCTGGTAGTGTTCCTGATAGGAGTGACTTATTAAACAGCTTGTATAGACATGGCGCTATGACATCAGCTGTCTGTTTTAGTAGTCTGGAAGGAATTTCATTGGGACCTGCATGTTGCTTTTGTTATATCGAGTGAAGTTAGTGCTGCATGTACTTCAGCGTCAGAGAGCGCCAACTCAGTCATACTTGGCTCGTGTGGTTCGGCGGTGGTATGGTCGACAATGACATCGTTAATTAGTGTATACTGATGCGAAGTAGCGGTTAAATAGATTTACTACTCTTTCGGGGTTTTTGACAGCTGTAGTCCTTGATTGTAGAATTGAGTCACTGGATCACTGATCACGTTGGTTGCCATGGAGATCAGGTCGGGAATACTCCGTGACGTTGAGGTGCGTTTCAGACCGGCCAGAAACGTTTTGGGTTGTCTTTGACGTCAGACGCTAGGGAAGTCAAGAATTTCTCGCGACTCTCTCGCAGCATACGTTTGATTTCAGCACGCAAAGTTTTAAATTTCTCTCGTAGGTTGCTGCTGGAAGAATTGTTCAGTTTTTTCCGGAGTGAGTCCTTTTTCTTGTCATATTTAAGATGGGACCGTTAATCCATGGTGTTGGATTTCGTCCTCTCAGCCTCTTGGCGGGAATATATATGATCAGCACGAGGGACGATAAATTAATTGCATAACGCAGCGCGTAGACCTACAAAGTCACCTTTTGCATAGCTGTAAACGAATCTCGAGCCATAGAGAACTCGTGCAATATTGCGCAGTGATCTGTGATGATCTTGGTTTCCCCCGGGGTGGGAGAGTATATCGGGCACACTCGTGATAACGTAGTTTTTCAAAATCCATCTATAAGTTTGTGCTTAGGTTAGATATACTGCCGAAACAGAGAACGTAGGAGCATGGATAATGGAGGGGAACTGGATAGGAAACTTACGAAACCGGAAACGTTGTTTGCTCAACTTGTTATGTTAATTATACAATTACAAGCGGCTAATGCACCTAACGGGTGGTCCCACATGGCTAACATCAGACACTGCTGAACTTGAGTGTATCACACAATTGTTTAATTCCAGCAATGGTTGATCCTGGCCATGCATGTGGGACCACCCGTTAGGTGCATTAGCTGCTTGTAAGTGTATAATTACCATAGCAAGTTGTGCAAGCATCGTTTCCGGTTTCATAACATCGTTTTAAGTTTCCTATCCAGTTCCCCTTCCATTATCTATGGTAGGAGTCTAACGTTTCGAGCGAAGGCCCTTCGTCAGAGAGAATATATATATATATATATATATATATATATATATATATATATATATATATATATATATGTATATGTGTATGTGTATGTGTATGTGTATGTGTATGTGTATGTGTATGTGTATGTGTATGTGTATGTGTATGTGTATGTGTATGTGTATGTGTATGTGTATGTGTATGTGTATGTGTATGTGTATGTGTATGTGTATGTGTATGTGTATGTGTATGTGTATGTGTATGTGTATGTGTATGTGTATGTGTATGTGTATGTGTATGTGTATGTGTATGTGTATGTGTATGTGTATGTGTATGTGTATGTGTATGTGTATGTGTATGTGTATGTGTATGTGTATGTGTATGTGTATGTGTATGTGTATGTGTATGTGTATGTGTATGTGTATGTGTATGTGTATGTGTATGTGTATGTGTATGTGTATGTGTATGTGTATGTGTATGTGTATGTGTATGTGTATGTGTATGTGTATGTGTATGTGTATGTGTATGTGTATGTGTATGTGTATGTGTATGTGTATGTGTATGTGTATGTGTATGTGTATGTGTATGTGTATGTGTATGTGTATGTGTATGTGTATGTGTATGTGTATGTGTATGTGTATGTGTATGTGTATGTGTATGTGTATGTGTATGTGTATGTGTATGTGTATGTGTATGTGTATGTGTATGTGTATGTGTATGTGTATGTGTATGTGTATGTGTATGTGTATGTGTATGTGTATGTGTATGTGTATGTGTATGTGTATGTATATGTATATGTATATGTATATGTAACTTCTTAGTAATGAGATGGCAGAAACATGTCCAAATGCCATTCAGTATTTTGAAGGTTTGTACGAAGAGAGGAAGTCATTCGCACTTTGTTCTCGAACTGCTTTACTGGTAAGAGGAAACCAAACAAACAATTTTGTAGAGTCACAGTTCCTAGTTTTAAAAGATGTAATCCTTGGGAGAGTGAAAGAATACAATTACAGGGGCGTAGGAAGCTTGATAAAGTTAGGGGGGCCGACTCCCACGAGGCGCCACCATGGTTGGCGGCGAGCGGAAAATTTTTGAAAATTTGGAGTTTCTAGATCGTCGGAAATGGCATTTTCAGAGTCTCCTCTACCTCTTTCGTTGGGCCCTTTCATTAATTCTTTCATTATAATTTGCGAGTCTATGCTGTCCGTGAGTCAGGATGGATTATTATTATTAATTGGCCGATCAGCGCAATCGAAGTCGCACTTATAATGCAATTTTTTTAAATTCAATTATTTTTTGGGGGGGCCGAAAGCTATTCCGGCCCCCCTTTATAAAATATTGGGGGGGCCGCGGCCCCCCCCCAGCCCCCCCGCTTCCTACGCCCCTGGTTGCACTTTTAGATCGACTTACTGATGATCTTGAAAACCATTTTATTGATTTTAAAGATAAGTTGCTCTCAGTGGCAGATGGAAGCTTTGATGGCAACTACAGAAGACGCTTCTTGGGAAAAAAGAAGCAGAAGGGTGATGGTGGGCAAGGTTTCAATGTGCCTTCTGAAGATATTCAGAAGAAATTCCTGGAGACTGTTCAGGAATACCCAAATGGCATCTTCCAAGTGAGCAGTGTAACCCAAGATAAAAAATGGTACAGTATGTGTATTAATTTAATGTTTAAGTTAATGATCAGTTGGAAGACTTTAAAAGAATTTTCAAATGCCTTTTTTTAACCCTTTCACATTCGACTTTCCGGGAGCTCTCTCATTGACAAGTAAAATTGGCTGGTGTTAGACAGAGTAAAATAATAAGGAACAGAAAATTCTGTATTTGGGAAGGGTTAGAGAATGGTCATGTGTACTCTATGGGATAAAATAGAGTCCCGAGAATTAGATAGAAGGGCATTTCGAGAAGCCAAATGCCCCGAGTAGTGGCCTATCTAATTCGAGGGATTCTATATCCCATAGAGCACCAGTGACCATTCTCTAACCGTTTTAGAGAATGGTTGCAACCACGAAGAAGTTTCGATTTCAACTATAAATGTGTTTTTTTTCATCTGTCACATTTACCTGAGAATTTACTGTATATAGAGTACAGTAGAGACTCTATTGAATTCATTAGTGACTCTATATAGAGAGTTCACTGTGCTATGACAAAAGAAACAAAAGATCTTTGCAATGGACTCTATATAAAGCTCACTAATATGTCTAAACTTGATGCACTATGGAATATAGAGGGTTGAAATACTTGATCGAGGTTGGCTGAGTAATTGCACTCGCTATCATATGATTACCTATATATTGCCTTGAAAATAAAATAAACAAGACGCCCGCTAGGCGTTAACTCGGGCTACTTAATAGTGGGCACTGGGCAGTTATACAGGCTGGCATGGGAAGATTGTGGTATGCAAATAATCCAATCACGCCATGATTCTAACCTGTGTGCTAACAAACGCTATTAGGATAGTTGTCAAGAAAAATTTGAATTTGTTCAACATAATTATTAAGGTGGGAATTCTGTGCACACAAAAAATTTATCAATCATTTCTTGTAAACATTATGCAACTATCAACCCTTTGCCAGGCAAGATTACCAGGAGATCTGCACTTGACAAATAAAATCAAGTGCCATTAGACAGAGTAAAAGTAAGAAGTTGCTAAATGGCAACCATGCCAAGAACAAAACTAACTTCAGTACAAGCGTACAATGAAATGGTGGCCATACTGGTGTACCAAAACAATGAAATGGTGGCTATACTGATGTACATGTCCCAAAACATTGAAATGGTAGCCAAAGAACTAAAACAATGAAATGGTGGCCATAGTGGTCTACCAAAACAAATAGTGGCCAATCGGCAATATTGGTGTACCAAAACAATGAAATGGTGGCCATACTGGTGTGCCAAAACAATGAAATGGTGGCCATACTGGTGTACCAAAACAATGAAATGCCAGCCATACTGCTGTACCAAAACATCGAAATGGTCGGGCCATATTGGTGTAATGTATAAACTGTTTAATAACATCGACTTTTAGTGCAAGACATCAGTACAATAATTAACAATTATTCATCGAAGTGGAGGTGAATAGTGCTGGATATTCACCGAGCCGCTTCGGCGAGGTGAATATTATACCTCATAAATGAAATAACAAGTTTAACATTGTTAACTCATATTTTTCGGTGTTTTATATACAAGACACGACCGCTAGCAACTTGGACACTTGGCGTACTCGATATTTGTCGGCAAAACAGTTTTTTAATACAACTTTTGAATATATTAATGGCTAGAAAATTGTAAAGAAACATACCTGTGGACACTCTTCTACCTAATTTTGTTGACTTTTCTCGTTATTCTACTACATCACCCTTGTTTATCAACAAAATCTCCTGCCTCGGTAAACAAAGCAAAACTGGCCGCCATCTTGTTTTGCCCGCAGGTGAATAGTGCAGGATATCCCGAGCTAGAGGAGCCAATCAGATTGCGCGAAAAGCACTATTCACCTGCGAGGTATATGCTAATAAACAATACAAGCAAATAAAGCAAACCACAAATATTAATACAGTTACATATACCTCACACAAGTCAGTTCAGCTAAATGACAACTTCGATGAAGATGTAAAACACAGCATGTTTACCTTTCACTTGCAAGTTGGCTTTATCAACTTTCGTTGTTCTTTGATTTACAGCATTGAGCAACATTTTTCAGTACCATTTAATTAATAACACATGTAAATTGATCGAGAACACATTGATCGAGAATTTTCGTAAAAGTTTGTTCGAGTAGTGCTACACATTTTCAGCGTACTGTTATCGAGATCGCGGACCAACCCAGGTCTACTATAGTATAAAAGCATTGCGAGCGTGTTTATCATTAAAACTCCTGCATGAAAAACCGCCATGATGAAAAATCATACCATCTCGCCATTTTGAAAGCAGATAAGACCCTGGGTACGAGGTTGATGAAAAATCAGCATTTGAGCTGTGACGTCATGCCTTCAGTTTCGCAAAGCCTGTTGGGGCAATATCTCGACCAAAAAAACACGACTAACAAAAAAAATAACAACCGGACCGAAACCTAGACTCGGCTACCACAGTAGCCCGAGTAAATAGCATGGTTTCGAGTGCAATTTGGGGAAAAAACATGCACGAGTGAGTTTTCAAAGACTATCAAAATGGCATGAGTCCGAAGGACGAGTGCTATATGAGGTCTTTGAAAAACTCATGAGTGCGTGTGTTTTTTCTTCCAAAATTGCATGATAAATCATGCTATTACTTATTAATAATATACATGAAAATGTTAGCTTCCAGCTACGAAGTTACATATCACTCATTGCTACACTTTTTGAAGCTTCAATGGTTTAAAACTGCTTCGTTTTCTGCACTAAAACGTCAAACGTTTCAACTCACAGCATCTGACCTCGTGTAGTCTTCTCGTAGGTACTTTAATGACAATAATAAAGCAAAATTCCTTCTGTATTTCATCGAAATGTTCTTCAACAACTCTGTGTTTTGGTCGCCATTTTGGAATTTCTCGTGAAGGAAAAATCATCCTTCAAAATTCGCGTAAGCATTTCAATGGCTTTCCAGAAGTTTCCGACCACTCCTCTAGACCAATTAGGATGCATTAATTTTGTCATGTATATTATTAGTATATCCTTCTTGAGTTACAGCGCTTTGAATTATATTATTGCTGACGTCAGCATAATTTTCAAATGTCGTTAAAAGTCACTTTGTACACGCAATTCAACGTATAAAGCTTGGTTAAGCTTTAGAAGTGACGTCTAATTGTATTCGATATACAATCTAAAGATTCTGATTGAAACTACACTTTATATGAGCATTTGTTTTTTTTGGCCGCCATATTGTATACCTCGCAGACGCCAATTAGGTACACAAACATGGTGGCCAAAAAACAAATGTTCGTAAAAAGTGTAGTTTCAACCACAATTTTCAGATTGTACATCAGATGCAATTAGACGTCATTTCTAAAGCTTAACCAAGCTTTGTACGTTGAATTGCGTGTACAAAGTGACTTTAAACGACATTTGAAAATTATGCTGACGTCAGCAATAATATAATTCAAAATCCTGTAACTCAAGAAGGAATAGTTGTATCGACTCGTAGTTTTCCATAAATACTCGTAATAACGATCTACAAAATATATAAAACAACCAGCTTTGTAAGTTTAATAATTTGGGTTTTAGAATTTTGTGACGTCACAGTGAAAACCACCTATACTTAACTCTTTCTGGGCGGCATCCGACTCTCAAGTCTTACGTATTTTATTCTGACCAACGCCCGACACAATTTTACTCGTCACTTTTAAAGACTTTTGTTATTTCTTTTATTTAGGTAGACGGCAATCAAACCTTGTCTGAAAATATTGCCGATAACGGGGGTTTAAAATATGCGTTTAGGGTGAGTGAAAATATCTGACTGGAGGACTAAATAACAAGAGTTGAAATTCTTTCTGTTTACCGTAGTCACATTATATCTAGGAATATCATAAAAAGATTTCCATTAGTTTAATTTTGAAACACTAAACTTCCAGCGATAGTAAACTAGTTTTCTCATATTTTTTTCAGGCGTACCAAAAGTGGCGTGCGACACACGGCGTAGAAGACAGATTGCCAAGTCTTAATTTCACAAATGATCAACTTTTCTTTATTGGTTTTGCACAGGTAAACATATACTGTAGAAGGGAAATGTATTAGTCGACAACTAAAATTATTAGAGCCAAGATATTAAGAGAGTTAATATCTTCTATAACCAATGTTCAGATACATCGCCTCGACACCAAGCCAGATTGCTGAACTGTTTAATTCCTACTTCGCGTCTGTTTTCTTCAAAAATTCACCCAGCGTAGACCACGAGAAAACCTCCTCTCTACCGGGTCAAATTCTGATGGATTTGGAAATACTGTACCAACAAGCGAGGTACTGGCATTGCTAAAGCAGTTAGATGCAAACAAAGTGTCAGGATCTGACGGTATACCAGCTCGACTCCTGAAAGAAACAGCTGATCAACCTCGTACCCAGGGCCTTCTCTGCTTTCAACATGGCGAGATGAGAAGACCCTGGCAAAGGCTGCTCACGTGATTCCCAAATACTCCAAGATTCTTGGAGTATTTGGTCACGTGGATAATTTGAGCTTCGCCTGTCCTGGGGGGGGGGGGGGGTAGCGGTTGATTCGGTTCTTATAAATGTAGAAGTTTGTTGCAAGTCCTGTAACGTTAAATTCGAGCGGTAAATAAATTAGATATATTTCAAAATTTACGACATTTGCTGGATAATTCATATTTTGTTGCCGTCAATCGCCAGAAATGAAGCCAAGGCGACGAACGATCATAAACTGATAAACAGAACCCCGCTTTCAATAGGTTTAATACAGGTACTGCTACATACACTTAAAATATTCAAATGCTGTTGATTGTTGGAAGTTTATTTACCATCCAGTATAGCACATTTATGTTTCTTGTCCACACGTTTGGGATTTGTGGAAATTTAATTGTTATATCTGTCGATTTATACTCAAACGGCATATTCGAATCTGCTGTCCTCGTTGACTTTGAGGTTGTACTTTAATACAAATATTCGATCAACAACAATACTACGATTGACGAACATTATAGATTAGCACTGTCAGAAGACTTTGGCTTTGTATATTTCTAAACTTTTTAAATTAGATTCGGAAAGTCCAGAAACCGAAATATTAAATACTGCTTGCTTGCATAATAAAGCAAGTATGTTGTAGTGTAGACGCTTCTTACTAAAGATGGTCATTAACTGATTTTATAAATTTGTTAAGAGAATGTCTTGTTATTTGTATTGTTTTTGTTATTCTTGGTTGCTTAAATAGTTCGCTGAATAACAAACTATACTTGTTTATCAGTGACTGTACCGCGCCCCCCGGTGCAGTGTGAGTCACTCATCAAAATATTCCAAAATTATTGGTGTCACGTGACCAGCCTTTGGCAGGGTCTTCTCCGCCCCGCCATTTTCAGAAGGCCCTGGGTACGAGGTTGGCAGGTGATCATGCAGTGCACAAACGCCAACAAACTTCTGGGATTTGTTGTACACTTCGCACGCTCTACCTGGCTCTGGTGCGCCCTCACTCACCTTGGGTATGCAACTCAAGTGTGGTCACCGCAATCCGTTGAACTGATGAAACATATGGAAAGAGTACAAAGACGTGCCACCAAATTTGTTCTCAAACTTTCATTCCGCACAGAAACATCTTATAAGAGGGATTACAACTTGCAAAACTACTACCAATCTACTACTGGCATGAGTAATCTTTACGTCACACTAATCTTTTGTTTGATTGGATTAACTAAACATGACATCTTATTTTCTCATTATTTGAATTTAGAATCTTAACGCTCATTTGTACTTTTAAATTTGAAATTTGTTATTCTACTTTGACCGTTTGTAATATAATACCATATCTATGTATATATATATATATATATATATATATATATATATATATATATACAATTATTTGTAATAATCTCAAACCGCTCTGATGATGTTGCGCTGCAAGCAACGAAACGTTAGCAATTAAATTTTCTTATATTATGTCTTGTCTCAAAGTTATTTGCTGGGCATTAATATTTATTTTCAAATGGCATGAGTATATTTAGACTTAATTTTTCTTTTTCAACGGAATGACTCCTATAAACAGTGCCAATCTACCTTCTCTTAGAAACACAGACAGAACTACCAGATCCTCCAATAACGCCGATGTAATCACTTACATTTCTTGAAAAACAGTAACCTAACAGCGCTCCTTTTTCGTTAGATCTTGCAGAACCAGCTGGAATGTCTTACCTGATCAATTTAGACAGATAACTCTCAGTTTAAACTCTTTTGAAAACGTGTTGCTGGAGTAGTATTTTTGCGCAGTAACAAACGTTTATGACGAGGACGAACCCAGGACATGGAAACCTATCTGTCCAAAGTGCAACGCTGTCCGTGGTCTTGACCATATCCCTTCTTGTTGTTTTTCATTGTTTTTCTGAGTTTTATTCTCGTCTGTTAACACCGAACTGGTTTTTGCTTTCTGTTGTTTTTGTTTTAAAATTTCTGTTTTGTTGTTGGGTTTTTTTATAGTTGTTTTCGTTTGTTTGTTATTATCACTATTTTTGAGGGATCACAGTAATTGGCGTCAACTAAGCTGTTGTGTCACCCCTGCCTGTAATTTTCTTTTTGGCAAAATTTAATAAATAAGTAAATAAGAGTTGAGTTGATTTTCAAGTGCATATGATCTGAAACGTTTTATCTGATACGAAAAGACAAATACTTTATCTATTAGAACCTTGTTGTTAAGCCTTATTTTTTTCTCTTACGATAGTCATGGTGCACTAAATATACAAAAGAAGGAATCAAAAGTTTGATGGAATTCGACATACATTCACTGAGTCCAGTCAGGTAAGTGTTATATCTTCCCTTGTAATACTTGTCATGAGAGTCAAAATGACGTGACTTAAGATGACGTGACTGCAGATGACCTCACGTGACTTCAGATAACACTGGCTTAACATAGAAAAACATTGGTCGTTTTACCGTTATAATATTTTCTGCCCTTTTGGGATTAGATCATAGAAATAATAGGCCTAGAATGCGGGCTCTGCCACATGACAGGTGTCCAATTGAAATTTTATTTTGCCCTTATAAATCCGCCATTTTGAATTTTGCAAGGACTTGAGATATATATATATATAATTTTGTATTGTTCTAATAATTTCAAAATTATACTTCGATCAATTCACCGCAATTACAAAAAGCAACAAAAAGATACCCTCATGCAAAACGTGAAACTCAGAAATTATCTGTATCAAAGCCTGTTTAAAAGAAAATAAAATAATCAGATACGTAATGGAAACTATGAGAAAATCTTTAAAAAAACACGGATTCAAGATGTCAATATTTGTAAACCATTCGTAAAGGCCGCTATCGTCGCCATGTCTACATCCAGAGTTTGATGTTCGAAATGTTTTGGCGAAGGATATTGCACATTTTGAATGTCGCAGAATGTTTTAGCGAAGGATATTGCACATTTTGAATGTCACAAAACTGCCAAAATGGGAACGTTGAGGGAATCATCACATGCCTAAAAAGTCCTAGGGCGAGTTCCTTTTGCCCTTATAAATCGTCCATTTTGTGGAGTCACTTTTTTGACTGACGACAGATAGGAGCCCGCATTCTAGGTATATTATTTCTATGGATTAGACCTTGGACTAAGTCCGTCTCTTCCATACCGAAAAATGTGCCCCCTTCTCTTTAAGTTGTAAAAAGCTGTTTGTTTTGATTTTATCCTTAATAATTTTTCTCCAGATAAGTAAGATATACCAGTGGACAAGTCTTTGCTGGCTTTAAACAGCCACAATGCCACATGCAGGAAAACATTCTTTTGCTTTTGCAGTCACATAATTTGTCGGCATCTTTTCCGGTCTTTATCGCAATATTCGGCTTTTTCAGTGGTTCCAAGTCATTTTATAATGTTACCTCTCCTCGCTGCCATATATCTTCTTATCTTTGTTCCCATGCATGATATTTAAGATGTACGTTTTAGCTGTAAACCGATTTTTCTCGCAAATATTCGTTGAAAAATATTTTCGTACAGTAATTCCACCGAACCGCTTAGACTTTGCTTACGTAACTTTGAATTTATTGTACCTTCTCTGCAAACGTATCCTTCCGACAAGTCTTTACTCATCAACACATTTTTAAAAGACCTCAAGTTATCAGCGTTTCTGGTACTCATTGGTAGGAAGTTCCAGATCGAAGTTGTTGAATATTTAAATGATCTCTTTAATTGATTTGTTCTAGGCTTAGGTAGAATAAAATCTTCTTTTTTTCTGGTATTATATCTGTGTCTTTCCACGTACTTCGTGAGATCCATATTTATTCCTTCAATGTCACAATGTAAATATTTGTACATTAAGATAGCTTTATGATTTTGTCTTCTATCACTCAGAGGAATCCACCCCAATTGGTGCAGGGCTATGTTGGAAGGTGTAGTGGAATTTACTCCAAGGATTAATCTTGCGGCCTGGTTCTGTAAACCCTGTAGTTTTGTTGCTGACGTGGTACCACAGCTATCCCGGACAACTCCACAATAATCAAATACAGGACTTATGGTTATGTTGTAGACAAGTTTAGCTGTTGATTTTGAGAGGAAAAGGCATTATGCGTTTGAGTATGCCAATCCTTGACGAGGCCTTCTTGCATATATAGTTTATCGATGTGTGGTGACCAGGACAAATTAGGATCAATAATGACTCCTAGGTATTTGTAAGCCTCAACTCTTTTAATAGGGACATCATCAAGGAATAGAGCAATAGGTTCACAGTAGCTATCTTATTTTTTGTGAAGTACCTATAACCATGAATTCGATTTTCGTTACATTAATAGCTAGACCGTTTGCGTGGATCCAGTTGGAGATTCTAGCTAGGTCAGAGTTCAGTTTTCCTTCAATTTCTTTGGCATCGGTTCCACTGCAATAAATTGCGGTGTCATCTGCAAACATACTTATTTTGCTCTCACTTATGCAATTGGGTAATTCGTTTACATAGACCAAAAACAATAAAGGTCCTAGCGCAGAACCTTGTGGAACACCTGGGTATATAAACTAAGTGAATGACAGTTCTCCATTATAAAATACACATTGTTTGCGGTTGTCCAAGTATGAGATGAACCAGTCGAGACTTTTGCCACTTACTCCAAAGGCCTGAAGTTTTTCGATCAAAATGGAGTGTTGCACGGTGTCGAAAGCTTTCGCTAAATCGAGGAAAACGACACCTGATATCAAACTTTCGTCCATATTAGAACACCAATGGTCGGTGACTTTTTTCAAAGCTGAATGTGTTGATCTCTTTGGACGAAAACCTTGCTGATTTGGGTGAAGTAAGTTATTTTGAGTTAGATGTTGATGGAGTTGTTTGTGTATTTCTTTCTCCAGGATGAGTCGCCGATCTTGGCCACTACTGGGAGTATAGAGATGGGGCGATAGTTGTCGATCACATTTCTGGCACCGGACTTGTATATTGGTAATACCTTTGCTATTTTCCACTCGCCGGGGAATAAACCAGTCGTAATTGATAAATTAAATATAAAAGTTAACGAAGGGGCTAATTTATCCGCTGCCACTTTGAGAAATCGACCGTGTACATTATCCAAACCGGCAGCTTTCTTTGTATTCAAGCTCTTCAATTTTTTACCATATGTAAAAAATTGAAGAGCTTGAATACAAAGAAAGCTGCAATGCAATGGTTTTGAATTAAAAGGACGGTGGTGGGTCAGTAAAGTGAATGGTATGTGAAATACTAGTTATTGTCCTGTTGACTGTAGAGCCAATTGTCGTAAAGAACTTGTTGAAATGTTCCGCTATAATTGACGGCGATGTAATCGTTTTGTTTTCTACTTCGAGTGAGTTTGGTGGGGCTCTGGAGGACTTTGGAAGAATCTTCTTTAGCGTTTTCCATATACCTTTGGGATTATTGCGTCTTCTACCAGTTTGGATTTATAATAGCTTTCTTTGCATTGCTTAATATTTCCGGTTACCTTGTTTCTTGCTTGTTTGTGTGCTTGCCAATCTGTGGATGATTTCGTCCCGTTGACGCATAGTCCCGTTGACGCATAAGAGCTTTTGTTTCATCGGTCATCCAGGGGCATTGTTCTCCTCGAACTTTTCTTGTTAAGCCTAGTTTACACGAGCAAGTTTTCTTTGGTAATGTTCAACTTGATAAGTTTTATTTGCCCGTGTGTATGTGGAAACATGACAAGTTTTGCCTTGACAAGTCTTCCATTGACAAGCATGCCAGCTTTTCAACAAAGAGACTTGTCAAGGAAAAACTTGTCAAGGAAAAATTGCTGGTGTAAACTAGGCTTTATTACAGGTGCATGAGAATCACATACATCACTGACAATATCTTTCCAATAAGACCAAGCGAGATCAGGATCATCGAATAATTCTACAACATGTAACGGGGCGTGGTGTTTAAATCTTCGAGGAACTGTTGATCATTAAAACGATTGAAATTCCTAAAACTAATTGTTCGTGGGGGTTTCTTTACTGGTCTAGCTTGACAAACAATGTAAACAAGAGAATGATGGCTAATACTCATATGTAATGCACCGTTTTCGCCGATCTTCTCTGGGTGCGAAGACATTATAATGTCAATTAAACTTTCTGTTGTTTCGGTTATTCGGGTAGAATTAGTAATTAATTGAGACATAAACCGAGTTATCATGGATTTAAGCTTTCTTGTTTGGGGTAGGTTGCGGTGAAGGTCACTGTTTAAATCACCTAATGCCAAATATTCTGATCATCCATCTATCATCGACAACTGAGATCCAAAGTTGTTGAAAAAGGTTTCGTCGGTTGGTACACTGAGGCATAGTCAATCGAAATATGGTCTGGAAACTCAGCTAAAGTCTTTGGTCTATCTTTTTGTTCGCCTTTATGCAGTTTTGTGCACGGTGCACGGTCACTGAACACATTGTATTTTAGTATAATGAACGAATTGTCCAATAGCAACGTTTCAGTTCAATCACTCAACCGTGCTATTTAAATATTAATAAACCTAATACAAAGGATGTGCACGGTGTAAGGTACGGTTCAACATAAAATCACAGCTCATTGTAGGCGCTTTGAAGTTTGCCGAGTTTCTAGACCATATCTCGATCGACTATGACTGAGGCAATAAGAACAGGTTTGGAGTGTGGGATTCTCAGTTCGAACAAAAGAGCCTCCACATTGTTGTTTTCCAGATCAGGTCTGCGTTTATATGCAAATTTGGTGTTAATATATGCCGCAACACCGCCGCCGTTGCCATTTAGCCTGTAATAACCTATTTCAAATTCGCTATCGGTCAGTTCATCGGAAAGCCATATGTTTCACTTATAGTCAAGACGTCCATCGCTTGGTTTCCCATAAAGATTCTTAGTTGGTCGAGAGCTGATCAAAGACCTCTGACGTTAAGATGTGCCAGTGAAAGTCCACGCGTTCTAGACTTCGTAAATATAAACGTATGGTTACTTGATGGGCTTGTAGAATCAATATTAGTCGTTGTTGTTGCCGTTGGTCCAGGGTTCGGTGAAATATCTCCTGAAAGCAACAGGATATTGAGCGGGAGTTGTATTTTCTTAAGCTCCCTACTCTCCCCTCTCTGGAAACGTATACATGCACCCTTCCGACAAATGTTCCTTCCTCTGCAAACGTACCCTCCCGACAAAAAAACCCTCTCGGCGAACATCTTTAGAAAGTTTCTTCTGTGCTCAGTTACTCGGGCGACTTGTTACTCGGGCGACTGTGGTCGGCCGAGTCTCGGTTTAAGCGGGGGGTTTTTTGGGGTTCCACAAAATGCCAAAATTGCGCAATACTTCCCATATATGGAGGTGAGACTTCGAGTCTTTGATCACTTCGAAAATTGAACGACAATCATGTTCCTTTCTGTGGTTGTGTCAAGCACATCACTGATCAACCATATAAGCAATTTACTTGGAAAAGCTACCAACACTTTGGCCAAAGGCGAAGCTGGTTTAAAAGAAAGAACTCGCAAAATCGAGCACGGATTGCCATGGAACATCAACAGCGTAAAGCATAAGAAAGATGCCTCGTTGGAAGCGATTTCGAAACCGGAGTTGTTGTGTCATTGAATCACAGTGAAACGTTTATTTAAGACTTCCAAATATGCAAACTATCGATATTAACAAACACAAAGAAAGTTAATTCATGAAGACAGAAATGGACGATCGAGTTGCGAAAGCCACGGGAATACACATGCTTTGCTTACATCAAGTTGACCTGAAGAAGTACAAGAAACAAACGCCACAGTACATCAAAAAACGTATATACTATTTACTGAGTAATAACAACTACAAAACACCAGCAATAATAACTGAATACATTTTGAGCTATTTGTATGTCTAGATTTCATGTAGGTGTCGTATTACATTTGACAGTGATTTGGAAACGTGTGTTTCAAACGTGTGTTTCAAAACATGTTTAAATATTTTCTGGTTGCTCCATATAAACAAATTTTATATCAAAATGATCGCTTGAATGTCCTGAATCCAGCACTGTATGTTTTGTTACTGAAAGATTTAGATCGCCGTTGTTATTCGGGAAAACGAACTTGTTTACATGCATCAGCCAACGTAAAGCACCCTGTCCTTATTATATGAACTTGTTTTCATGTGGGAAATTCAAAATAATTTTTACTTTAAAACGAGGTGATAAAGGCTATTTGATATGCACCTTAAAGAATTTTAAAATGTTTGCCGTTTTGGAATAAGGTCTATTGTCGTAATTTTAAATTTTACAGATCTACATTGCATAACTTATCATTACATCTGAAATTTATGTACATTTAAACAAATGTTTGTGTGCACTGGTTCCGTGCACCCTGATTGGGCCAGGGTACGAGGCTAGGGCTATGGCATGCCCAATCTCGTCCCTGGGGCCTGCATTCCCCACCTGGGGGGTGGGGGGCTCTGGGATAATCCGTTCATGCCATCATGATCACACGACTTGGGCAGTGTGAAACCACTGTATGTCGTTATATTTGACATGGGCCGTTTTAGGGCACTTTTGGGATGTTGTTGGCAATTCGGCAAGGCCTTCTATTTATTGCTGGGTTCCAGACCCCCTACGAGCCCTCTCGCGGAGATCTAGAAGGCCTAGTGTCTAGGCTGCAACCAACCAAGATGGCGGACGTGACGTCATGTCAAACTATCTATAGTTGGGCCATTCATAGCCTGGTACCTTGGCCCAATTTCCAAAGAAATGTGGACCAGGTAACCACTGATTACAATCTTGCGTCATTCAGGGCTAAATCCACTTTTACGTCTGCGCATGTCTTGAATGCGCGAAAGTTTCAACCAATAGGAAAGCAGAAATCTTTAGTGGTGACCTGACCCATATTCTTTGATTTGGTCAGGGTACCAGGCTAGGCCATTCATGGCTAGAAAAATGCAAATGTGAACTGGATTATAAGAACACTTGTTTGCGGGAGCTTGGCGGGCAAGAAACCCATGAAGACGTACAGTGTCACTAGGACGCAAACATGAAAAAAAATTGGACAAATTTAAGTCAACAGACGCTGTGCCTGTAATATGAAGGATCATGAGGACTGTCACATTTTCTTTTTGAACAGGAAGTCGATTTGACGAGAAAGGAAATCTCCGTTCATGGTGGAGTAAGGAATCACATAAACATTTTGTGGAGAGATCGCAGTGTTTGGTCAAAGAGTATAGCAATGTTACCATATTTGGCAAAAAGGTTGGTAATACACGCCTTGAATTTAGAGATGAAAAATAGCATGCTAGGCATACATGTGTCAACTGGCATAACTTACGGAGCCCTTATTCAAGTATATGCATACTCAAGTAAGGCCCTCGGCACTGAAAATGTATTAAAGTGTAGACACCTGACGGTAGATCATCGTGTTAAACAGTACGCTTTATTTGATACTCGCTTCATAGCTTTTCTCGCGGAAATACAGAGAAGAGTTGTCCAGTAATGAATCTGTTGAGAAAATTAGTGATATAGTATTAACAAACATTTACCAAAACAGAATATCGAAGCAACACAAATGCAGAATCAAAGATGGCGTTCTCAGGCATACGTTCGGGTCACATGACTTTCACGTACCGAACGAAACGTCGCCAGCCAGCCAGCCAATACATCGTATCATCGTGGCAATGTGTCCATCTGGTCTATATAGACCAGTTGACACAAAAAGCCAGTGGCGATTTGGGTTTGGAATTTGTAATGAAGAAGATGGTGGATGTTTGTAGGACTTTGCGGTCAGTAAGCAGGGCACACCCGTCCCGAAAATAAACCCTCTCGAACATTAAAAAACCACGAGCTAATGTATAATATATTTACAAAATCACCTTTTTTGAAACGCAAAATTTTATTTCAACCGTAAACCCTTTAGAAAATAAGCCCTCCCGAATACAAGCTCCAGAAAAAATTATTCTTTGGAAAAATATAAGCTTTAAGCTTATTTTTGGAAGTCAGTGTATGTGATATAATTTTTTTATTGAGCACATCATTTAGGAAAACATTGCGAAGGTATTATGCCAATATTTGTTTGAGAATAAAATAGAATTGTCAAGGCAATGAATTAGTATAGGTAATCAATCGTACGACAGCGGGTGCAATTAGTAAGGGTTAGAGAATGGTCATGTGTGCTCTATGGGATATAATAGAGTCCCGAGAATTAGATAGAAGGCCATTTCGAGAAGCCAAACGCCCCGAGTAGTGGCCTATCTAATTCGAGGGATTCTTTATCCCATAGAGCACCAGTGACCATTCTCTAACCGTTTTAGAGAATGGTTGCAACCACGAAGAAGTTTCGATTTCAACTATAAATGTGTTTTTTTTCGTCTGTCACATTTACCTGAGAATTTACTGTATATAGAGTACAGTAGTGACTCTATTGAATTCATTAGTGTCTCTATATAGAGCTCACTGTGCTATGACAAAAGAAAACAAGAGATATTTGCAATGGACTCTATATAAAGCTCACTAATATGTATAATCTTTGATGAATCAAAACACTATGGAATATAGAGCGTTGAAATGCTCGATCGAGATTGGCTGAGTAATTGCACTCGCTATCATATGATTACCTATATATTGCCTTGAAAATAAAATAAAATAGCATGGTTTCGAGTGCAATTTGGGAAAAAACATGCACGAGTGAGTTTTCAAAGACTATCAAAATGGCATGAGTCCGAAGGACGAGTGCTATATGAGGTCTTTGAAAAACTCATGAGTGCGTGTGTTGTTTCTTCCAAAATTGCATGATAAATCATGCTATTACTTATTAATAATATACGTGAAAATGTTAGCTTCCAGCTACGAAGTTACATATCACTCATTGCTACACTTTTCGAAGCTTCAATGGTTTAAAACTGCTTCGTTTTTTGCACTAAAACGTCAAACGTTTCAACTCACAGCATCTAACCTCGTGTAGTCTTCTCGTAGGTACTTTAATGACAATAATAAAGCAAAATTCCTTCTGTATTTCATCGAAATGTTCTTCAACAACTCTTTGTTATGGTCGCCATTTTGGATTTTCTCGTGAAGGAAAAATCATCCTTCAAAATCCACGTGAGCATTTCAATGGCTTTCCAGAAGTTTCCGACCACTCCTCTAGACCAATTAGGATGCAGTAATTTTGTCATGTATATTATTAGTATATCCTTCTTGAGTTAAAGCGTTTTGAATTATATTATTGCTGACGTCAGCATAATTTTCAAATGTCGTTAAAAGTCACTTTGTACACGCAATTCAACGTATAAAGCTTGGTTAAGCTTTAGAAGTGACGTCTAATTGTATTCGATATACAATCTAAAGATTCTGATTGAAACTACACTTTATATGAGCATTAGTTTTTTTTTGGCCGCCATATTGTATACCTCGCAGACGCCAATTAGGTACACAAACATGGCGGCCAAAAAACAAATGTTTGTAAAAAGTGTAGTTTCTACCACAATTTTCAGATTGTACATCAGATGCAATTAGACGTCACTTCTAAAGCTTAACCAAGCTTTGTACGTTGAGTTGCGTGTGCAAAGTGACTTTTAACGACATTTGAAAATTATCCTGACGTCAGCAATAATATAATTCAAAATGCTGTAACTCAAGAAGGAATAGTTGTATCGACTCATAGTTTTCCATAAATACTCGTAATAACGATCTACAAAATATATAAAACAACCAGCTTTGTAAGTTTAATAATTTTGGTTTTAGAATTTTGTGACGTCGCAGTGAAAACCACCTATACTTATATATATATAGGTTATACTTATTTATATATAGGCGGCATCCGACTCTCAAGTCTTACGTATTTTATTCTGACCAACGCCAGACACAATTTTACTCGTCACTTTTAAAGACTTTTGTTATTTCTTTTATTTAGGTAGACGGCAATCAAACCTTGTCTGAAAATATTGCCGATAACGGGGGTTTAAAATATGCGTTTAGGGTGAGTGAAAACATCTGACTGGAGGATTAAATAACAAGAGTTGAAATTCTTTCTGTTTACCGTAGTCACATTATATCTAGGAATATCATAAAAAGATTTCCTTTAGTTTAATTTTGAAACACTAAACTTCCAGCGATAGTAAACTAGTTTTCTCATATTTTTTTCAGGCGTACCAAAAGTGGCGTGCGACACACGGCGTAGAAGACAGATTGCCAAGTCTTAATTTCACAAATGATCAACTTTTTTTTATTGGTTTTGCACAGGTAAACATATACTGTAGAAGGGAAATGTATTAGTCGATAACTAAAATTATTAG
Organism: Corallium rubrum; assembly: GCA_964035015.1. NCBI lineage: Eukaryota > Metazoa > Cnidaria > Anthozoa > Scleralcyonacea > Coralliidae > Corallium > Corallium rubrum. The sequence continues at coordinate 39,767,270 of OZ035998.1, forward strand.
AGCCAAGATATTAAGAGAGATAATAACTTCTATAACCAATGTTCAGATACATCACGTATCCTTGCCCCGCCACCAAGCCAGATTGCTGAACTGTTTAATTCCTACTTCGCGTCTGTTTCTTCAAAAATTCATCCAGCGTAGACCAAGAGAAAACCTCCTCTCCACCAGGTCAAATTCTGATGGATTTGGAAATACTGTACCAACAAGCGAGGTACTGGCATTGCTAAAGCAGTTAGATGCAAACAAAGTGAAAGAAACAGCTGATCAACCTCGTACCCAGGGCCTTCTCTGCTTTCAACATGGCGAGATGAGAAGACCCTGGCAAAGGCTGCTCACGTGATTCCCAAATACTCCAAGATTCTTGGAGTATTTGCTCACGTGATTCCCAAATACTCCAAGATTCTTGGAGTATTTGGTCACGTGGATAATTTGAGCTTCGCCCGTCCTGGGGGGGGGGGGGGGGAGCGGTTGATTCGGTTCTTATAAATGTAGAAGTTTGTTGCAAGTCCTGTAACGTTAAATTCGAGCGGTAAGTAAATTAGATATATTTCAAAAGTTAGGACATTTGCTGGATAATTCATATTTGTTGCCGTCAATCGCCAGAAATGAAGCCAAGGCGACGAACGATCATAAACTGATAAACAGAACCCCGCTTTCAATAGAACTACTGCGGTTTAATACAGGTACTGCTACATACACTTAAAATATTCAAATGCTGTTGATTGTTGGAAGTTTATTTACCATCCAGTATAGCACATTTATGTTTCTTGTCCACACGTTTGGGATTTGTGGAAATTTAATTGTTGTATCTGTCGATTTATACTCAAACGGCATATTCGAATCTGCTGTCTTCGTTGACTCTGAGGTTGTACTTTAATACAAATATTCGATCAACAACAATACTACGATTGACGAACATTATAGATTAGCACTGTCAGAAGACTTTGGCTTTGTATATTTCTAAACTTTTTAAATTAGATTCGGAAAGTCCAGAAACCGAAATATTAAATACTTCTTGCTTGCGTAATAAAGCAAATATGTTGTAGTGTAGACGCTTCTTACTAAAGATGGTCATTAACTGATTTTATAAATTTGTTAAGAGAATGTCTTGTTATTCGTATTGTTTTTGTTATTCTTGGTTGCTTAAATAGTTCGCTGAATGACAAACTATACTTGTTTATCAGTGACTGTACCGCGCCCCCCGGTGCAGTGTGAGTCATCAAAATATTCCAAAATTATTGGTGTCACCTGACCAGCCTTTGACAGGGTCTTCTCTCCGCCCCGCCATTTTCAGAAGGCCCTGGGTACGAGGTTGCAGTGCACAAAGGCCAACAAACTTCTGGGATTTGTAGTACACGTACACTCGCCCGCTCTACCTGGCTCTGGTGCGCCCTCACCTTGGGTATGCAACTCAAGTGTGGTCACCGCAATCCGTTGAACTGATGAAACGTACGGAAAGAGTACAAAGACGTGCCACCAAATTTATTCTCAAACTTCCATTCCGCACAGAAACATCTTATAAAGAGGGACTACAACTTGCAAAACTACTACCAATCTGCTACTGGCATGAGTATATTTAGACTTAATTTTTATTTTTCAACGGAATGACTCATATAAACAGTGCCAATCTACCTTCTCTTAGAAACACAGACAGAACTACCAGATCCTCCAATAACGCCAATGTAATCACTTACTTTTCTTGAAAAACAGTAACATAACAGCGCTCCTTTTTCGTTAGATCTTGTAGAAAATTCTCAGTTTAAACTCTTTTAAAAACCTGTTGCTGGAGTAGTATTTTTGCGTAGTAACAAACCTTTATGACGAGGACGAACCCAGGACATGGAAAACCATCTGTCCAAAGTGCAACGCTGTCCGTGGTCTTGACCATATCCCTTCTTGTTGTTTTTAACATTGCTTTTCTGAGTTTTATTCTCGTCTGTTAACACCGAACTGGTTTTTGCTTTCTGTTGTTGTTGTTTTAAAATTTCTGTTTTTTTGTTGTTGTTTTTTTATAGTTGTTTTCGTTTGTTTGTTATTATCACTATTTTTGAGGGATCACGGTAATTGGCGTCAACTAAGCTGTTGTGTCACCCCTGCCTGTAATTTTCTTTTTGGCAAAATTTAATAAATAAGTAAATAAGAGTTGAGTTGATTTTCAAGTGCATATGATCTGAAACTTTTTATCTGATACGAAAAGACAAATACTTTATCTATTAGAACCTTGTTGTTAAGCCTTATTTTTTTCTCTTACGATAGTCATGGTGCACTAAATATACAAAAGAAGGAATCAAAAGTTTGATGGAATTCGACACACATTCACTGAGTCCAGTCAGGTAAGTGTTATATCTTCCCTTGTAATACTTGTCATCAGAGTCAAAATGACGTGACTTAAGATGACGTGACTACAGATGACCTCACGTGACATCAGATAACACTGGCTTAACATAGAAAAACATTGGTCGTTTTACCGTTATAATATTTTCTGCCCTTTTGGGATTAGATCATAGAAATAATAGGCCTAGAATGCGGGCTCTGCCACGTGACAGGTGCCCAATTGAAATTTTATTTTGCCCTTATAAATCCGCCATTTTGAATTTTGCAAGGACTTGATATATATATATATATATATATATATATATATATATATATATATATATAAAATTTTGTATTGTTCTAATAATTTCAAAATTATACTTCGATCAATTCACCGCAATTACAAAAAGCAACAAAAAGATACCCTCATGCAAAACTTGAAACTCAGAAATTGTCTGTATCAAAGCGTGTTTAAAATAAAATAAAATAATCAGATACGTAATGGAAACTATGAGAAAATCTTTAAAAAAACACGGATTCAAGATGTCAATATTTGTAAACCATTCGTAAAGGCCACTATCGTCGCCATGTCTACATCCAGAGGATGTTCGAAATGTTTTGGCGAAGGATATTGCACATTTTGAATGTCGCAAAATGTTTTAGCGAAGGATATTGCACGTTTTGAATGTCACAAAACTGCCAAAATGGGAACGTTGAGGGAATCATCACATGCCTGAAAAGTCCTAGGGCGAGTTCCTTTTGCCCTTATAAATCGACCATTTTGTGGAGTCACTTTTTTGACTGACGACAGATAGGAGCCCGCATTCTAGGTATTTTATTTCTATGGATTAGACCTTGGACTAAGTCCGTCTCTTCCATACCGAAAAATGTGCCCCCTTCTCTTTAAGTTGTAAAAAGCTGTTTGTTTTGATTTTATCCTTAATAATTTTTCTGGCTTTAAACAGCCACAATGCCACATGCAGGAAAACATTCTTTTGCTTTTGCAGTCACATAATTTGTCGGCATCTTTTCCGGTCTTTATCGCAATATTCGGCTTTTTCAGTGGTTTCAAGTCATTTTATAATGTTACCTCTCCTCGCTGCCATATCTCTTCTTATCTTTCTTCCCATGATATTTAAGATGTACGTTTTAGCTGTAAACCGATTTTTCTCGCAAATATTCGTTGAAAAATATTTTCGTACAGTAATTCCACCGAACTGCTTATACTTTGCTTACGTAACTTTGACTTTATTGTACCTTCTCTGCAAACGTATCCTTCCGACAAGTCTTAAGGGAGCTTAAGCAAGTAGGACGACAACGGCAATCTAAACCAGCAACGAGCAGAAACCACGAATCCATTTACATACATAGTATTGAATACTTAAAGTATATTTTCCGACATTTAAAAGCTTTAGAGTTCGATTTTGTCGCATAGTTTGAATTCAAACTCAGCTACAGGTTTTGCCGTTTCATGAGTTAACGTCGTCTTGAAGACGTAAAAATTATCTGAATAGCGTTGTATATAGAACGGGGGGCGGCGTTAGGATTACTCTTGGGACTCAAAATTATTCATTTTCTTTGTTGTGTGAGAAAAATTAATAATAATAATAATAATAATAAGCTTTATTTCAACAGGTAACACTATCAGTTAAAAACTGTTCTCCCTAGTGGCCCTGAAACTAATCAACTAGAAAATTATTTACATAAATTGATATATTATACAGTGTGTATAAAAAAACCAGGAACCCTTAGAAAATTAATTAGTATTCTTTTCAAACAACCTATTGTAGTAGTTCAGTTATGCTCCTTCATGCGGTTAGACGTTATCTTAATTTCCCAGGTGTATAGACCGTGTTTTTTACGCATCCATGGCTTCAGAGAAGTGTTTAAGGTTTTCAAACTACTACAATAGGTTGTTTGAAAAGAATACTAATTCATTTTCTAAGGGTTCCAGGTTTTTTTTATATACACTGTAAATTACATAGTGTATTACAACTGTTAAAAGGTTAAGATAAAATACAAAATAAGTTATTATATCTATGTACTAAAAAGATCTACCTAAAAAATGTATATATAAAACAGAGTTTGGATTATAAACTAAGTTTTACTCATCAACACATTTTTAAAAGACCTCAAGTTATCAGCGTTTCTGGTACTCATTGGTAGGAAGTTCCAGATCGAAGTTGTTGAATATTTAAATGATCTCTTTAATTGATTTGTTCTAGGCTTAGGTAGAATAAAATCTTCTTTTTTTCTGGTATTATATCTGTGTCTTTCCACGTACTTCGTGAGATCCATATTTATTCCTTCAATGTCACAATGTAAATATTTGTACATTAAGATAGCTTTATGATTTTGTCTTCTATCACTCAGAGGAATCCACCCCAATTGGTGCAGGGCTATGTTGGAAGGTGTAGTGGAATTTACTCCAAGGATTAATCTTGCGGCCTGGTTCTGTAAACCCTGTAGTTTTGTTGCTGACGTGGTACCACAGCTATCCCGGACAACTCCACAATAATCAAATACAGGACTTATGGTTATGTTGTAGACAAGTTTAGCTGTTGATTTTGAGAGGAAAAGGCATTATGCGTTTGAGTATGCCAATCCTTGACGAGGCCTTCTTGCATATATAGTTTATCGATGTGTGGTGACCAGGACAAATTAGGATCAATAATGACTCCTAGGTATTTGTAAGCCTCAACTCTTTTAATAGGGACATCATCAAGGAATAGAGCAATAGGTTCACAGTAGCTATCTTATTTTTTGTGAAGTACCTATAACCATGAATTCGATTTTCGTTACATTAATAGCTAGACCGTTTGCGTGGATCCAGTTGGAGATTCTAGCTAGGTCAGAGTTCAGTTTTCCTTCAATTTCTTTGGCATCGGTTCCACTGCAATAAATTGCGGTGTCATCTGCAAACATACTTATTTTGCTCTCACTTATGCAATTGGGTAATTCGTTTACATAGACCAAAAACAATAAAGGTCCTAGCGCAGAACCTTGTGGAACACCTGGGTATATAAACTAAGTGAATGACAGTTCTCCATTATAAAATACACATTGTTTGCGGTTGTCCAAGTATGAGATGAACCAGTCGAGACTTTTGCCACTTACTCCAAAGGCCTGAAGTTTTTCGATCAAAATGGAGTGTTGCACGGTGTCGAAAGCTTTCGCTAAATCGAGGAAAACGACACCTGATATCAAACTTTCGTCCATATTAGAACACCAATGGTCGGTGACTTTTTTCAAAGCTGAATGTGTTGATCTCTTTGGACGAAAACCTTGCTGATTTGGGTGAAGTAAGTTATTTTGAGTTAGATGTTGATGGAGTTGTTTGTGTATTTCTTTCTCCAGGATGAGTCGCCGATCTTGGCCACTACTGGGAGTATAGAGATGGGGCGATAGTTGTCGATCACATTTCTGGCACCGGACTTGTATATTGGTAATACCTTTGCTATTTTCCACTCGCCGGGGAATAAACCAGTCGTAATTGATAAATTAAGTATAAAAGTTAACGAAGGGGCTAATTTATCCGCTGCCACTTTGAGAAATCGACCGTGTATATTATCCAAACCGGCAGCTTTCTTTGTATTCAAGCTCTTCAATTTTTTACCATATGTAAAAAATTGAAGAGCTTGAATACAAAGAAAGCTGCAATGCAATGGTTTTGAATTGAAAGGACGGTGGTGGGTCAGTAAAGTGAATGGTATGTGAAATACTAGTTATTGTCCTGTTGACTGTAGAGCCAATTGTCGTAAAGAACTTGTTGAAATGTTCCGCTATAATTGACGGCGATGTAATCGTTTTGTTTTCTACTTCGAGTGAGTTTGGTGGGGCTCTGGAGGACTTTGGAAGAATCTTCTTTAGCGTTTTCCATATACCTTTGGGATTATTGCGTCTTCTACCAGTTTGGATTTATAATAGCTTTCTTTGCATTGCTTAATATTTCCGGTTACCTTGTTTCTTGCTTGTTTGTGTGCTTGCCAATCTGTGGATGATTTCGTCCCGTTGACGCATAGTCCCGTTGACGCATAAGAGCTTTTGTTTCATCGGTCATCCAGGGGCATTGTTCTCCTCGAACTTTTCTTGTTAAGCCTAGTTTACACGAGCAAGTTTTCTTTGGTAATGTTCAACTTGATAAGTTTTATTTGCCCGTGTGTATGTGGAAACATGACAAGTTTTGCCTTGACAAGTCTTCCATTGACAAGCATGCCAGCTTTTCAACAAAGAGACTTGTCAAGGAAAAACTTGTCAAGGAAAAATTGCTGGTGTAAACTAGGCTTTATTACAGGTGCATGAGAATCACATACATCACTGACAATATCTTTCCAATAAGACCAAGCGAGATCAGGATCATCGAATAATTCTACAACATGTAACGGGGCGTGGTGTTTAAATCTTCGAGGAACTGTTGATCATTAAAACGATTGAAATTCCTAAAACTAATTGTTCGTGGGGGTTTCTTTACTGGTCTAGCTTGACAAACAATGTAAACAAGAGAATGATGGCTAATACTCATATGTAATGCACCGTTTTCGCCGATCTTCTCTGGGTGCGAAGACATTATAATGTCAATTAAACTTTCTGTTGTTTCGGTTATTCGGGTAGAATTAGTAATTAATTGAGACATAAACCGAGTTATCATGGATTTAAGCTTTCTTGTTTGGGGTAGGTTGCGGTGAAGGTCACTGTTTAAATCACCTAATGCCAAATATTCTGATCATCCATCTATCATCGACAACTGAGATCCAAAGTTGTTGAAAAAGGTTTCGTCGGTTGGTACACTGAGGCATAGTCAATCGAAATATGGTCTGGAAACTCAGCTAAAGTCTTTGGTCTATCTTTTTGTTCGCCTTTATGCAGTTTTGTGCACGGTGCACGGTCACTGAACACATTGTATTTTAGTATAATGAACGAATTGTCCAATAGCAACGTTTCAGTTCAATCACTCAACCGTGCTATTTAAATATTAATAAACCTAATACAAAGGATGTGCACGGTGTAAGGTACGGTTCAACATAAAATCACAGCTCATTGTAGGCGCTTTGAAGTTTGCCGAGTTTCTAGACCATATCTCGATCGACTATGACTGAGGCAATAAGAACAGGTTTGGAGTGTGGGATTCTCAGTTCGAACAAAAGAGCCTCCACATTGTTGTTTTCCAGATCAGGTCTGCGTTTATATGCAAATTTGGTGTTAATATATGCCGCAACACCGCCGCCGTTGCCATTTAGCCTGTAATAACCTATTTCAAATTCGCTATCGGTCAGTTCATCGGAAAGCCATATGTTTCACTTATAGTCAAGACGTCCATCGCTTGGTTTCCCATAAAGATTCTTAGTTGGTCGAGAGCTGATCAAAGACCTCTGACGTTAAGATGTGCCAGTGAAAGTCCACGCGTTCTAGACTTCGTAAATATAAACGTATGGTTACTTGATGGGCTTGTAGAATCAATATTAGTCGTTGTTGTTGCCGTTGGTCCAGGGTTCGGTGAAATATCTCCTGAAAGCAACAGGATATTGAGCGGGAGTTGTATTTTCTTAAGCTCCCTACTCTCCCCTCTCTGGAAACGTATACATGCACCCTTCCGACAAATGTTCCTTCCTCTGCAAACGTACCCTCCCGACAAAAAAACCCTCTCGGCGAACATCTTTAGAAAGTTTCTTCTGTGCTCAGTTACTCGGGCGACTTGTTACTCGGGCGACTGTGGTCGGCCGAGTCTCGGTTTAAGCGGGGGGTTTTTTGGGGTTCCACAAAATGCCAAAATTGCGCAATACTTCCCATATATGGAGGTGAGACTTCGAGTCTTTGATCACTTCGAAAATTGAACGACAATCATGTTCCTTTCTGTGGTTGTGTCAAGCACATCACTGATCAACCATATAAGCAATTTACTTGGAAAAGCTACCAACACTTTGGCCAAAGGCGAAGCTGGTTTAAAAGAAAGAACTCGCAAAATCGAGCACGGATTGCCATGGAACATCAACAGCGTAAAGCATAAGAAAGATGCCTCGTTGGAAGCGATTTCGAAACCGGAGTTGTTGTGTCATTGAATCACAGTGAAACGTTTATTTAAGACTTCCAAATATTCAAACTATCGATATTAACAAACACAAAGAAAGTTAATTCATGAAGACAGAAATGGACGATCGAGTTGCGAAAGCCACGGGAATACACATGCTTTGCTTACATCAAGTTGACCTGAAGAAGTACAAGAAACAAACGCCACAGTACATCAAAAAACGTATATACTATTTACTGAGTAATAACAACTACAAAACACCAGCAATAATAACTGAATACATTTTGAGCTATTTGTATGTCTAGATTTCATGTAGGTGTCGTATTACATTTGACAGTGATTTGGAAACGTGTGTTTCAAACGTGTGTTTCAAAACATGTTTAAATATTTTCTGGTTGCTCCATATAAACAAATTTTATATCAAAATGATCGCTTGAATGTCCTGAATCCAGCACTGTATGTTTTGTTACTGAAAGATTTAGATCGCCGTTGTTATTCGGGAAAACGAACTTGTTTACATGCATCAGCCAACGTAAAGCACCCTGTCCTTATTATATGAACTTGTTTTCATGTGGGAAATTCAAAATAATTTTTACTTTAAAACGAGGTGATAAAGGCTATTTGATATGCACCTTAAAGAATTTTAAAATGTTTGCCGTTTTGGAATAAGGTCTATTGTCGTAATTTTAAATTTTACAGATCTACATTGCATAACTTATCATTACATCTGAAATTTATGTACATTTAAACAAATGTTTGTGTGCACTGGTTCCGTGCACCCTGATTGGGCCAGGGTACGAGGCTAGGGCTATGGCATGCCCAATCTCGTCCCTGGGGCCTGCATTCCCCACCTGGGGGGTGGGGGGCTCTGGGATAATCCGTTCATGCCATCATGATCACACGATTCTTGTTATCTGGAAGCAGTGGCGTAGCCAGGGTCTATACATTGGAGGGGCCGAGCGCCGAAGGCGCGGGGTGCCTAGGGGGGTCCGGGGGCATGGTCCCCCGGAAAATTTTTGAATTCTGGGGCCTCTGTGATGTGATTTCCTGCGTTTTGTGGGCTCGAGTTCGAGTTAAAAGAATTTAGAACATAACAAGTAGTACACATAAAAAGATATTTTTATGGTTTCACAAGAAAGTTTAGCTAATATATCTTTGTGTATAAAGAAAAATTACATTTGTAAAAACACATGTCGAGGAGCTTCCGCCATTACCATAAAACGTAATAGTATTCAAAGTACTTCATGTTATACAAACATTTCAGATCGCACTCGTCATTGATACTTTCGAACAACCTCGGCTATTCTCGGTGGTTGAAATAATACGCTTGTAATGTAAATTATTACTTGCAGTTAGTAAGACCCCAATTATATATATTGTCATCTATTAAAGCACTCACAGGAATGTTGGGAGGATCCAGCGATCATTTCGTACCTCCCTCCCCCCCCCCCCCCCCAAATTTTCTCCTCGGATTTGGGCTTTTCACAGGGGCTGTCTTGAAGATGATTGGGGGGGCAGAGCCCCCCCCCCCCCTTGGCTACGCCACTGTCTGGAAGAAGAGTAGTCATGTTCATCAGGCAATGAAATATCGATGTGAAACAGATTGTCCCAGAGTCTCTCGTTTCCCGAGTGGGGGTGTGGGCTCAGATCAGCAGGTTGCCACAATCACTCAGTAGCCCGAGTGTACGCCTAAGCAGGCGTCTTGTTACAATTTATTTATCTTATGCTTTCTATTTCTAGAGTTCGTGTTACACTTCACAACTTTCCCGAATTCAGTAAAGCATTTGGATGCAAGCAATCCAAGAAAACGTGCACGGTTTGGTAACATGGTTTTGTCTACAGTGTAGTTTATACAACACAATCTTTTTATAGTGTCATTTGGTCCAAATGAGAGGATTTATAGATTAAATATGTGCGTGAGAACATGACGTTTTAAAATCTACCAATGTTCAACATTAAATGTTTGACAACAAACTTACCTAGACTTAGCTAGAGTACTTTCGTTCTTATTGAAATTTTTTGCTAACTAAAGATGTTTTGTTTAGTAAAGCAACAACAGTTATTTTTGTATTGTGTTTCACAATTTCCCATTTGTTTATTAAAAGATGTTTGTCTTGGAATCGTCATGCAGAATTTTGTCCAAATTCAGCGAGACACTTCTTGTAAGTTCTTTTTGTGTCTGTATATAAAACGCAACACTTATTTGTACTAACTGACCTCATTATTCATGCTAAAAAAACTCACAGTGGAACAAGTTGAGTTTTCCAAAGTTAAAGTTTTTTGTTTTTACTTTTCCGACTACAACTTTCTGTTATTAACACAGTATTTATGACATAAAGTCGGAGTTTGTTAAACTACCTATCATACGAAAATTAATTCTGGCTTATTTGAAAGTGTTCTTTGGTTTGATAATAGCAAGGACATAGACCACTTTCATAATAGCGACTAATTTGAAATTTTGAATATTCTTCTATGTTCATTTTAATAATAAGCTTTTCTAGCCTCGTTTGTGTGTCTGCAATTCAAAAACATCTTTGCTTCATAACGAGGCCAAAAAGCTCATTTAGATGCGCATAATAGAATATTTCAAGTGTCGGCCATTGTGAAAGTAGTCTATGTAACTTTAGATTCTCCACGATAAGTCATATCCCGTGATCAAACAAACTGAAATATCAACAACAAAGCAAGGAAATGAAAAAGTGCAAAAGGTGTTACTCTGTCATTTTAAATATTCTTTCAAATAAGACAGATTTAATTTTCGTTTCATTTTGCTAGCTACATGTATTGTCAAAACCCATGAAGATTGACCGCTCATATTTCATTATTTAAATTGTCATAAAAAATAATTGAATTGCCCATCAACAAATAAAGGGTTATTGTAAACGTCTACAAATTGAGATCCCTATATACTCTGTGATTGGATGGTCTATAATTGCCATGATATAATATTTCATTGATTCATTGGCAAACCGCGGAGCTGACAGCTATAAGTTCTAGAATCTAGAATCTAGATGTTGAGTTTACGGAGGGTGAAAACACCTCAAAACACAGGAATGACCAACTTCAACAACTCTACTCACCTGTGTCCAACTCGAGAATGGGGTCATGCACTAACTTGGCTTCCCTTATCCAATCCTCGACGCTCAAACGAAGAAAAATTGATGGACGACTCGCAGTCAACCTGAGATACTATTGCTGGGTTGCAGGTTACGTCATGGCGGCCATGTTGGTTGGTAGGTGCAAAAGAATATTATTAGATGGAATAGATGCTATTGTACCTACCAACCAACATGGCTGCTGTGTCTTTGTCCTCTAAATTTCAGGGGATTGATTGCAACCCACCAATAAGGACTTTAAGATGCTGGAGGACGACGAAGCACTGACCTCTATATGACTGAATTGCGTGATCCTATTACTTTCGAATTGGGAAAAGTGTGACCATTTTCAGTTTCAAAATGCCGGCATTTATAGGTCCTTCTGGTCGCTGACCGATACGCAAGGACCGGACTGTTGAAACTCGTCGTTGCTCGTTATAGGTATAGTCCGGTAAACGAAGAGATTTCCATCGTTCTGTCTATTTTTCCGTCCTTAAAACAAGAAAGCCGGATGATAAACTACTAGACGGTCCAGACTGGGACAGTGGAAGAGCCTTTCGTCTTCTAAAATGACTTCTTTATCGAGTTATAACGACACTTGGAAAAGGTTAATTGATAAAGACACTCTAAGGAGAACTTGGCTACGCCTCGCTTCCTTACGATTTTCTCGTGCATGTTCTTCATCGCTTGCCCTTTTTACAGTAATAGAGCTGGCGACATAAAATTGTAGAACTTCCATATATTAATTGTTTATTTTATTGCTGATTATTCGTGCCGCGTACACCCGCGACGTCTACAACCCTACAGCAATAATTATCTGGTAATTAATTATGTTGTAGTTCAGAGCTACAATAAGACTACTTATCATGAAAATGGTAAATGTCCCGAGTCGCTCAGCGAAAACGTAAACTGATATTTTGTTTATACAAACTCTAAATCATGTGCTACTGATATTCCCATTTGGTCAAACAAATAATTCAGTACGCCTTTTCAGTCTTGGTTCCACAATTAACAATGACCTGGTTCCACAATTAACAATGACCTGGTTCCACAATTAACAATGACCAATTGCTGCCACAGTGAGCAAGCCTGAAGCGAGTGAGCAATGCTAAATACTGTAGTAGGGCTTTTTTCAAATCTTTCATTAGCGCATTGCATTGTGGTTGAAAATGAAACTGACGACAATGCAATGTGTTTATTAAACTTAATCGTCGAACTTTAGCCAATTTCAATTGTGGGAAGTTGAACTTCATTAATTTTTACTTTGGTGAAACACATTGCCATGTGCATTAATCCCATCATAAATGGATGGACCTCGTAAGTTATATCTTGACAATTGTAACTAATGTTAAAAGAGACAGCATGCATTAAGGTTTGTGATCGAGCAACTACAGCACTGCAAGTTCAGGGGGGCGTTCAGGGTATGTGCAAGCTGACTTGAGAAGTGACTCACTTTTTTGGGAAATGGTTGGTAAATTGATATAGGCCATGCAGTTAAAACCAAATTGGTCGGTAAATTTAGGATTTAAAACCTTAGAATATATAAACCTGCCTGGGTTTCATTGGTAAATCATGGGTTTTGCCAGTTAATTTTTCAGATAAAATACTTATCTTCACAGAAAGACTTGACTAAACTGTTTAGACGAAGATGAAGCTTATGTTATATATTACCTATACTAACATAGCTCTTGAATAATTTTGCCTACTATATTATTAACACCTAATCGCACAAGTTCTCGTAAATTAATGTTTAATTTCACAAGTGTTTACAAAATCTTACAAATTAAATTTGAAAACACTCGTGAAACTAAACCTTAATTTGCCTCGGCCCATGCGATTTCCCATAAGTTGCAATTGGTCATGGTTTCGGGTGCAATTTGGAAAAAAAAACATGCATGCACGAGTGAGGTGCAGGACATGCACCTACAACTTTGAAAAGCTTCGAGAGCCTCTGCCCAAAGAAAATTATAATACTGTAATAATACTGTACTAATAAAAATTTGCACTGTTTTCCTTTTTTCTGCACTGTAACTTAAACTGTGCATGCACTGCTCTTAGCCAATCAAAATTGAGAAATTTTTTCATGTATATTATTATGTCCAGAAGATGTCGAAGTACATGTATCTTAATAGTGTAATAAAAGTAGCGTGCCGCGTAGACAGTATAGAAACAACAATCGAAATATAGTAAGGTTAGATATACTGCCGAAACAGAGAACGTAGGAGTCTAACGTTTCGAGCGAAGGCCCTTCGCTCGAAACGTTAGACTCCTACGTTCTCTGTTTCGGCAGTACATCTAACCTTACTATATTTCGATACATGCATCTTATCACGGTCGGTGCTCGGGGCAACATTCCGATTTTCCTCGCTCTATCCGCTGTACCTGTTGCTTTCTTTTTGGAAATACAGACAAAAGTTCGTAATAGTTTACTCCTTCAATAGTTTAAATTACCTTATTATAGGAAATTAACGATGCACTAAATTATCGCGACTTAATGTAGGACTTTTAAAATCTATTTTTTTAACGCGAATCTGATCTCCATGGTACCGTTAATTTAATTAACGCGATTTGGAAAAATAAAAACAAAACTCAACAGCAATTCTATACGAATTTACATTGTTACATCAAAATGTTATGGTAATGACTACCGGTAATGTCTTTAGCATATGGGTCTAAAGATGGGGCAAATCCAGTACTTCTATTAAATGCATGATGGAGAGATTATTGAATCCGATAGTGATAGTGACGGCCGTGAAGAGGACAACTGATGTTTCTTCTTACCGACCTTGGTATACTGTATTTTTGTTGAAGAGAGTTAGTTTTATTAAAACAAATCAAGGACTTGAAATTTACGATGACACAAATTAATGTTAATTAAATTAACGCGAAATTTTAAAATTCGCGTCAATTTAGTACAACGTTAATTTCCTATATTAATTAAATTACAAAAAAATGCCCTCTTTATTAGCCAATCATATTCAAGTAATTTTGCCCTGTATAAACCGTGAAACGCGTGGCAAAATCGGAAGCTTCATGTCTCGCTTGAATACGCTAAAATGATAGTATCATAATAGAACATGAAGTACTGAAATAATATATTCGTCAGTACAAACACAATACTTATCTTGATAGCAATACTTGGCCAAACTCTCAAAATTCCTTTCGGACAAACCGTGTTTATAAATTTTCACACTTCCATGCTCATAGGGATAATAGAGGGTATAGGCGAGGACTCCAGGCGGTAAAGTCGTTATCCCTCACGAGCGTCGAAAAACCTCTGGCACCCAGGGTAACGAACGCACAATATTTTGGGCTCGCTTTTATGGAAGTTGCCTATCTAACCATGCCTTATTCAAGATGGCTGATTACTCAAATCTAGCATTGTGCCACAAACAACTCCACAATTTCTCGATGACATGATGCCGACTGACTATAGTAAGCTAGTCGACACAAAAATGACACCTTTGTCGTCATGATAACGGAATATGATGAAAGGAGAGGTTAGATGAGATCACGTATGATCCCAGGGGGGAGGAGGGTAAATGAACAGGCTTGTTTGCCAGAGATGATTTTCAAGGGCTTAATTAATACTCTACAGTGTGTATCAAAAAAATTCGGACCTTTAGAAAATGAATTAGCATTCTTTTCAAACAACCTACTGTAGTAGTTTGAAAGCCCTAAACAGCTTCTGAGCCACGGATGCGTAAAAAAACACGGTCTTATACACCTGGGAAATTAAGATAACTTGAAGAGTATGCATGGTGAAAGTATTTAAAAGCTTTTTCTCTTCCTGTTTAACTTATGTGCTGATTAATTTATAACTCAGCGCTTTTAGGGCTTCCAAACTACTACAATAGGTTGTTTGAAAAGAATGCTAATTCAGTTTCTAAGGGTTCGAATTTTTTTGATACACACTGTATGTATTAAACATGCATAATCGTCAGAAAGAGAACCTCGAAACAAGTAAACTTACAAAGTTTAAAGAAGATATTAAGGCTGTTTTCCACTAGACGAAAGTTGATTCGCGCAATTCGCCTATAAAAAACCGCCTTAATTTACGAGTGTCAATTGTTATTTGTAAGACCAACCGAGACCAGTTGCAAAATATGCAACTTCCAGGTCTTTCGGACGAAATTGGACCTACGAAGGACCTGCATTTCTAGTTGCATTTTTTCAACTATATAGTCTCGGTTGCATGATCTTACAAATAATTGATACTCGTGCATGATATCACCTTCAAAAATCATTAATAATTCATGAGGAAAACACAAAAGAAAATCATGACCGTATCGTATCTTTATATGTGATAAAGATTTCTCCTGATTTACATAAACTTTACCTTTGATTTTCTCGGCTTAGACAAGGTTATTTTTCAAACTAACTCCGCCAATCAACTTACCAAGTGGTTCGTTTTTGAAGCCGTATAATAAACTCGCAGTTCGTGTTTTATCAGATATAAAAACACTCGGCTTCGCCTCGTGTCTTTATATCTGATAAAACACTCCTGCTCGTTTATTATACAGTACATCACCTTTTCCTCAAAATCTAATCGAGTATATAAATGCCAATTTATTTTTGAAGATCAAATAGTCCTAACATTTTGCAGAACAATAAAAATCGCGAAATTTAATATGAAATACATTACTTAGGAGGGGAGGGGGGGGGGGGGGCAGACATGCATTTCATACTTCTTTTAAACTCTATCTAAACATCTTGAATCTTGGGATACCTACCAATTTCAAAGTTCTTTTTCAAGTTGGTAGATTTTTTTTTAAATTTTCATGACAACGTTAATTTTTAACACCCGACTCCAAATTTCGAAATGGCTAAACAAAATCTAAAGTTTTTTTGAGAACTTAGAAGCCTTCATGTTTATGCGTCATTTGGAGCAAATTCTCGGACATTATACTGGCACAATCTACCATTCTACCTCCATAGCAACCTCGTCCCCAGGGCATTTTGCCCCCACGTTGGGAGTCGGCGAAAATGGCCCTGGCATCGGCTGGTCACGTGACACCCAGAATTTTGGGGTGTTTTGGCAAGAAAATTTATGCGGTCTTTGTGTTTCGTTTTTGTATAATACGTATACATGAATAATAAATAAGAAATATTTAACGCTCTGCCGAATCACTCATGTGAACCTTTATCATAAATGCAACTGGCTAGCATTATTCATCATGATACTCCCCACGATTATCCAGGATACATTTAAATGTCGGGAAGAAACATATATCTAATGTTGTTCTTGACTTTAACCAAAGTATCGTTACAATTCTTTGGATGAACTTCGCAGAGTGGATTTATTGCAATTCATATTTTGGTGAATAAATTACACTGTATCTGAATTAATCAAGTTTTTAAACCGGCCAATCCGATTATAGAATCGACCAGCCGATGCCAGGGCCATTTTCGCCGACCTCCCAACGTGGAGGCAAAATGCCCTGGGGACGAGGTTGCCTCCATAGTGAATAGTGAATAATGAATAGTGAACTTTATTGAAGAAAGGTATATACATCTTTACGATAACGTATTCCACCAGATAGATGACCTTCCTTAACTATATAAGTACCTAATTAAGAATTACATGACAAATTATTACTACATTTGATACAAGACACGTGAACAAACTAATTTATACTTGAACAGAAATGTTGTTAACGTCTTTCATTACATTAGGAAGAGAATTAAACAACATAGCTCCACTATATGAAATTCTTGTTTTGGCGATCTCACTATATACTTTAGTGAGACTACTTTATAATTTCTTCTGTATTCATCTCGGCTAAACCTATAGATATTGACCAATAAAAATATACAATTGAACAATAAAACAACACAAGTTTCAACTGACCTTAATATTACAAGTCTTGTTAATATAAATCATATTTATTAAAGCTGTGTTGGTAAACTTGCAATATCGTGAGAAAATATTTACAAAATCGCAGTTACTGATCTAAATATAATTACAGAAATGAATATAATTTTTCTTGTATAGAAGGTTAATTTTCTCAAAACTGAACAACAATATAACTCCTCTTTTGTTTTTAGTCGGTTCTTATCTGAAGGTAAAGACATCATTGCGAAAATAGACACTGTTTTCGGATTATTCCCGATTTCAAATTAAGTATATAAGCATTTAAAAACCATGAATTCGGTTATTATTCGATGCAAAGACCTCGTGCTTCCCACTCGATCTTTACAGTTGAATAATATAATAGAGAAAGTCTCGGTCCCAGAGTCCGCGTTTCTGTGTCCGTGGCAACACCGCAACGTTTTGCGCCTGCGCGACGTGCGAGTTCCTACCCAGCTGCCAAACGTTTTGCGCATGCGCGACGTCCGAGCTCGTCCTCAAAAAAACAGTGGGAAAATACTGAAATATATGGACTGGTCCGAGCCATCAATATAAACGATTCCCGCCATGTTTTGCCTCACCTTGACCGGAGTCAGCCTTCCACGTATATATATAGTTCACTGAAATATTTAGACTGGTCCGAGGGTCCACACAAAAGTGAAAATTACAAGCATACCGCCAAAACGTTAAGGTACGTAATTTGTCAATATTGTAACATATTCTGAAATACCCCATTCGTAATTTTCACACCCCATTTTTTAAAACATACATGAATAGTCGACACTTAGTCTTCACTGTCTGATTGTTGTTGTCACGGCTATTTCCAACATCTCTTCCAATGTTTACTCTAGCAATTCACGCATGCGCAAACGTTTGGCAGCGGTGGCTTAACGATTCAGTCAAACACCCAGAATATAAAGCTACCTAAGCTACCTAAAGTCGTCAGGGCAGTGACTGGCTTGTCAAGATACCATAGTAGAAAGCTGCCTGACAATCTAGCCGCTAACTTGTCAGGGCACTGCAATTTTGTGTAAGCGGAACGCTTCGCTTCACGTAGATCGTTAAAAACAAAAACATCGCTTCCATTCTCAATCCAACAATGCAGGGACCATGACGTTTGCGTGGCTGTGGCTGTAGCTATCAATTCTGAAGAAACTTACAAGCAAAATTATAAAGCTGACTAACGAGCTAGCCGCTAGCACGTCAGGACAACCCCAGCATGTGGTAGCATGTCGTAATTTGCGTTCGCGACGAGCTGGTCTGAATCCGGTTTAGTTATCTCCCTGCGGAATGCTCAATGCTTTTCATTGCAAACATGATGTCGTCAAAAAGCCGCCAAAATACTTCCTAGAGCCCAGCAAAAAGTGACACCCAGAATATAATGCTACCTAACGAGCCAGCCGGTAGCCAGCCGCTCAGCGGCTACTAGTCAGCGCATCGCAATAATATTAATATTAGAAATTAAAATAATAATAATAATAATAATAATAATAATAATAATAATAATAACAAGACGCCCGCTAGGCGTGAACTCGGGCTACTGTGGGCTGGCACCTTGCAATTGACTGTAGTAGTGGAATATTCATCATAGAGAAAATCATGGTGGGTATACTGGTGTACCAAAACATTGATTTGGCAGCCATACTGGTCTGCCAAACATTGAAATGGTGTCCATTACTGGTGTACCAAAACAATGAAATAGTGGCCATACTGGTGTAACCAAAACAATGAAATAGTGGCCATACTGGTGCGCCAAAACAATGAAATAGTGGCCATACTGGTGTACCAAAACAATGAAATAGTGGCCAATCGGCCATATTGGTGTACCAAAACAATGAAATAGTGGCCATACTGGTGTACCAAAACAATGAAATGGCAGCCATATTGGTGTACCAAAACAATGAAATAGTGGCCATACTGGTGTACCAAAAAATGAAATAGTGGCCAATCAGCCATATTGGTGTACCAAAACAATGAAATAGTGGCAATACAGACTGGTGTACCAAAAGAATGAAATAGTGGCCAATCGGTCATATTGGTGTACCAAAACAATGAAATAGTGGCCATACTGGTGTACCAAAACAATGAAATGGCAGCCATATTGGTGTACCAAAACAATGAAATAGTGGCCATATTGGTGTACAAAACAATGAAATAGTGGCCATATTGGTGTAACTAAACATTGAAATGGTGGCCATATTGGTGTATCCAAACAATAATACACACTTGATGAAAGTAATGTATAAACTGTTGAATAGCATCGACTTTTATTTGCAAGACATCAGTACAATAAATCAATAATAAACAATACAAGCAAAAATGAAGCAAACTACAAATATTAATACAGTTTAAACCTCAATACATTTACATACAGCATTCACAGACACAAGTCAGTTCGGTGTAAGACATATGATGTAAAGAAGACGTAAAACACAGCATGTTTACCTTTCACTTGCAAGTTGGCTTTATCAACTTTCTTTGATCTTTGATTTACAGCACTTGAGCAACATTTTTCAGTACAATTTAATTAATAACACATGTATAAAATTGATCGAGAACACATTGATCGAGAGTTGATCGAGTACTACACATTTTCAGCGTACGGTTATCGAGATCGCGGACCAACCCAGGTCTACTATAGTATAAAAGCATTGCGAGCGTGTTTATCATTAAAACACAAATTCACAAGTTTCGAACAACACAACCAAAGGCGTCAGGAGACTCAGGAGAAGAAAAAACTCGCCATTCCTACATGAAAATCCGCCATGAAACAGCATTTGAGCTGTGACGTCAGAAGTGTCACATGCCTCAGTTCCGCAAAGCCTGTCGGGGCAATATCGCGACCCCAAAAAACACTACTAACAAAACCGAAACCTAGATTCGGCTACCACAGGTAGCCCGAGTAATAATAATAATAATAATAATATAATAATAATATTATAACCTCTTTAGCTTTAGCTTTTTCTAGGCTTTTAACCTATATGTAAATTCAGAGTTATTTACTGTTTTGCTAATTTGGTAGATTCTTACCTCGATTTGTCCCTGCATCATAGCACCCTCAGATATCGTCTCGGACTGGGGATCAACAGAATGAATTAAATCATGCTGGCCAGAAAGTGACATTGGCGAGCAGCTGTCGTCCATGATTTGGTGGTCCACGGAGAGTGCTGAAGGAGTTTCTTCAGATGTCAAAGAAGGCTGAGATTGGCTGTGCTCATGCTCAAAAATACGGTAGAACCAATTATGCAATACTTCATCATCATCTTAAAAAGTAATGTGTGAGTAATTCGTTAAAATAAAATTTCACTCAAATCAAATCAAATCAAGGACCATGGAAGGAAAAAAAGATGAGGTAAAAACAGAAGGAAGGAAAGAATGAAGGGAGGAAGGGAAGGAAGAGAAAGAATGATGGAAGGAAGGAAGGAAAGGAAAAGGGAAGAATGGAAGGATGGATGGATGGAAGGAAGGAGGGACAGAAGAAGGAACATGGGAACAAATAAAGAAAATATATAGAAAAAAAATAGCAGAAACACAAATCAATAATTTTAATTAAAATTGATAAATGATAAGCAGATAGTTAATTTTCATATTCGCTTTCGATGTGGTTGCACTAGTTTCTGAGCAATATAAGAATCTTTCTTACCTGGGATGCTGGCAAATGTTGGATGGCGTAAAAGTTCTTTTGCGGTAGGCCGTTCGGTTTTGTCTGAGCGAAACATGCTATTTAAGATTTCCTTCATGTCGTCACTGCAGCATGGTGGTATTTCAGGAGAAGAACCATGACCCACCTTTTGTGAAAAGCAATGTAACAATAATATAAGAATGTATAAGAAAGTCCAACTATATACTGTATACTAACATAAAGTAACTCGATCGTTTATATTCGTCCAGTTTGGACGTCAGTTTCACGCCCCGACGCGACCGTTTTGGACGTTAGATTCAGTACACCAGGTCATTTCTATACTTTTGCCAAGAAACATTCAGCTCGAACATATAATACCACAAGAAATATAACTTGTGGTAATCCAATTTAGTTTAATACTTTAAATATTTCGAGAAGTTTGATTTAAAAACGTCAGTTTTAAAAAAAGATGAAACCGGACATCATTTCTACTCTTTTGAAGCATGTTTTCGACAGTTTAATGTAGCTAGGAAGTTGCAAACTTTATCTTATACCGCGTGTTTGCTGTTTACCAAAATAATCTGAACACACATAAGTTTGTTAATAACACATTTCAACATGGAAGTTGGAAAATACTCCAACTAAAATTCTAAATAGCTTGTCATACAACCAGTGTGCTGAAGCGGTACACAATCCGTTTTCAGAAGAAGATCCTCTTTTCAGAGAGATTTCAAATCGAGCTTGTCAGTACAACAAAAGCGAAGAATTGCTGTGCCCTAACGAGTCACGAGTTAACACACTTTATATTCTGCCTGTGAGTTTACTTGTTCGTTCGGAATCAATAGCATGCAAGCGACGTTTTTGATATGACGTTTTTAACGTGAGGTTTTTGATGCAAAACAGATTACGTAAAATTCCTGTCAGTTAAAATGACATGTTGCTAGTTTAAAAAAGTCTGCATATGTTGCAAAGGTGGAAAGAGACGGACTTTGAGAAAGCTAATCCCATGCATGCATGTAGTAAGTTCAGTTACAAAAACAGTGGTGGTCCTGCCTCGTACCCAGACGTCTCTGTTACATTTTTCTTTTTGCGAGTTCTCAGCATCCACGGACCCTGCAGGATTGTCTCTGCGTTCGCACGCGATTTGCGACTGAGCCCATGCGCCCTCGCTTCTTTGCAGGAGTTTCCAGCGCCTCTCCGTCTTTCGAGCGCGCGTTTGTATGCGTTTTAAGCCCAGATCAAACGAGAATGGCGGTCGTTCGAACTCCCCAAATTAACAAAATAAACAAGTTTTTTAAAAAGTTTTAACTTTGTTACGGTACATGATATTTTCGGGAAATTATTCAGAGTGGCCTTGCTGAGATAGCATGACTGCCAACTTGCGATGACTTGTGTTCACGTTTGATTACAGCTTTACTAATAAATTCGAAAGAGACGCCAGCGGAGGAGGCAGGTGGTGGTCCGCAACTAACTACCACATGGATAACCACCTAAGTTGCATTTTTCGCAACTGGTCCCGGTTTGGTCTTAAAATGTATATATTCTACGCTCGAATTTTCCTTCACCTAAAATCCTTAGAACATGCTATGTAATCGAGTGAAATGCCCAATATTACTTATAAGAAAACAATACTGTTGTTTAAGGGTTGCATTCCTTCTAAAAGTCCTCGCTGTCTTTTGGCACCTGTCGTGCTGATTTTGTTTGTTCACACTAAAGTGATACAGTTTCGTAAAACTTAAATGTATATCTGTTTGTCAATGTCAGATTTTGCATGTTTAAGCCTCATTCGACAGATTATATAGATAAATTAATATTTCAAATTTTGATTTCCACTATTTTTAGTAACATTGTGTCAGTTGCTATGGCGACACAGACGTAATAAATTTCCTTCAAATGGCCTATTACCTGGCGTATTTCAAAAACAGGCACGGTGGTCCCCAACTATAATTTCCAAATGAGGAATACCGGCGTTTTCAGTTTCACAAAATCTAGTTTCGTTCTCGAGATATTTAAGTTTCTGAAACGTGTAAATTAAGTGCCTCGTGACGTCATTTTCTCACACAGGCGAAAATAAGATTTACAAAATGACTAAAACCTCTGAAACTAAAAGAGGCAAAAATAATTCAAACTTTGCATAAGAATAGTTATGGGGAAAATACACTCCAACGTTCACATTATGTTGTTTCCATGGATACCGTTTGCAAACAGGCGCCTTCCATTTGTAAAACAAAAATATTTATTTTTTCTCCATAAAACAACTTTTACTGCAATAAATTGACATGAATATTTGTAGACACACAGATATTGTATTGTGAATGTCTCAATCATCATATTCTTTTGAAAAGAAACATAAAATTAATATTTCAATTTTGGTTCTAAACGTTAACGGTTTCCATAGCAACAACATGATACGCACAGTGGAGTGTACTTTTATGATAACTATACTCGTGCAAAGTTTGGATTATTTCCACTTCACACTTTCAGATATATTACTCATTTTGTAAACCTTATATGACGTCACGAGTCACTTAATTTACATGTTCAGAAACTTAAATATCTCGACTCTGGAGAACGAAACAATATTTTATGAAACGGAAAACGCCGGTATTCCTCATTTTGAAATTATAGTTTACTCGTATCACTACTAGATTCACGATTTTTTCGTCTTAGTGCCACTTCAGTAACATTGTTTTTGCATTTCAGGATTTTTTCATTTTTGCATACAGTATAGGTCGTCGGATAAAATACTGAAATACACTGGGTTTCTTTTAGAAATTTGTAGTTTTTGGTAGCCCAGCATTTTACGCGCATCGCACGTAATGGCGCAAGATGGCGTCAATAGCTTGGATACGTCACGTAATTTTGATGGTCCTTATTTTGTTTTGATTGGCAAACATTCCTGCGCATACAAATTGTCACGCGTTTTTTTTTTATTTCTCGTAATTAGGTTTTTGTCCACTCACACATGCACGGAATTTGATGAAAATTAATATGTCGAATCACCTTATAACGGCTGAATATTAACAAACTGACCTTATAGATGATCTGTTGTGGTTCGGTGTTGTATTCCGACCAAGGCATACAACCCGTCAACAAATGATAGATAACGCAAGCGAGGCTCCATATGTCTGCACTCCGTCCATACGGTTCACTTCGGCATACTTCAGGTGCCATCAAATGGACAGTGCCACGAACTTTGCAAGGTTGGACTAATAATTCATCAAGAATTAGCGACAAACCAAAATCACCAATTGTAATTTGAAGGGTGTTCACATTGTAAAACAAATTGGCACCTATAAATGAAACAAAAGTATTTCAACTATTCCAAGTTTTGACAGTCGTGTTGTAATTGTTGTTGAACATGGTTTCGTTATTGTCTCGAAGGACGAGACAGCTATAGAAATTATTTCGAGTAAGAAAAATTTAATGAATACTACAATATATAAATAATACTCTGTTTAAAAGCTTTTGAACGTAGCGTAAAAACTATAAAACATTTAATGGCCACTTAAAAAAATCTCAAAGTGTTTCTGTAACGAAATTTCACCACAGTTTTTTATGACAAAGTAACAGCTTTTGTAGAATTTTGATTCTTTACTTCATTCTTGAGATATTCAGGTTTGTTTGATATATATACAAATGTCCTACTTGTGATATCATACTGCATAATGACTTTTTGCACTTACATTTATGTACCCATAACTGGTTAATGAACGTGCGTAGTTGTGTGTAAAATATTGTACCATCCTAAAATTGACGCTCTTTCAAAAAGTCATTATGCAGTGTGATGTTACAAGTAGGACATTTGAAAATCAAACAAACCTGAATATCTCCAAAATGAAGCAAGGAAACGAAATTCTTCAAAAGAAGTTACTTTGTCTCTTTCTCTTAAGTGTTCTTTTAAATGCAATCATAAAAAGCTGGGGTGAAATTTCGTTTCATAAACACTTTAAAATATGTCCCAAGGTTTGACACACAAATCTGTTCGTTGACCCTTCAAAAGACTTAAGACGGCACGCGTTAACTAACCGTTCATGTTCCGCAAAGAGTAAAAAAGGCAAAACACATCTATACTTACATTTAATGTCTCCATGAACTATGTTGTGACCATGAATGTAATCCAAGCCTTGTAAAACCTGTTTTACAATGGAATAAATCTCTTCTTCGGATAAAAGAAAGCTTTCATGTTTTCCAGCAATATCACCCAACGTCCCTATTGTTTCGTAGAACAAGAAGATATAATTCACGCATGTTGAAAGTGCTCTGTTGAGTATACAGCACAGTAAAACATTTTAATTTCTTAAATAAGTTCCTATAGTTCTGAAGGGAAACGTGCTTGTTGCTGGTAGAAAAACTAATTCAAGATGGGTGTGGTCCTTTGTTCCTACGCTGGGAGGACCCTGGGTACGAGGTTGGGTGGTCACTTACGAGAGGTTCGGCTGTAGCTTATAATGTATATAAAATATGACAAATTAATTCTAGTATATGCGTTCTATATCACTTACCACTCATAGGCTCCATAAACATACTCATATGTTCTTCACCTTCATATGCACCCAACAGTCTGATAATATTTACGTTCATTCCTGAATAGTTGGAAAGTTTTTTCCAAATGATGATTTCGTTCATGTAAAACTCGCGTTTTTTAACCTAGAGAAATACAAGTAAGACTTAGAAATGACAAACTTAAAAATGCCAAACTAAGAAAAGCAGGCGAATATCTGCTAAGTCGTAAACTGATTCTGATATTATACATACCATATTTATTCCAATAGACGCCCTGGACGTTTATTGAAAAATTGAGCTCTAAAGGTAGGTGTTTATTAGACAGGCGGGTGTAGAGGGGGTGTCTATTGGAGAGGGGCGTTTATATGATAGTGGGCGTTTATTGGAATAAATATGGTACACTGTACTGTGATACCATAAATGCTATATTTAGGGTCGCAGGCATGGTGTCGTATAATCTAAACAACAACAGTAGCTTGACCTCAAATACACAGGGCGGAACCTCTTTAAATAAGACAATCATGTGTACATAATTTTCAAGTAAGTAATTTTCTTTCCATATACGAGCCTTTTACAGTCAAAATAGAATACCTTCCCACTTCTAATTCTGTAGTTCGTTGTGTATTACTGTAGCCACTACCGAAACCTGAGAAAATGTTTGTTGAAAACTGTGCATAAATAGTATAATTTAGCTTTAACAATGGATGTTTATCGATACCAAATCGATACCAACAGACGAATATACATCACGAATTGGCGACTTTTATCGCTAGACTTTCCGCACGTTTCTGTAGTGGCTACAAAAATACAGTCATACACAACAAACTACAAAAGCAGAAGTGGGAAGGTATTTCCATTTTGACTGTAAAGGTTTTCATTGGCTTCCCTTCGTTATTGAAATGGTTTGATAGTACGCATAAAATAGCTGCACGTAAATGAACAATTGCATGGCTATTAAGACAAACAAGTATATGCATTGTAACTCGATAATGGCAAACCGGACGTGTAGTTCGGGGAGATTTTGTAAGTTAAGAAATATCTCCAATCAAGTAATAATTAAGGCCAAGGTCAAACGTCGCTCTTCTCATGTGACGAACCTAATGATAATGAGCTAAGTCCTTTGTTTATGTTGATTTGCATTATGTTATAGGCACATGAGAAGAACGACGCTTGACCTACAGGCCTAAAGGCCTGGCCAAACGCTTTCAACATTTCATTCAACATTGTTGAATTCAGCATGTTTAAAGCGTTTGGCCACCCCTGTTGAATGATGTTGAACGAAATTTGAACATGTTCAAATTTTCGTTCAACACGCGTTCAACATTTCTATTGTTCTCAAAATGTTGAAAGGTGTTGAACGCATTTGGCCACATTTCATTCAATTAATTGTCATTCATGAATGTTGAACGATGTTGAATTAATTTGGGCACTCGTGCTATCAACATTATTCAACATCGTTCAATAATGTTGAATGATGTTGAATGCGATGTTGAAAGCGTTTGGCCAGGCCTTAACACAACAGAATGATCTTAACTGCAACTTAAAAAGGAAGATATATTACGTATAAACGTATAAAAATAGATATTTTATATTGTATATGTACATTTATATTGTAGATATAAAAAACTCGTTTTGAGACAAGTTATCTGTATGTAGTTTTCGTCAGATTAAATATTGGCGCTCGAGGAACTGGCAAAACTCTTTTCAGAAATATTTTTTTAATAATAATTTTGCTATATACCTTCAAAACAAAGTGGTGTATAACAAAGTGGGATGCATCGCCGCCTTTCATAGCGCAACTAGTTATCGAAAAGATTGGTATCATAGTCTTAGAAACCAGAAGCGTCTTGAGCTCGCATGCGAAGAAAGTTGCAGCGGTTAATCAGTGTTCTGATTAAACTTGCGTATATAATAAACTTGCGTCTACAATAAACTTGCGTCTACAATAAACTTGCGACTATAATAAACTTGCGTCTATAATAAACTTGCGTCTATAATAAACTTGCGTCTATAATAAACTTGCGTCTATAATAAACTTGCGTCTATGATAAACTTGCGCAGAGAAACAAAATTAAAAGACAAATACCGTTACCTCCTTTCTAACAAAGTTAATGCCTGTTTTCCGATCTCGACAAAAGACACAAACACCAAAAGCTCCGCGTCTTTCACGTACACTGTCAAATATTTCGAAATCGCGATTCTGTTCGTAACGTCCATCTTTTCCAACACTCAAGACTTGCTATAGGTGTACAAATTTCGTAAAAGAAATAATAGAAAGTATTCAATGAGAAATGTTACTAACAGCATTCAGAATATTTATGTTAAAAAATATTAAAACTTTATTATGTTTGTCTCTGATTAAAATTAGGTTTAAAAAGACGTTTTGACCGGATAATATACCAGTCCTCCTCAGTTAAAAATGAAGGACGTTTCGACGTGCACATGCGGTATACAAACAAAAATGAATAAAATTGGCAAATTGTACGTATAGATGTAGTACATACAGCTTGAGCTTGACAAACGTCTACGAAACTTCTAACTGCATACAAATAAAAATGAATAAAATTGATATGATAAATTGTACGTATAGATGTAGTACATACAGCTTGAGCTTGACAAACGTCTACCAAACTTCTAACTGCATGCATCACATATATGCCAATATTTAAAAACTATTCAAACTGTACAATTTTTTAAAATTAATTTTATTCATTCTTATTGTATTTACCAGGAACGTATATATTGTTAACTAATAAGAACTGAAATTGTCCGGTGGAAATGTTTTAAACATAATTTTAATTAGAGACCAACTGAGCAAAGTTCATATAGTATATAAAAAAAGTAATCTTAAATTAGTTTATACCATTCTGCTCGCGTTACGTACTATATAAGTAAGTTGGGGGTGTCAATGAATTGAGGGAAAGAAACAATTGGACACAACAGAGTGAACTAATAAAATGAACAGACAGTGCAGGAATGGAAAGAGAAGCATGGAATTCCCAAAACAGTTGAGGTTGTCGTTTACTGATACAATTCAGGCTTGAAAATATTGTATTTTATAAAATTAGAACCGAAAACACTTATTATAAATCAAATAATCCAAGAAGCACTCAAGATTAGAACTCAGTAACTTTTGCACAACCAAGATATGTATAGCACTGTAGACTTTAAAATTCCAGAATTCCAGAAAAAGCAATCACCCTCCCTGGGCCCTGGCTCTCTCCTGGCTTATAAAGAGGGAGGAAAACACACAAAAAACCCCAATAACTTAATGCAATGGTTACTTCTACAGACTTGAAAGTCGTTCTTATGTTCCAAGTAGAGCAGAGGCGTAGCCAGAAGGGGGGCCGGGGGGCTTAGCTGGCCCCCCTGGAAAAAGTGCTGGTCCCCCGAGAAAAATTTGGCTTCATATGCCTCAGTTAAGCTGCCCCCCTAGGTTTTTCCTGGCCCCCCTTGACAAAAATCCTGGCTACGCATCTGAAGCAGAGGTAAGCAAATGTTTTAGGACCAGGACGGTTAGAACAACTATAGCTGTACTCGATTTCTATGACAATCGTCATTTTTGTTTGTGTCTATATGTATATACTTGTAATACGCCAAAGTCATTTGCTGGGCACTTATATAAAGTGACAATCTTTAAACTATATACTGTGTTTACCTTGTGAAATGGATATAAAATTGCCTGCTTTGATTTTGTCTTTCGAGGTGGTGTTTTAGATGGATGTACACCATTTGATTTAGAAACATAATACGCCTGTTCAGACTGATGTGGGTTTGGTGAAAAATTAGGTGCTAAGACAGGAAGAGACGTTGGATGTGAATTCAAGGAATTTGTATCACGAGTAACATTGGAATCCAGTCGTTGATTACTTGTGTTTCCATCTTGTGCAAATGTATCACTTGAAACATCCTAACAAATAGTAGAAAAATAATATAAAACAATTAACAGTGCATATTCACATTCCATTTTGTCATGAATAATTGTACTGTAACCAGACGAAGTTCAGTATATCTCGTACGAAAAAATGGTACCGATATTACATGTCAAGTCATGAATTTTCAGATATAAGAAAATTTTGCAAGAGTGTCTGGACAGTAAACAGTTAAATGTAAGGTAGATACTTTACAGTGTATTGATAATTCTATTTTATTTATTATATTAAAATTCCTAAATTTCCAAATTCCTATATAAAATATAGGACTCTATGTTCGTATTGCTTCGAATTTGCTGACCTAAATATATATGTTTTACTATCATTGAACGATATTTGCTGTACTTTGCAAAAACTTTTCTCATGACATGTGCAGTATTTCGTAACTTAACTAATTCGGACAGGCACTATCTCAACACAGTGTCTTGTTGTCATGCAGATAACAAAAGTCCATTTATATTAATGAAATATTAGAATTAGAAATTAAGTTGTGAACTTCAAGACATTTTTTTAAAATTTTTTTGTCATATGACAACAACATACTGTATATAAGTAAAACATTAAAAAATTATCTTACCACACTCGTGTCACTGTTTCCAAATGTTGGCAAGTCTTGGCAGTTTCCATCAGAACTGGGTTTTTTAAGCCCAACAGCATTTTTATCTTAAGTACGGTAAGCAAAATATATTAATTATTTAACGGGTAAACGTTTGGAGCCACATTAACATTAATTAGTGTCATTTATGTTTATAAAATAACATGTAAACTACGCGAGCCCTGATTGGTCAATTGCCGTGTTTGGATCAGAGTATCCAAACGATTTTTTGAAAATGTCGGACAGTATATCATATTCACTTGTGATTATTTTATAAAAGAAATACCAAATGTTTTTTTCCGTGTTTGGAGACTCTTATCCAAACACTTGGGAAATTGCTCGACTTTCGAAAAGCTAAAAACACTCGATATTAATTTGTTGCCAAACAAAGAAACTCACGGTTAAAATCAAGCTTACAACACACATTTCGCAGGAGATCACCAGTAAAGAGACTTTTGATTTAGATCAGCATTTGGAGTAGTAAAAAGCATGTTCTTTTTCAAAAACAACCAACCAACTAAGTAATTTAGTTTCACTGCCGAAGGTGTTTCAGTTTCATTTTTGCATGAAATCAAAACCTTTTTCACGACAGAAACGCTAATATAAACAACTAACCCACCATGACTTCATAAAGGTACCTTTTAATCCTTTTTGCTGATCTGCTTAACACATTTTTTGTCTCTCGAGCAACATAGCTCAAGCTGTTCACCGAACAGCTCAGAGAAACTCACTGACCTAAATATATAACTGGACTGCGGTGCTGGCCAAAAACTGACATGTACTTATCGTAGGAAAACAGAATATTTATGTAAATACAAAGCGATTTTCTTACTTTATTAATAAATCGTTCCTATACGAGGGCTTCCCCAAAGGTGAATAAAATCGTCTGGCGTTAGCCAGAATAAAATACTAAACACCAATTCGGACAGGAAAGAGTTAGAGAAGTAGTTTATAAATCGTTCCTGTCCAAGGGTTAACCCAGAGGTGAATAAAATCGTCAGAATAAAATACTAAACACCAATTCGGCCAGGAAAGAGTTAGAGACAATTAAAAATTGTTCCTGTGAAGGCTTTTTCAAGAGGTGAATAAAATCGTCTGGCGTTAGCCAGAACAAAATACTAAAGAGTAAAGACCAATAAATTTGGACAGGAAAGAGTTAATGCATGCAGGTTGGTCATTGTTAATTTCTTGTGGAACGACTCAAGAGGCCTGCTGGATTATTTATCTAACCAAATACTAGGAATATCGCCTCCCATGTAAACAGCCCCTAAGAAGAACTCGGTACGCCTCGCTTCTTTAGACCCTTTACGATTTTCTCGTGATCTTCAGCGGTTCTTTATAGAGCTGGCGACTTCACAAAACGAAATGTTTGTAGATTTCCATGACCATGTGTATTGACAGTCTTGTTTATTTTATTGCCAAGTGTTCGTGCGGTACCGCCGGACGGCACGTCTTTAATTCAGAAATATATTGGCAGAAACATAATTCACCTTGCTACAACATGCGTACAGTTTATCCGACCAAATAGCTAGTTTCCCTAAAGAAAGCGAAATACCGAACATGTCCAAATCATAATAGCGGCCGCTATTTTTAATTTTTTTTCCCGTGTGTATTATAATGTCTTCTCCGAATGTTTTCTTGAGAAATAAACCAGTGTAGAAGCTTTCAAATACACTGGAAGAAAGATAATTCATCTGGCTACAACATATAGTTTATCCGATCAAATAGCTTAGTTTTCTTAAAAAAAGCGAAATACCGAACATGTCCAACACGAATTAGAGATCTTAGGCATCGGTCAGCGACCTTCACCATTAGCAAAAGGACCCATAAATGCCGCCATTTTGAAAGTGAAAATGGGGACACTTTTCCTAACTCAAAGGTAATAGGAGCACGCGGTCCAGTTATACATATATAGGTCAGTGGAGAAACTCTACGTGAATGTATCATTACGCATGGCGGAAGTATTACATTTAGCTGTAATTTTGCCGCTAGTACAGTGCTTGGCTACATAATAAAACAGTTCTACCATTCGCTCTCGTTGTATACGAACTAATAGCCAACTCGGCGAAGCGCCTCGTTGGCTATGAGCTCATATACAATTCGAGCTCATGATATAACTGTTAAATATATATTACAATTTTTGAACAATTGTTTATATATACGGAACAGTGCATCATTTCAGGGTTTCACACAATATCATGCCATTTCACTTCATTTAAAGTCACTCAGTTCAATAAGGCATGATCAGCTTAAAGAGCGGGTACTCTCATATATAACTGCCTATACAGGTATGCGGCACCCTATAAGGTATTGTTTTCAAGCTCTGGAGTCTGGGATAGATATACAAATTGACTATTTTGGTCTTCAATAGAATACCTATTTAAGGTCTGGGAGTATGGTTGCCAATGTGACACCAGTGCTTGGATAGGGTATAGATTTTTTTAGTTTAGGTCTGGGATTGGGATAAAAAATCACCTTTTTAGATCTGGCATAGGTTCTGGATTTTGAGGTCACAGACTGATGCTGCCCCCCTCTTACGTTTCATATATTCCCTTCCATCCCTCTCTATGCAACTCCACCCACTCCACTTCATTGTTGTCCACTTCCCTCCACTTCAGTTATACTGACTGTACAGTATATACTTCATTTAGAATGATAGGGAAGTAAGGTATATTAACGCAACTGACAAAGGCAAAGATTAACCACACACAGTATGCAGAAACAAACATCTGGTAAGCATTTGCAAAAAAATACTAATTTTATTTTTGAACATACAAGGGTTTGCCCCCAGGCATTAGGGCCTGACAGAATCGTAATTAATATGTGTACTGTACCTTGTTCAGGCTGGACAGGTACAGGTGTTTCTTGGTAATGGCCATTGGGTATACCAGTACTGGTATTACTTGGCTCATTTCCATCACCATCAGATCCTCCATTGCCCATTCCACAATGATTTCTGTCAGATGGACAATATGCTGGTGTTCCAGTGGGGTTCTGTTGAATGCTTGTTGATTGTTCTGAACCACCTTGTCCTTGTACATTTGTGTCAGATCCATTTTTATCTTGACCATTAAGTCCCAAACGTTTCGGTTCCTTCATCATATCAGCTGACTGGGTACTACTTGATGTATTGAGGCCCAATTCATCATATACTGGAATAGTATTCTCAACTGCTAGTGTTATCAGGACAGCCCACAAGAAACTTGATATACTTAAAGCCAATTCATCATAATTTGAAGTAGTATTTTCTACTGCATCTTTAGAATGTTTGTGTCCTTTGTTGATATTAATCTCTGCTTCCTTCACAGCTGTGAGTCCTAATTTGCATCTGAAGTCACAAAAATTATTTATAATTTCTTAAATTCTTCTTTTTCAAACAGAACTTTAGTAATATTGGATTAGGTATTTTTTGAGGTTTCAAAAACAGTAAATATATTGCTTCTGAAGGAAGAACCAGGCATTATTGGAAGAAGTACTGTATATACATTTAGAAAATATATTTATAAAATAGGTTTGTCATGGTCAGTTATGACATCACATATAGCATAGACTTATCTTAACTTGTAAGGTGTATATATTTGCGTGTAAATTAAGTACGTACTGTACTAATTGAAATCAAATCATCTAGTATACTGACTCAGTAGTATTTTGTATATACCAACTATTCTAGTTTAAAATTATAATAATTAAATATTACTTGCTTGGATAGCAGCTAATTAATATTGCACAACAAAATGAAATTATTATAAGGGGAAAATTGTAGCTGAAACTCATTGCATTAATTTCTACAATATTCAAGGTCTGTACAGCTATTTCAGTACAAACTGAGCTACATTAAAGGACTTAAAGTGAGTTGTTTGTGCAAAATTGACCTTTTTTTAGTTTTAATTGAATGTCAGACAATATGTACAAACTAAGCAGCAAAAACCAAAGTGACCAAATTTCAATAAAATAAGACACTTTCAGTTAACTGTATATAAACAGTTGTTTTAAAATTTAAAATTCATATCATAATGGTACAGTGGTAAATTCATTTTTATGACAACTGCAAAGCACCATTTTAACTTGATTTGCTTAATTTGCCAATTTTGTTTTTCAATTTTTGTACTATTATCTTTACTGGTTTGTAAAGATCACTCAGAAACCAATCAGATTGCAAGAAAATCGTTTTAAGATTGCTCTATTGTCTGACATTCACAGCTAGGACCACCTTTCGATAACTATTTCAAGTCTTTCAATCATTCTTACAATACCAGAAATAATACATAGTATTAGACTACCCAAGGTCAAGCTTGAATCAGCAAGACATGGCTTCTATCATATGGGGGGAGTTATATATAACAAATTACCCCAATTTATTACATCATCGTTAAGCTTAGGCGAAATCAAATGTAAATTAGATAAATTTTATGGATAGCCTAACTGGCACTGTTCTATTACTGCCTTTAAAAATGACTTTTGACTTGATTGTTAATATAAATTATCGTTAATACTGAATTCTAATTTCATCAGGACTCGTGGTGATAACAGTAAGGTTTGTAATTACTGACAAGATATCCTGAATAAAAATGCATTCCATTCCATTCCATGCATGTGACAAAGCCATGTCATAAATTATATTATGAATAAAATGTGTTAATTAAGATATACAAATAATTTATTTTTACTGTTGTTATATGCAGATGGTCCCATTTGAAAATGTGCTATAGATTTAATTGGAAATTCAATAACTAAAGAAATTTGGACAGATTCTACAGAATATTCTATAGGATTTTGGAAACGTCACAGAATATTGTATAGAAAATTCTATAGGATTTTATAAATTGCCACAGAATATTCTATAGGATATTCTATTAGACTATATGCATTTTTACAGAAATTTATTTAAATGACCTCAGACAATATCACTATTCAAGTAGCAAGCTTCTCCTTTATTGTAAGTTTGGAAACTGGACTTTATTGTAGGTTTGGAAACAGCACTTTTCTTAGCTTCTCTACTCCAATGAAAATGAATATTCTATAGGATTTTGGGACTCTATGGAATATTCTATAGCATTTTCTAAATCCTGGCTACGCTTAATAGGCCTGCTTATAGAAACCTATATGATTATTTATAGGTTGCCTATAGAGTCCCATAGAAATTTCTATAGTTTACCTATAGAATCCTAGAATTACCTATATAATTTATACCTATAGAAATTTCTATAGGATTTTCCTTGGGTCACCTATCACGGTGGTCGGTTGCTAAGGCTTTTTCTCCCTAAAGCGCGGGCTACGATTTCCAGCGTTTTCTCAGTGTCACTGAGACGAAAAATCGACCACAAAGTTTTGCAAAAATTCAACTTCGACGAACTTTACTGACATATAAATACCCCGTGTACAAAAGTTAAACCGATATAAACAAACAGGTTTAAAGTTATAAACTTTTGAAATGCTGAAAATTGTGTCCGCCATTAAAATTTTTTTCACCGTGAATATTGATTACCTGAGATGTGTTGTGACATCATAGTCTTAACCCAAACTTGCATGACTAAGGAAGAAACAACGAGAGCGCATATAATTTGACAACAAAAATGTCGAATTCATCATCATTTATATAGTTGTTCTTCTGGCTATGGATCGAAACAGAATCATCCGTTATATGTTTGGAGTACATGGTAGCCCATTTTGACGAATCTGGTTTCGGAATTTGCCAGGACGATGATTGTATTGCTTCGGCTGACGAGATTGATAATCGCGCAATACGAACAAGATATTGCCGAAGAAAAGTACAATACATTTTCAATATAGTCGTGGTTTCTTCTTGAGAAAGACAGTATTAGTCGGCTACAGACACTACCTTTATGTTGGTATGAATGTGTATAAAAATATGTATGTATATGTAATATGGCTCTAGCTTGTATTTGATGCCTGATACATTTGATACTACTACATAGAAATTCAAAAGTTCGAGAGCATTTTCTCTCCTGTTGGAAATTATACAGCGACAGAAAAGAAAAAGAAAACTAGTTGGCCTTAGTAATATAATTTTGTCAATTCGCAATGACCTGTTGACGTGGCTCACAAAGCAGTATAAATAAAGTATCAATAAAGTGCTGAACTGCTTCAGCTTGTAGAATTGTTTTGGTTAAATTTCTTAAGTTTCCTACCCTTAAAATATTTAGATTGTATTCACGCTTTGTTGCTTTGCAAATCAGACTGTGTATTCATTGAGTTATATGCTATTTATTTTGTAACACCTAATAGCATTTTCTTTAAGTTTTAAAATACTAAATGAATTGCTAGTACATACATGTATTTTATATATATATATATATATATATATATATATATCTATATATCTATATATCTATATCTATATATATATATATATATATATATATATATATATACATATATCTATATCTATATATCTATCTATCTATATATACAAATACAATATATCAAATTCAACCTTCCTTGTCGTTTGCTTTACTTACATGATATATTTTATAATCTTAAATAAAAGTATAGAACAGGGGACAAGAAATATTCGCTTATTTTCCAACGGTTCACTTCCTTGGAGCTCGAGACTGCTCTGTCTCTGCCTCCAAAGTTTTGTTAGTCTTTCAAATAATATTAACACGCATATTACCATGCTGAAAAACTCTTGTTTGTAGTAAGATCGCTCTAAAAATCTTCATGGAAAATTGATTGAAACAAACTATGAATCATCTGGTTTAAATTGTGTGTCGGCGCGTTATGTTTCGAACAAACGGACCTGGAAGAATCGCTCATTAAAATTAAATTATTCCGTCACGCCATTATCACGCTTTGTTGTACAAGATTGCAGCAATCAATATGATATTATTAAAGCAGGAATATTCTTGCATAAGATTCCAAGGATTCTAGTAATGAATGAGATTATTCTGCAGGATTGCGCAGAATATAAGCCCAATTGACAAATCATACGAGCAAACTGGGTTAAGCTACGCTTGTTTACTATTTTGTTGGGTTGAGACTCTGACATCACAGACATCCTAGACCCAGTCTCAAATAAACACGTCGATTTTAATGCCGGCCGCGAATTTGCGTAATTCTTTCGTCAATATCTGCTTTAGTTTTCCGAATATCAGCATGAAACTTCGTTTGGTAAGTTTTCGATACATGCACTTTAGGCTCATAGAGAAAAAAGTAGGGGTAAAAATTTCGTCTCAGTGACACTTTAAACAAAATGGCGGATTTCAAGATTCAAAAGTAACATTCATTACATTGATTCAAAAGTAACATGATTACATTGACGAAGATTGAAGGAGTCTGACCTATAGCATACTAGATAACTACACCCCGATATGTTGAACAATGAAGTATCAAAAAGATTTGTTAGTTCAAATGAAGTTTGGTGTTGCGAAATGTTTGGAAACATTTCAGAATTTCAGACCCGCTGTTGAACAGTGCATTCAGGCAGTTCAGCGTTCTGAACTATCAACGATTTATGTTCAGCGAAGAAATATCAACGATTTATGTTCAGCGTTTTAAAACACAAATTCCAAAGTCGAATTTTTACTTCAAATCCATATTATTATTTCTCTTTTAATTTTGCTTCTATTATAAAAATTCAAGTTAATGCAAGCTACCAACTCAATATTTCTTGTTTATGCCATAACCTGCGTGCAGGCAGGCTATAATAACTTTAACATAGTTAAAATAAACTACAGTTTAAAACATAAAATACAAGTTTAAGTACATGTAAGGTGTGTAAAAGCATTAATGAACTCTGCATTACTGAAATAAGAATTCAATGTTTACATGTACTTACTGTACATGCAAATACATAAAATGCTTTATTTAAGGTCTTCGTATAGGTTTTCAGGGTCATTTCTGTAAAGCGCTCTCAATTCGTCGGAATTTATGCCACAAAAATAAAATAGACATCGTTAGAAAGCTATGAATTTGTAGAATACAATGGTGTCTTTGGTTTCGCGATAAACACAAACCGCTGATAGTTGTGAATTTTTAAATTAAAACCCGAGGGCTTCATTCGGGGCGACTTAAGAACAAAGCGTTTCATTTTGTTCAAAAATTTTTTTCGCAGTTCGATTCCGAGATGTCCTGCAAAACGGTGTCAACGTTTTTGTATCTGCGCTTGCGCAGATATATTGCTATCGTGTTGTGTGTGTGTTAGCTTTTTTGTCTAACCACTGACCTGTAGTGTGTGCTGTGGTGTAACTCTAATCAATGCGCGACAATTACATCGGGGACAATAGATCGAAGCTCAGAATTTTTTGGCGTCAACGTACGAGCTGAAGTATTCTTTAATCCCGATCGTGTTTATAATATTATTTCGTCGCCATATCAAAAGAGCAAGTGAGCAACACTATTTTCGAAGAAAGACAATATTGCTGATACAAATGGCAAGTATTTTTAACATGACTTATAATAAACTTGCAAGTGTGATCTATCACAGTTCTTGTGCGTTATACAGAAGGATTGAAGAGTTGACAAAAGGTTCTCAACTCGTTGGGCGATTTTATATTGAGTCAGGCGACTCAGGCCAACACGTGTAAACTGTTTATGATTTAGGACCGTGGTCTTCAAGTGACAAACATTACTCTTCGGAAGACAAACAATTCTCTTTGGAGGAAACTTACAAGTATATATTTCACAACCAGTAGCATCATTTTACATTTTTAATGCAATCAAGTTTTATTAGCAGTACACACATGTACTCATTGACTGCTTGCTATATAAAGTTGCATCTAATAAACATTCTTCTTTTACATTTTTAAAGTAATCAAGTTTATTAGCAGTGCCTATTTAAATATTAGGTTGTTGTAAGTTGACAAAGTTGTATCTAATAAACCACAATCTATTAGTTATTACGTTCACTGAAGTGGCCTGTTTACAAGGAGGTAGGGTTACCCTAGCATCCGGGTCAAAGTTAGGGTCATCCTGCTGCCCAGGTCAACTTTATTAGACCTGGTTACCAACCGCTGGTGGGCACTAATAACAAGTAGGCAGGTAGGTGCGTTATCCCTACCAAATGCATTTACAAGGACAAAACATAACCTGGCTACTTTGTAAACACAACAAACAAAAAATGCAAGAAATGTATGATAGCTCGGGTAATACTAGCCTCCTCCCCAGGCAACTCTGTGTCTTCCCAAACGGCAGCTTTTTAATGTTTGGCTGAGCACGAAGGGACAGCAAGGGATTGGGAGCGGCTCACGCTCAGTCTCCCATGTGAACTCGGTCAGATAATCACCTTTTCGGCAATCTCGTCCCCAGAGCCAGCTCCCCCCCGGGAAAGCAAATGGCTCTGGGACAAGCCGTTTGAAACTTGCCTCTGATTGGTTTAACGCTTCGACGCCTACTGCGCTGCGCAGATAATTTCATGCTCATTCTCCCATGTTCTCATGTTGAATTTTCAAGAGGAGCGGAGCAAAATAAAAACATCTTTATGAGAATTAAACCTGACAAAATGAAAGATTCTTTCCAAAGAGACAAGGAATATACGTATTTGGCTTAGTAACATGTTTGGATCCTTGATTTGAGCTTCCACGGGACTATAAACGGGAGAACGTATTACGACAGATTCATCGAATCATCGATCGTAGCCGTGGTTCGTGATCATTGAGAGTTGTCTTTTTCAGATTTCACAGTTTCCGTGTTTGTATGTTAAAAAATAAATATTTATGCTATATCGTCATATTAGACATTGGGTTTGACTACAAGAAATATTATTGGAGAAATATATTATTAATCGTGACTGTTTGAATAATGCATCATTGAATACAAACTTGAAAATAATTATCTGAGCACATTATTAACTGATCAACATGTTGCTAAATATCCCATAGATATCTCCTTATATAAAAATATATATATTATCTTATGAGTGTTGATACTGTGTTTGTAACTTTTATTTGTGTAAGTTAATGTTCCTGGTTGTATTGCCAGACATGTTGAGGTTGTCAGACCATGAGTGCTGTAGCAGCTGTACTACAAAATTATTTGTTTAATTAAACTTTGAATCAAACACTCCTATCCACATTCTACAATACAACTGGCAGCTATAAATTAGTCTAAAGTATTGTATCCAAATGTGGTAAGCATCAGTTGCTGGTTTACACCAGTTTTCAATTTAAGACTAGTATATACTACAGATATACCCATTACTTTCCTCGATTAAACCAATACACTTGTTTGTGTTCTGACAACAATAAACTAACCTTATTTATACTGGATAACTCTATCAGTTTATACCGTATATCCAGTGGTGTAACTCCTATGTATTCTACCTCGTAAAAGCCGAGGCATCATAACTCAGGGGGGGGGGGGGCACCCTGAGATTTGATTTGAAGGAAACACTAGAAACCTTAATATTCATCTCTAAAAAGCCTGTAAAGGCTAAAATGCCCAGGTTACCAGAGCCCCCAGGGTTTTTTCACCCTCTAAGCTCCCTTGAAATCAGCCTTCTTGATTTCTGTATAATAAAGCACATCATGTTCACAAGGCTCAAAATAATGGCCGGTACTGGTCAATGACCACCCAAATAACACCAGTCATTTTAACCGGTCATATTACTTGCAATTAATTTTATTACTTCCATTTGAAGGAACTTAAAATGATTGTAGACCCGTTTCATAATGTCTGATATATATTGAAGTGAACTATGCATGCATTTCCTTTTTATGACAAACGTTCATATCAGTACTAGCTTATATATATATATATAGTGTAGAATATACTTTACATGTTTTTTTGTGTTGTGTTGTGTTGTGTTGTGTTGTGTTGTGTTGTGTTGTGTTGTGTTACAGTTTGTTTGGTTTTTTGTTGTTTTTTTGTTTTTTGTTGGGTTGCTTTTTTTTGGGGGGGGGGGGCATCATGAAATTTGACTGGTCAAAAATCACCTTTGCCCGGTCACAATTGGAACTGACCAGTCACCATGACCGGTGTAACATGAAACATTATTTTGAGCCCTGTGTTCATAATTTATGCTTCTGGACACAGGTGCTTTTTAAGAAACCCATTAAAAATTGGCCTCTAAATGACTACCAAAAGGCTCATATTGCCAGGGCTTCATGGGGGCTCCACCCCCTGGGACCCAACGGCAGTGTTGCCCCTGGACCTCTCAAGGGGACCTAGCTCCCCCTGCCTTGGGAGCACCCACTCCAGTTTGGACCATGGGCACCCTAGCACAAGCTTACACCACTGTATATATCTGAACTGTTGTTATGTCAGAGGTCCAGTAAGGGCCCATTCTCATTGGCCCAGTGTTACTATAGGAGGAAGTGGCAAAAGTGATTTTTTCAATCAAATAACTCCATTGTGCAGGAATCGAATGCAGGTTGCAGACTTAACTGCTGTATGTAGCAGCAAGAGTCCAACACCCCAGCAAATCATGCTAATATGTAATAATGGTATAAAACTAAAAGCATTTATATATATAGCATATGAAATGGTTATGCACTAGTCAGAGTAAACCCATCCACCCTCACCCCATGACATAGGTTTAGGTTAGTTCTGAATAGCTTGCAAAAATTAACAAATGCCATCCCATGTGGGACAATATTTTGTACAAAATGACAGAAAATGCCCCACACCCTAAGGAAAAATACAAGTTAATTGTATGATTGAATTTCTCTTTTGCTGATGGAATTAGTATAATTACCAGATTTAATACAGAAACTGGATTCAAGGTTATGTTGGTTTACTTTATGTAGGTGCTAATAAAAAATAAAATATTAAGTTCAATTTTTGTCAACAAGACAACTGAAAATATAAAATGTATTGTCTTCAAAAAATACATTGGTATTATAAATGCTGAAAAAGTGCAATATAATTATATAGATACTACTAGTAAAACAACACCCTTTGATCTGGGAAAATATATATTTTGAATAACCCCTTGATAATGTAGCTTACATGAGTGGAATATTGTGAAAACAAGGTCGTCACTCTAAATATTGTCATGTCTTTCTGCATGACACTTTTTAGACAAGTGGTTTAAACTCGCAGTTATCTTACAGGGGGGGAGGGGTTTGCAGCCTATAAATTATCAAAATTTACTGGAAAACGTGTTATAGTCCTTGTTCAACCTTCTCAATCCTTTGGTACTTCCTACGGCACTGTAAATCTGAGAGGCCAGAAGACAATTATATACTTTAGAAGCAAATTATGTACATGTATAGTTAGGACAACATCAAATTTATATTGTATATGCATATGAAGAAATATCATAATTTATATCAAGTCTGCTCATCAAGACTATAGACAAAATCACAACAAGGATACTTTCTTAGTTTATCATACACACATACATAGTATAAGGATTGTTTACCATGACACTCAAGCCAATAAAAAAAGACCATAAAAAAGACCATATATACTAGTTATACTACATATTAAGTGCATTCTAGTTGTGCATTCTAGTATAAAAGTTCAGCAACTGGTATTTTTACTTTCTTTCAAACTTTGACACAGCCTGGTTTTATAAGCGTCAAATGTTACTGAATCAATTATTTTGACGACACACAACATGTACTGATGTAACAATTAATAATAAAATGTTACAAATCAACAAATTATAAGTGCAGGGCAAAGAAAAAACAAGTTTTATTATACAGCCTAAAATACATTTTAAAATATCCAGCTTTTGTCACGAATTGCGTTGTAGTTGCCTACGAATAAAAATCCGAAAAATAATATGATATTCTCATGTTCATATAAATCTTGATACAAAATTAAAACTGTTTCAATAATACAGCTATCATAAATATTTGATACTTTTTGGACAGTCATACCAAAACACGGGGTTATTTTTGAATTTGTCAGCTTCCTTTCCAAATATTTCACACAAGGAATATTCTCTCGCTATACCAAACAGCAACGATTACTTTCTAACGTCATTTCCACTGCTATTTTGTTGAAATTAAACTCCAGAATCAGCCTCGACATATCACTATATTTTGCAAAAGTTCTGATGGCCGTGCGATAGGTTTTCGTGGGTCTGGGTCCAAAATAATCAACTGCGCACGCCCCAAAACCCCACGATTCGTGGGGTTTCAAACGGATTGGCCCAGAGCCATTTGATTTGCCCGCGCGGCCGGGCATATTTGGCTCTGGGGACGAGATTGCCTTTTCGGATGCCACAGAGTTGCCTGCAGAGGAGGCTAGGGTAATACGAGTGCTTTAGACACTTCCCAAATTTGCTTCAATGGGCATGAACAATGGGTTGAAATTGAGGTTGAATATCAGTGATGATAGTGAAGGCATTATGATTTCATGTGAACCTCAAGTTCGTGCCATTGTTTCATAGGCACTATTTATAGGCTATAAATTCGCTTCTGATGTGTTCGGCGCAGATACATGTACGCTATGCGTACCTTTTGTTTTATTTATTGCCTGGTTTCGAATTTATGACTATTTTGTCCGAATGTTGGTCGAAAAACAGCATTTTTAACTTTGGTCGTCAATAAAATCAGCAAAACTCGACATATCAAAAAACACTGACACCGTTTTGCTGTACATTTATCTCGGAATCGAACTGCAAAAGAATTTTTTGAACAAAATGAAATGCTTTGTTCTTAAGTCACCCCGAGCGAAACCCTCGGGTTTTAATTAAAAAATTCACAAATATTAACGGTTTGTGTTTATCGCGAAACCAAAAACACCATTGTATTCTACAAATTCATAGCTTTCTAATGATATCTATTTTATTTTTGTGGCATAAATTCTGATGAATTGAGAGCACTTTACAGAAATGACCTTGGAAACCTATACAAAGACCTTAATGGATATATAATTAAAATTAAAATGTTTAATTGTGAGTAAGAAGTAGAGTGAAAACTCTTTAAAAACTAAACTAAATACTGAGAAACTGAACTGGTTGAATGATTAGTCATAAATAATTTTCATGTATATAGTACATTATAGAAGTTGGACAATGTTCAATTAACTGGTCTGGCCTGGGCCATATAACTAGGCATTTTTAACAGCAAAGTCAACAATTGACTGGTCTGGTCTGCTTTAGGGTAATAACTAGAAGTTGAACAACAATTATCCAATCTGGTCTAGACAGATAAATATGAGTTGAACAATGCTTAAGCAGTCTAGCCTGGGCAGATAAATTAGTAGAAGTTGAACAACAACTAACCAGTCTAACCTCAGTGGGCAGATAAAAATGAGTTGAACAACATTTAACTAACTGATCTAGCCTGGGAGATAAATATGAGTTGAACAACAACCAACTGGTCTAGCCTGGGCAGATAAATATGAGTTGAACAACAACTAACTGGTCTAGCCTGGGCAGATAAATATGAGTTAAACAACAATTAATTAAATTAGATGCTTGCCCACTTCTTGCCCACTTCTTCTTTTTCAGAGAATGAACTCTGTTAAGAAAGAACACAACATTGCAGCTATAGTGCATGATTTTTTTTTAATCATTTAATATTTTTTTGCCCATATAAAGTTATTTTTCTACTATTATGTTTCTATACTAGAAACCTTAAAAGGTGTTTTATCAAGACCCCTAGTTGAAATTGTATTCTAGTTAATATATGTATATTATATTTACAAAAAATTAGTTCAAAAATTATATAAATCCTAGGGAGAAACCTCTGAAGCTCACAATGAATGCTCTATAGCTCTTTAACAAGACACCTGGGTCAGGTGTTCACTCGGGCTACTGGAAAGTGCAGAGGTCTCTATAGCCCACAAGCAAAGAGGTGGGAGTGGGCTGAGGAAGATCAGATCGAAGGCTGAATGCGGTGCAGGACTATCCTGAAATGTCAATTTAAGGTGTCTAGAATTCAGGATTAACCTGAAGCCTAGGGGACTTCTCTGTCCCACATACAGGATGTTAAACTAAAAAGCATATAACAAAA
Source organism: Corallium rubrum (assembly GCA_964035015.1). Taxonomy (NCBI): domain Eukaryota; kingdom Metazoa; phylum Cnidaria; class Anthozoa; order Scleralcyonacea; family Coralliidae; genus Corallium; species Corallium rubrum. The sequence continues at coordinate 39,812,079 of OZ035998.1, forward strand.
AAAACCAAACAATAGGCGTGTTGTAGTCAGGGTCTGAGAGGTGGAACTTTCTCCCAGGGGGGTTGTAGTTAGATTTAGGTTACTGGGGGTTGTCGTTAGGTTTAGGGTCTGGTTTAGAGGTTGGGGTCAGGTTTGGATTTCATTTTCTTTAATATTCAGGATTATCTGGAATTCTAGACCATTTCACAATTCAGGATAATCATGTAAACAAATACAATAGATATAAGTGATTAAGGTCAGTAGCAGTAGGGTTTAGAAGAGCGTATGTTATAGGTTGGGATGAAGAACATTTTAAACATTGACTTCCAAAAAAAAAGTTATTGATGTCATAAGCACTAATTAATAATTACAGCATTAATCCAAACTTCACACGTGCAGACCAGGTACAGATGCACTAGCAAATACAAATGCAATAGGTGAGTAGTAAAATATACCCACACCCTACATCTATGCAATATCTTCATACAACATGAATCCTGATTCTATGTTTTTGCTTTAGAGCATGTTGAGAAGGCTCTTTGACTCTGCAGCACTGGCACTGTATGGGGAATGTCAGATACTGTAATTTCTCTATAGAGTTTGGTACCATCCACATAATAACACACACTTGGTGGCTGATGTTATAATGGCCAATGTGTCATTAAAGTATGACTGTATGTAATTGTATGTGAGGAACATGACTGGTTCAAAATTATTTTTATGATGAATATCTTTTTACTCAATCTATGCATCAAAATTTATATCAAAATGAACATCAAGATATGGATAACATACTTGTTACATACTCAAAGGTTCAAACCACTTACAACATTGAATATAAATCCTAATGGATCAATAAAGCTACTGTCCATTGCCAATCTCAAACTCAAAGACAAAGAACAGTCGGTAAAAAAACAAATGGTACATAAAACAATACATGTTTAACAAGCTTCCTACTACTCAGCATAACAAATATATTTAACTATTAAGCACATAAATAATAATGCAAAAAATTATAAAGATACTGTCAATGTCAACAAACTGTTTCCTCAAAGTCTGTCATCTTCATGAATGTTCCTTGTGTTCTCACATCTTGGATTTTGTTTGCAATAGTTTTCATGATAACAGGTCCTGAGTGGTCACTTGGATGCGACAGCTTCGGCGAGGTTCGAAAGCGTTTTGTGAACACCGGTGGAGAAGTTTATAAACAAGATACTTGCCAGCCGCATAACTGACTTCAAACACTTCCATGCCAAGCAAGCAGCTGGCAAAAACACTTCACATTGAACTATGTACAGTACTCGATCGAACTCGACCGAAATTAAAAGAAAGATGCCGCCTGCAGTTTCGCAAAGCCTCTTGGGGCAATATCTCGACCCAAAAAACAAAAAAAACAAGAATCGCGAAACCTAGACTCGGCTACCACAGGTAGCCCGAGTAATTAGTTCAAGCAGGTTACTTAATATGTATTGACTCTCAGTCTCATGATATCCAGTTTTATGTTGTTATTAATATTGTTTTGGATGGTCTATTGACAAATTGCACCATGAGTAAATGGAAACTACATATATTATACAGTTATATAGCCTGCGAAGCAGACGGTTGTTTTGGGGGAGGGTTTATATTTGGTCGTGGAATACCGGAGGCGGAAAACCCGCATAGGCGGAATTACCCGCCAGGCGGAAAACACGCGAGGCGGAAAACCTTCGCCCCCGCGGGTTTTCCGCCTCGCGTGTTTTCCACCTTTGCGGGTTTTCCACCTCCGGTATTCCACGACCCCAAAAATAAACCCACCCCCAAAACAACCGTCTGCTTCGCAGGCTAACAGTTATACAGTTCAAACAACATACATTAGCAGTTACTTGCAGTTTCTGCTCTCTCTTCAGTATGCTCGAATGAGTCTAGATAGCATTTTCAGCAACAGACAGTTGGTGTTCTCGAGTCTCAATATTATCAGCTCTCCTTAATTGCCAGCCGTCCTTGCTCAACCTTCAGTGCAGTTCACATTTCTTTGAAATTAATTCACTTTCAGCAAGTTCTACTTGGCTCGGGCTTCAAGTTCAGCAGTTATGCTTGTTACTCATCGATCAAGTGCCTATCCCTGAGATAGCTCTCTCTCTACCCTCTCGATACTATACATACAACAGAACTCCCAACTCCCCTAAAAATCACTCCTGAAGAAGACTGTAAGGTCAAAACGCTTTGAGGGTTGCTGGCTTTACAGAAAAATACCTTTCCTAACACATTCCTATCCATTCACTCTAATATATCCTTATGTTCCAGATACTCTCACTCCTTTTCATTCTAATCTTACACTCTATACTCTTCCTTAGGCCCTTTCTAATAATTAAATTTGCACAACCTCATTTTATATATATCAATATCTCCCAAATTAGTTTATTTCAGTTGTTCTCCAATGCAATGTGTATTACACACAATGTTTAACACCAGTGTTACTGGGTCCAATTACCTTATCTATCAATGAAAATTACCAATGATAGAAAAAATACCTTTTCCTAACACATTCCTACCATTCACCCTAATACTCTTCATGTTTCCCTTCTCTCTCTTTTTCATACTCTATACTCTTCCTTAGGCCCTTACTAATAATTAAATTTGCACAACTTCATTATATATATATATATATATATATATATATATATATATATAGATATATATATATATATATATATATACAGTGAAACCTGAGTTTTGCAACCACCCCTGGTATATTTCAACTACAAATCATCCGTGCCAGAAAAAGTGGTCGTATAGGACAGGTGGTCGGAAAACATGGGGGTCGGAAAACTCAGGTTTCACTGTATATATATATATATATATATATATATATCCTTAATTAGTTCATTTCAGTTATCCTCCAATCCGATGGTTCTGCTTAAGCTCCTAGCTTGTATAATGTTTGATAATTAATGTGTACAGTATTACACACAATGTTTAACAGTGGGTCCAATTACCTATCTATCAATGAAAATTTGGTGATTTCTCCCCAAATTGGTGATGTTTCCTTTCCGAATTACATCTTCCGAGATGTGAGCGATTTCTGCTACATTTTTTGATTTTAGAACATAGTGGTGGTGAACTAAATTGGCGTCAATGGCACATGTAAATGCAAATGAAATGGCTTTAAGATGCACACATTTGTTACCTTTGGTCGGAGTTACTAGCCAGCCTCACACATGTAAAATATATTTATTCTTGATATCTGTTGTTCAGATTTAGCTATGAATGGGTTTTAACCAGTAAAATTAATTCAGATTGAAGAAAATGTACAACATTTCAACTATTTTTACCAATTGTGCAAAAAGCATGAGCTACTGTGGCAGAATGAACAAGTAAAAATGTTTTAATAACAATGCTGCTACTAAAGGAACCCCTAGACAGAATACCTTTTAATGACATAACCCGCATTTTAAGGATACCAGGCCAAAAGGTTGATCTACTTATCTAGTTATTTGTAGTCAGCATAAACACACCAAACCTCCAATAAAACAATTGCGGCACATACTAATCTTAATTTTACAAAATATACATATCTAATATGAAAGATTAGGTCAAGATATTGCCTATAATACTCATGCTAAAACATGGTAAATAACCCACTCCATCATTAGCCTTGGTCTGGCCCAAGGTAAATGTGTCGTGTTTAAATACACTGGTACAAGCCTGGCCAGGACCAAAGCAATAAGTAGGCCTACAAAAGAAACAAGCCCAGATATTCTGGCCAAGGCCTGGCTTAGCCCAGCCCAGGACGTGTTTACACTGCCAAAAAGCTAGGCTTGCAGTGTAAACATGGCTTCTACATGCAGCTATGTGGTTGCTGGCTATATGGCTAATTACAGGGGTTACTTGGCTAGTAGCTACAGAGGCTACTTAATTGCTACTGGCTAACATGGCTAGTTGACTATATGGCTATATGGATACTGGCTACATGTCTACTTGTCTAGGTTTGCAATCATACTCTTAAAGTTCGTCCAACATGATGCAAGTGTAAACCAACTATTTGGTTACTTTCACTTTCTTAAGCAACTTTTCATAACCTGTACTTTTAACTTTAATACGTTCAGATTTCGACTTACGCTGTAGTGTTGTTGATTTCTTCAGAAAAGGAGATGTGCTTCCTGATGTCGTTGACTGTAACAAATAGTAATAATTATTAAAGTTCTAGAATAGCGTAAACAAAATGTCTACAGTACAAATAAAAAACAACTAGTGTATAAATTCGGACTGTTGCCGAAGCTGTAAAACTTACCAAACTCCAATTCAGAAGAAACATCGTCCTTATAAGAAACGAATGCGTATAACGCCTCTTTGGTATGACTATTATTTGATTTGTCGCTGGTTTTCACCTTTTTATCGTGGCAGACTTGGCCATCATATTTTGGTATTGCGGGTGGAGACCATTCTCGACAACATTCCTGCACTGGTTTCTGAAGGGTTTTGCTGTTTGGAAACCACTTTGAAATAGAATTAAACGATACTAGCCACAAAAAATTGAAATACGACAGAAGTTCGCTGCCAAAGGTTGTTTGCTTCCTTTCACAAGGAGACATTTTGAATTATGTTATGGGGATTTTCACTTTTTCAGGGCACATGATCGGCTGGGAATTTCCCAAAGGCCTGACTTTTAGGAGCAGGATTACATATACGGGCACGTTAGATATACGGGCACGTTACATATACGGGCAGTTAGGAGGGTGGTGTGGGTACATTGTGTTACAACAATCGAAATATGGTACTACCATTTGCGAGCTACCGTTAGGCGCCTTCAGGAGGTTGGACAAGTCACGCAAAGCATCATGGTCCTAACGTTAAAATCGATTCATTTGCATCCATTGAACTCTAAGTAAACTGGAACGATAACTCGATGGCGTATCATGAAGCCAACATGGGGGCCGCCATGCACGTCAACCCCAGTCCCTTTTACTGTATAACCGAGAGAAAATGAAGCTGAATTTGGTGAACTGGGTTGCAAAAACAGCTTGAAATCAAACAAAAACTGAACTTGTTAACCACTTTTAGGCTTAAATCAAATTTCAATATACCGTAGAGTAGGTGAACACTGACATGACGAGTAAAAACAAGGGAAAACAGTAAAAATATAAGCTCTCAAATGAAAGTCAACAATACGCAACCAAAATTGCCATTGGTTTGGACAAATATAAAGAAAATACATATGAAACCCAGGTTTAAAATGAAGAGGTTGTTTATAAAAACAGTTGGGTTTTAAATTTTTAAATTTTCAGTAGGAAAAAAACAACAAAATGCACTTTACCGTGTGTTATTACAGCTCTGGAATTACTCTTCGTATCGAAAAATGTCAGATTTAGCATTTCCACAACTAAAACTTGAGTTAAAGCTATAATTTAGCATGATCTTATTACTAATTCTTGGCAAGACAACCTTCAAACGTTTGAGATAACAAAGAAAAATAAGAGAAACCTGCATTTTCCGTACGAGTTTCGGACTCGAATTTTGCTTTTGTTCGGCAGATATTTCGTCATTCAATCCATTTTCGTGTGTAGAAATTGTTCAGGTACAAGGCCAATAAGCCCAATACATACTATCTTCTTCCTTATCATCTATAAAAAAACTTTAGGTCTAAAAAATGGTTGTTTTTTGCAGCGGGTTTTCAGTTTTTCATTGTACGTGCCGCCCATAGGTGCTGTTGACGTCAGACGTGCAATGGCGACCCCCAGTATGGCGTTAGATCACCGCCAATATTCATGTTTGTTGTTATGCAACATGTTTTCGTCATTCAAGTTAAAATGGACATTGAACATGTCAATTTCAGCATATCGCGGAAATTGAACTTTGTTCTTTCAACAAGTTTCTCAATTTTAACAAATAACCCGAATTGAAGTCTTTCATCAAACGGACATCTTTCGCAACTTGAAGTTTCGAAATATGTTGGATACACAATAGTACCTGAAAATGTGTAAGTTGAAGTTTCTAAATATGTTGAAAACGCATCGGTACCTAAATTTGAAAACTAGTTGAATATTCAATATTGGCGGATAATAAACATCGCATTGCAAATGTCCGCCAATATTAATTAACGTCAAGTAATGACACCCCCCGGTAAAAATCACTAGCGCCCAGGCCATCTTCACGATCTGGTCATCAACACAGACTTCAATTCAGAGTCCTTCTCGAAGCGCTATCCACCACAGATCCACCACGAGGCTTTCGTTTTTACAGTACAAACGACATGAATCCGGATGAAATACGTTCTGCCAGAAGTGCTCTGCTGGAAGTAGCTGAACGATTGAGGCAACAAGCAACAGGTGAGTTCTCATACTCGTAGACATATGAATAATGCATATCAGTTTCTGTCCTAAATCCTATTAAATATATATGAATATATTTCGTATGTGATATGGCACTATAAATATCACTTCAAAAACTCATTAATAATTCACGAGGAAAACACAAAGGAAGTCAGTACCATGTCCGTGGTTTTATACCTGATAAAACTTCTTGACGTCGGAAAGAATACTATTGAACAAACAATTTTATGTAAAGAATACTAATGAACATTGAACATTCCATTTTATATAAAGAATACTAAGAATACTAATTCTCAAATGAACATTTCTTTAGCAAAAGAACAAATTTATTAATTAGTATAATATATACAGGTCTGTGGAACATTCTAAAAGTTACAGATTTTGTTATTTTTTTAGTTATTAATATTTGTTTTCATTGCCTTATTTCCCTTTGGAAAAAAAATGAATGGTAAACTACAAATTATTAATTATGATAAAATATTGGAATTTACTGATTTCTTTGTTAGATAATCATATACAATACTTTATGTACATATACTTCAAGCGATCACACATATGATTGTAATTATGTTATGTCGTTCAATTTACATGTAATTATGGAAATATCTTGAGTTATATATCATACTACATCTGGTGTAGGGTGGGCTAAGGTGGGTTAAGTTGGTGTAAGGTGGGTTAAGGTGGGCTAAGGTGTGCACTGTTATGAAGCTGTTATGCTGGCCCAAACAACCATGATTTATCTTTTTATTTACATGTTTCTGACAGCAAACCAATCTGACGAGTCACAGAGGCATAGAATTCCAGTTCCATCGCAGCCAGGCACATCACAATCCAGTACATCACAATCCAGTGCAATCCAGAGCACCAGAAGATAGTCTCAGGGTACAGGTCCCAAAGGAATCCAGGAGTGGAGCTACTGGTGGGGCAGTAAATGTTCTGAAAAATGGTCTTAATTGACAGAAGAGATGTTTACAGTTGTTCTAAAACAGCTTTTAAACTAGATCTTTTCAATAATGAATGTTCATTCATCACAGAAAGGGATGAAAACTTATTTATCTGCCTGTCTGCTCTGTCAGTGCAGATCTTCACTGGGGTGTCCTGGAGATTTTAGGGAGGGGTGTGCACTCCCCTGCACCCCCTAGAAAATCCACCTATGAAACATTTTTGCAACACACTAGTCTGTTAATAACCTGTTATTATGCTTCCTCTCCCAGGCCCTCACAGTGGATGATTTAGCATGTGCCATGCAACTTGGACATTCTCCCCTCCCTTGTCTGATCTTACACGAGATGGTAAGCCATAAGTTTCAACAGCATCCATGAATGCTGTTAACACTGTATCTGCTCTGTTGTTGTTTGATGCAACTAGATACACAGGTATTCTAGAATAGCCATCGATCCCCCCATGAATAACAATCCTCCACCTGTATAACATAGAATGATTAAAAATGATTGACAATTACTGTCTAGATGGTCGAGTGGTGTATCACTCCACTGATTTTGGGATTTTGAAAATCCTACAGGGATTTTTGTGGGATTTTTTTATTTTTATGGATTTTTATGGGATTTTTGTGAGATTTTTTCGGATTTTTGTGGGATTTTTTAGGATTTTCAAAGATTTTTCAGAGATTTTTGATACTTTTTGAGATTTTTAGGGATTTTTCAGGGATTTCTTTTTTGCATGGTGTATGAGATTTTTTGGAGTGATACACCCCTCATAGATGGTACAGTGTACTGTATATTTCACAATAAACTGTATTAAGCAAGATATACAGCTGATTTTACCATGCTAAGTACTTGAAGATGTTTACAAAAAGAGAAGGGTAATAGTAATCAAAAACTTAGTCCTTAACTATAAACTGTATGGACTGGAAACTCTGTTAGCAAGAGGTATACATGTATACGAGTATAGGACAGCTATAAAAAATTTTTTGACTTGCTTACAATATCTCATGTGTCTTGATTGGTGTACTGTACACTAATTAGACTTGACTTGACCTCCTGTTGTCTTGCATAGTGTGGGAACAAAAAAGCCAACAAATCATATGCATTGGACACATTTTTTTTAGTGTAATATGCAAAAATCATGACAATGTATGACTTTTCCTTTAACTAAGGTCAACAGTGACAAAGCAGAAAAAGAATTTCTTTAGAATTCCTTATTGTTCCAGTATAGCTCATGTGTGGCTTGGGGTTTTATGCTTAGCGCACATGTATATTAATTTGATTCCATGGGACATGTTAGGGGGGGGGGGGGTAAATACCTCTGTGTGAAAATTTTGGCATATGACAAATATGAAATTTGTCCCTGCATTATGCCTGTTTTTCTTTGGTCCGTGTGTACCAAGCTAATTAACATCTTACATCAGGCTAAATTGCAATTTATATTGAGCTCTACCTAATAAGCTACCTCCCAGGAAAAATTTGTATACAATACCTCCCTCTCTTCCCCTCTGAATATCCAGACCACTCAATAGGCCTAACGACCATTATTCTTATTGGTGGAGGGGGCATCTATTTGATAGGGGTGTCTACAGTATTAGCATAAATATGGGTGTGATCCATATTCTTTTGCTACGGTTTCTTTAATGTTTTCGAAATTGCTAGATACATATTACAGAAACTTACCTGCTACGCTTAGCCCAAAAGAGCGCATTCGTCGCTCCAAAGTTCTTTTGCTTACCCCAATAGGAAGTTCACTTGTCCCTCGTGTATGTCATAGGACGGTTTGCCACGTGTCCCCGTATATACTTTTGGAGCAAAGGCATTGCTGTTCAAAGCTTTAAAGCGCTGATCAAATTGGTTTAAGGTGCGGTGAGGCCTATTTTTAACGTCGTCGATACCAACATTTACGAGAATTCGCTTTAAAACGTCAAGCCTAAAAGCTATACCGTCAGCGCAATCTGGGTCATTACGGCCGTCTAATCTGGATAATAAATCTTCGACAATAGATAGCGCACTAAGGAGATCAGTACTTTCATTTAACCTCGCATTCTCCACTGGGAGTGGTAGGACTTCTCTGGTCACCATGATTCAGAAGTTGAATAACGCCAATGGCCTGGGCGCTAGTGATTTTTACCGGGGGGTTTCATTACTTGACGTTAATTAATATTGGCGGACATTTGCATGCGATGTTTATTATCCGCCAATATTGAATATTCAACTAGTTTTCAAATTTAGGTACCGATGCGTTTTCAACATATTTAGAAACTTCAACTTACACATTTTCAGGTACTATTGCGTATTCAACATATTTCGAAACTTCAAGTTGCGAAAGATGTCCGTTTGATGAAAGACTTCAATTCGGGTTATTTGTTAAAATTGAGAAACTTGTTGAAAGAACAAAGTTCAATTTCCGCGATATGCTGAAATTGACATGTTCAATGTCCATTTTAACTTGAATGACGAAAACATGTTGCATAACAACAAACATGAATATTGGCGGTGATCTAACGCCATACCCCAGCGGCCGGAAGTTTGACTTCACCCAATCATAGGGCCTTTCTTATGGAGTTATCGTTCCAGTTTATTTAGAGTTCAATGTTTGCATCTGACCGCGGACGAGGAATGAACTTGCCCCTGTGGACTAGATGCACAAAAACTGTTGAAAACTCGTCACAGTTGATCCAGAATTTATAAATCTGATGGGCAAGAAAATACGAGAACAATCCGTGACGATCATAGACAATTAATATGATCAGATTGTGCTTTATTTGGCGTATATTCATGACAATGGCCATTCAAGATCGTTTTCAAGGACTACTCAATCCTGATTCGCAGATTCGATGCATTTTATGTTACAAATCAGAAATGAATTTAGATATTTACAATGAAGGATGATTTGGTAGTGTGGTGCAACGTGTGATTCGTTACAACTGGAAAAAAGCGTGAGGTGAGATTTGAGAAATCAACATTATTTGTTGTTTAGTGGTTTATGATTTCCCTCTTCCTATACTTTAGCTTCCAATTGTTTACTTGTATCCCAAATTTTATAAAATTGTGAATAAAGCTAGCCTAAAATTTATTATTCAATAACTATCTTGTATTTTTCTTTGTATTAAGGTTAATTCAAAATCCAAAATCGAGATAATTTATTGAATTGCCTCCAGAATCTATTGATAAACTTGTTATATAACTGGTCAAATGTTCAAATATTTCTATTTTATCAAATAAAGTGTATTTCCTGTATGTATCCTCAATATATATATAAATAAGAAACTTGAATAAAATTAAAATAGTTTGTCTCAATATTGATCTTGGTTACTTCTAAAGCACTACTGTATTGACACTGATACGGGTGCATTCAATTGGGGCATATTTTTGCAGTGAAGCAACACCCCCCCCCCCCCCCCCTGCCAAGAAAACATCAACTTTGGCACATTTAGAGAAGGCATTAGAAAAGTTACTGTATTAAGGTAGACATGTGAATGAACTATAAGTCAGACAAAGTCCAAGCCCAAGGGTGTCTGTCTTAGACAGAGTTCACTGTTTATCAGGATGTACATGCAGTAGCACTCAAAAGCAAGGAGATGAATAATATGCAGGCATTTAATTAGGCTTTGAGACACGGCATTTGAATTGTATACTATGTGAGATAATACCTCTGTTAAAATTTTATTAGTTATATCCACAATTATGCATCATTATGTAATTATACAACTGATAACATGCAAAACATCAAACTACATATTTGAATGTTATTTGGCAAAAGAGAATCCATCAATTTATAATCATAAAAATCCTGTTCAGATTGGTGCTTGTGCCCAGGCAAGTTATTCCAACACTGACATCTGTACTGTATCTCTTCACTTCCTGTAAAACATAGGAAGTGAGATGGAATTATTAACCTTTTCGTGTCTTAAAAGTTGACTGTATAGCCAATGCCCAACTATTGTATTCACTTCATGGGTGTACAAATCAAGGGGTGGACACAAGGGCACATCCCCCCCCCCCCCCCCCCACACCCCCCTTTTGCAACAAAAAACCCCTTTATTAGAAGACATGTGCCTCAAGGGTCGTTTTAAAGCTCTGCCCTGAAACAAGGTACACTTCACCCACCCCATCAGCTTGCTTCCCATCGGATGCAGTTGAAATGGGACCACTTGGGCAAAAGGAATAATATATATATATATATTTGTATACTGAAAAATAATATGAACAACAAATTATAACCAATTAGCAATACTAAGCAATATATTATTCACAATAACAATGACCAACAACAATACAGGTAAACTACAAATAATTATCCACACATCAATTTTAATAATCATATGCTGTCATGGAACACAAATACACAATGTTATTTAATATATAAAAAAATATTTATACATATCAGTTCTGTATACATATATAGCAGATCTTTAAGAAAGTTCAGTACGTTCTATAATAATATTTACAGAATATATGTAGGCCTGATATGTATACATTTCTTCCAGAATGGTGTTTTTATATAGCGAGGTCAAGCGTTTTGGACCATAAAAACAGACAAATACCAAATTTTACTCTTTAATAATTGTCCACCACTCATTCTACACTTACTCTAAAGAATAAAGCTCGAAATATTAGGAAACTTCCAAAATTCTTGAGAAAAAAACAAACTTTAGTGGCGAAAGGCTCTCTTAAATTTACTAAGCGCCATCTTAGCGAACGCCGAAATACCGTGGTTGGTTCAATGGCGAATATCTCGAAAACGGTGCCGGGATCGCTGGGGATCGCCTCCATAGAATCCAAGAATGGACATTTCTTCAACTTATTACGCAAAAATGAGAGAATTCGAACCATGGGAATTCGAGATTTTTTGCTTTGAAGATTGTTGACAAACCGGAAGTGGGGTCTTCGCTTAGGGCGACACGACCCACATAAACCATCAAAATAAAGTAGAAAAATACATTTACCTTGCAAAATCCTGCAGATATGGATAGTCCAACAATATATCAAACGATATCGCTGCTTTTTTAAAGAAAAAAATGAATGACAATAGCGTAATATTCGGTATTCTAAGTCCAATGCAAAATTTTCAGCCGATCAAACGATGAGAAAATAAGCCATTTCATTGGTCGAAATATTCACGTGGTACTTGTCCAACCACCTCTGCATGATGATAACCAATCACTTTGAAGCGTGAGGTTTACGCGTTCGAAGCATGAAATTGACATGTTTGGCAAACGTACGTACACGTTGATGCAAAGAAAGCTCGAGTTGCGCTGCTATACAAACACACAGTGGATGTAGTACGAGGTGCGGGAAAGTACTGTAATGTGCATGTAATGCATGAATGTGAACAAAAAAGGTAGATCATATCATTTAGGAAAAGCACTCGACGGTGACTTGCGAAGGGTGATACTTGAACACTGCCTGAAAAATGGCGGTGACCCAGCTCATCTACCACTTGCAATCAACCGTTAGGCGTGATCGTTTTTTCGCGTTTGTTTACGTTTGAAACGTTCACGTTGGCGTAACTTGTTCGTTATTTTAAACCTGTAAACCAACTGATTTGAACCGTGAATAGACAAACTTAGACAGGTCCCGCCCACACGTTTGACAAACGTGACAGCATGTTTTCGAGTGTATTTTACACGTACATTTACAAACGACGAAGCCGAAATCGTTCGATTTTTATGGGAAAGGATGGAGTTTATCGGCAGCCGATCACGGTGAGGATAGAGCAACTGTCGATCTTTGTTTTGGCGTCGAAAAGTTAACTGCCGATTGTGATTTGGGTGAGAAAACGTCGTTCAAGTAAACGTGTTGGCGAATTTTTGACGAAGTGTCCGGCATTCACATATTTTACAAAACAGGTCAGTTTGAGTCGATCACGAAACGTACTTCAAACCAAAATTTATTATAGCAAAGTTACTACAAACAACAACCAAGGTAAGTGTATTTTGTTTATACATGCTAAATTCGCTCAAAATAATATTAATACACTGAAATAAAGCAAAATACACTTACCTTGGTTGTTGTTTGTAGTAACTTTGCGATATAAATAATATTGGTTTGAAGTATGTTTCGTGACCGACTCATACTGACCTGTTTAAAATATTATAAGGTGAAGGCTGGACACTCCGTCAAAAATTTGCCAACACGTTTACTTGAACGACGTTTTCTCACCAAAATCACAATCGGCAGTCAACTTTTCGACGCCAAAACAAAGATCGACAGTTGCTCTATCCTCACCGTGATCGGCTGCCGATAAACTCCATCCTTTCCCATAAAAATCGAACGATTTCGGCTTCGTCGTTTGTAAATGTACGTGTAAAATACACTCGAAAACATGCTCTCACGTTTGTCAAACGTGTGGGCGGGACTTGTCAAAGTTTGTCTATTCACGGTTCAAATCAGTTGGTTTACAGGTTTAAAATAACGAACAAGTTACGCCAAACGTGAACGTTTCAAACGTAAACAAACGCGAAAAAACGATCACGCCTAACGGTTGATTGCAAGTGGTAGATGAGCTGGGTCACCGCCATTTTTCAGGCAGTGTTCAAGTATCACCCTTCGCAAGTCACCGTCGAGTGCTTTTCCTAAATGATATGATCTACCTTTTTTGTTCACATTCATGCATTACATGCACATTACAGTACTTTCCCGCACCTCGTACTACATCCACTGTGTGTTTGTATAGCAGCGCAACTCGAGCTTTCTTTGCATCAACGTGTACGTACGTTTGCCAAACATGTCAATTTCATGCTTCGAACGCGTAAGCCTCACGCTTCAAAGTGATTGGTTATCATGTTATAATTAGCATGCTAGACCCGCCAAACGTTGACGTTTGAAACGTAAACAAACGCGTTTTCAAACAGGCGCCTAACGGTAGCTCGCAAATGGTAGTATAGTAGGTTAATAAATTAATACTGCCGAAACAGAGAACGTGAGTGGTCTAATTAAACGTTTCGAGCGAAGGCCCTCAGTGGCGGATACAGGATTTTTGCAAGGGGGGTGACTATAAGGTGCTCAGTTGTTTCTTTCAGAATATTTAACAAGGGCGCGGGGGGAGGGGTCAAAACAGGCAATACTTACTACGTGGGGGCAGGGGAGCGCCGAAGGTACGACAAACTTCCAGGGGGGTCCGGGGGACATGCTCCCCCGGAAAAATTTTGAATTTTAGAGTCTCTGAAATAGCATTTCCTGCATTTTGAGGGAGATTTGAAAGACTTTTGAAGGATATAAATTACCAAACAAAATACCCAAATATATGAATACACCATGTGGACTCATGAGGATATGTTTAATACGTTTATGTTTGAGATTTATATTATTAATGTATACACCTTAATGTATATAATCATATAGGCATATTCATATAGGCATATTCCATATAAGGAATGTCAATCTACTAACTACATTACATCCCTCCTTTTCATTAGAAGGAAAATGTCTTACATAAGAAAATTAACTTTATGAACTAATCATCAAAATCAAAATCTTAAAACTTATATTTTATCAAAGTTACGTTTTAAACAAGTTAAATTAAAGTGCGTCTTAAATCATATGTTATCTATCTGGCTACCTGAAATTATATAATCATGAACGTTCGTATAAATATAACGATACTTTTGTTCTCTTATTTTCAATATTATCTTAAATCAATAATTCTAACATTAAAAGAACTAATGAAGTTTGAGGAAGAAGAAGAGGGAGAAGAGGAAATTGAAACTACGAAAGAATTGCCAACATCTGCAACAAAGCTAATCCAAGACCAAATCCGTAACCCAACTGAATCTGAACCATCTCCTTTGAGAAGATCAACCAGACAGAAGAATTATATCGCTGTATAATCCTGTATTGGTTGGGACAGGGAAGGGGGGTGACTAGTCACCCAGTCACCCCCCCTGTATCCGCCCCTGGCCCTTCGTCAGAGAGAAACGTGGGTCCTTCTCTCTGACGAAGGACCTTCGCTCGAAACGTTAGACCACTCACGTTCTCTGTTTCGGCAGTATTAACCTACTATACCATATTTCGATTGTTGTTTCAACACTGCCTACGCAGCACACTACTTTTATTACATTGTGTTAAGCTATTTAATATAATATGTCCAAATGACCATGTGGGGCAAAAAAGGTGTAAAATCGGCCATTTTTGCCATGCATTGCAGTCAGCGGTACTGCGCAAGAACGATAGTTTAAAACAATGGCGGCTCAACCTGTCTTTGTCGTCTCAAGAAAATCGATCGGTTAGAAAAAAGAAAGAATTTACCACCGAGTACAGAAAGCGGTTAACAGACACAGAGAATACTGGCAAATTTATCGGATTTAAATTTTTTGGGTGTATGGCCCAAAGCATGGTAACATTCCCATACACAAAACTTGTTCCCGTATATAAAACCGCATATGTAATATTCCCCCCCTGGTGCCCGTATATGTAACATGCACGTATATGTAACGTGCCCGTATATGTAACGTCACGTTACCACCTCATATGACTTTTAGGATTTCACACTTCGTGTCTTTACAAACAAACGTGGGTTAATAACACTAATTTGCTATAACGGCAAGAATTTCATTCCTGGTTGAATTTCAACCCGGATACCGACTTCCATCCCAGTTTGAGCTCCAGTATCCGGGCGGGCTGTAGCCCGCGTTAGCAGGCGTTACTGGATGAGCTGAAATTTCCCCATGCGATTTTTCTTTCTTGCAACTTGCAACAAATTTACATATTTGGAAAAAAAAATCGAAAGTTGCAGGAAGGGTGTTAGGGGTTCAGCAACTTGCGATTTTTGTTGTAAGTTGGAGCAAAAAGTAGAACCCATCCAACTTTTCTTGCAACTTGCAACACGGCAAAAATGACTAAATCGCAAGTTGCTGCGGGGTGTTACACGGTACGATTTTTATGCAACTTACAACATTCAGTGATTTGTTGCAAGTTGCAAGAAAAATCGCATCGTGTAACAGCCCCTTTAGTGATTTCTAACTGGCCTAATCTAATCTATCCCTTAATTATAGAGTTAAAGCCCCGGGACCGGAAGTCATGCGAGGTCAGTTTTGGCTTAGTTTAACGTTTGCCAGGGTTTGGGTTTTTTTCACCTCCCCGTGCCGCAGCTGAGCATCGTTCGTTGGTTTCTCTCGAACTTTTATGGCTGATCGGCTCATCCAGTACACCCTCAACATACTGACATTGACGCCATCCGTATCGAACTGGGTGAGGATCCGCTCGCCCAACAACCGCTCGCTCAAGTTCATGTCGGAAATGAAGTTGTAGAGCTACCGGCGCCAAACCCTGAAGTTCCAGTTAATAATCCTGGGCCACTGCAGCCAGTGCCACCACGCGCTCCAGCTCCTCAGAAAAGTTGGTTTCTAATCTTTTGCCAGTCATTATTGTATTTACTGTATTTACACGTGTGACGTGTTGGGCCTATTTCTTGGGTGATTTGCTGCACCCACTATTGTAATTTAGTCAGTATTTGTCTATGTATTTTCTGCACGATCTAATGCATCTAAAATTATGTTTCGTTTAATATTTCTTGTTTCTCAATTAGGTTGGATTTAGTATTTTTCTATGCACTTGCTGTGTTGTCTTGTGCTTCAAATTATGTTGCATGGTCTTGTGCTTTAAAATTATGTTTGGCTTAGTATTTTTCTATGCACTTGCTGTGTGGTCCTGCATGTGCTTTAAAATTATGTTGCATGAGTTTAGTATTTTTCTATACACTTGCTGTGTGCTTAAAAATTATGTTGCATGAGTTTAGTATTTTTCTATGAACTTGCTGTGTGATCCTGTGCTTTAAATTATGTCAGCGCATGAGTTTAGTATTTTTCTATGCACTTGCTGTGTGGACTCGTGCATGTAAATTATGTTTGGCTTATTAGTATATGAGGAAGTTTGTCTCCGCCCTTGCGGCGTCCCAACGGGGAGCTGGTTGGGGTCTTTCCCCACGCCCGCGCTTTCCCTGCTTTCGCCCCGCGCATTCTCTGCCTGGTGGCTGATCCGAGAGGAGTATCCTTAGTACGCCCTATACACTGTCAACGGGTTCTCGGGTCGGTCTGTCTGGTGGTGATCCGCCGGCCGGCCTCCACGGGGTGTCGGCAGCGAGCAACTTTCAGGTGTGAGTGTTTCCCTCCCTGCCATGCCAATTCTTCAGGCCATGTTGCGCGCCTTGCGATGGTTTCTTTGCCAGCCTGCCACCTAGTAGGCCGACCCTTTCTACATCTACATGCCCCCTTCCTTTGTGTTTACGAAAGTCTAGCATTCCCCTCCGCTGTTCACCTTGAAGCTTTATGCTCAGGTTTCTATTTCCTATTTTTTTCCTTTTGAGAATTGGAGAAGAAATAATTATAAAATTAATGTTCTTGTTTGTAGTTATTTGCGTGCCGGGTGCCTAATATTACTGTAGAGGGTTTATGCCGGCGGGTCTCTTCGCCCTGGAAAATGCTCTTATATAGTCCCATCTTAATTCCCTTCCGCTGGGCATTGTGGGCCGAAGGTTCTGCTGCGAATATATTACGATTCACGTTGTTCTTTCACTGCGGGAACAGCTCCTGATCTTAAACTATGATTGTGATCGTAACCAAGATCTCTAATTTAATAAGACAATTTTGAAATATTTCTCTACACCTTGAATAAGATAACTTTTTTCCGCATAACTTGTAATAAATTATCAGTTTGTAGACTTAAATAATCTTAATGATAAAAAAGCGGCTTTTTGATAAGCTTATAGACCACTTGCACTTATTCCCTTGGTGGAGAACAAATCTTATAAATTATAGAATTTTCATTCATTATTTGCTCTGATGAACGACGGAACTTTGAAGTTGTCCTCCAGATGCACCGTCAGTGACGTCATCTGCAAGAGGTCAAAACCAGCCATGTGAACATACCGTTCTAAGAGAGCCACAGGACAATACTTGTTTAATCCGTTAAAGTGCTTATATATTATTACTGGTATGGATTCTATGTAACGTGAATAGTTGAATGCCAAAATATTTTCTGACTTGAACTTCTATTTGTTGTTATATTGAGGTTTGTGTTTCCTTAATGCTAATGAGGATGACGTCAATTTCTTTTCTTATGATAAAATCGCTTGAAGATTTAATCCATATGCAGTAATATTACATTTGGCCGGTTTATAAGCCCTTTAATGTAAACTCGCCTTCTCTGTATACGTCGTTTTTGGCACGAGGGATAAGGATTTTTAAGTAATCTGGAAAGATCTCTAGATGCATGGATAGGCACGATGTTACTCAATTCACCGTAACGCAGAAATCCAGCGAAACCTAGTGAACACATACAAGCTAACCTAAAATCTTTCAGATTGGCTGACGCGGACTAGGATACTTATCGATTATGTCTTTGATAATGTCAGATGAAATAGGTGTCTTCTTTTTTATTTTCGGTTTGCAGCTTCTAAAAAGTTATGGCATATATAGACTGTCTAACGCGGTTACTGACGTTGACCGGTATTAAGTGGAATCACTTCAGAGCGGAGGAGCCGGTTGAACCTTAAACGAATAGCACCATTTTGTAAGCTTCTCTCCAAGTAGAACGTTTCAAACTTTCATGGCGATCCAATTGTCTATGGCACACTTGTTCGCCGTTAAGGTCAAAGTGAGCCCCACACCCTAGCGTCTGAGTAAACGATGTAATTTGAGTGCTCGATTATTTCTTTTAAGATCTTTTTGTCTAAATTAGCTTTCCAAAATGACAACTCTCTATTATAACACAGTACGGATCTAATGAAACTTAGAGTCCCAATCCGGGGCGGCCGCAATCGATATCGAACAGTATCTTGTCGTGATTCTGGACAAGTTTTGGCCAATACCGGCCGCGCTAATAGGATTCTACCAACGAACGATGCTTGTCGTGCCAAGACCAATATTTTTTGTTGAAAGATCTTATTTATATCGTCAGCGATGCCTCGCGTGCTCCTATCTACGGTGGCCCGCAAGGGACATATGCCTGTTCCGTAGAAAAGGAGCTTTGTTCCGTACAAATAGAGAGGTGTTCCATACAAATCAAGCTCTTCTATACAGAAGTGGAGATGTATTCCGCACAAATAGATCTGGCTATGAATTCCGTGGAAATATTAAAATACGAGTTCCGTAGAAATATATATATATATAAGTTCCGTACAAAAAAATTACAAACTGGTGTGTTCTGTACACAAAATATATAGAAATATATGTGTGTTCCGTAGAAATAAATGTCAGTTCCGTACAAAAAATATATCTGTGTTCCGTAGATTCGAATTTAGCTTTCGAACTGCTTTCTGTTCCCTTTGAATTTCAACTCAGTGGTTTGCTTCTCTGTTTTAGGTTTAACTTGCAGTGGCTTGCCTTTAGCTGCCAGCTGCGAGTTAAGGTATCCTTTGAACAATGAAAACACTTGGTCAACCAGTTGAGGATTGGGTTCTCGTTGACTGTCGTCCTCTTGATTTCTAGTTGCAGGAATGAGATGAACAATCTCCTGGTTCGTGGTCTTCTGACACATTCAACGACGTACTCTATACCCCTGTAAATACCTGAAAGAACCCATCAGAATGTCCGGAGGGACATGCCTTAAAGCGTGTCTTGATTGGACCCTCGAAAATACATAGTATATAGACCCTTATTAATAAATGGCCGCCAAATTAATATTCTTTTATGTGCATATAAATTAGCCGTATGACCTCGTTTTCATGATATGTATGAAATTCAAAAGAATTTTTACTTCAAAACGAGTTCACAAGGGCTGATTTATATGCACATAAAAGAATATTAATTTGGCAGCCATTTATGAATAACTCTATAGATCGTTTTCACTCACGTGATCGGTCGCCCCATTGGGGTGGTGCAACAATACGAAATATTTGAATAAGAAAGGGTTAATTCCCATACCGTACACCAATATGGCCGCCATTTCATTGTTTTGGTACACCAATATGGCCGCCGTGACGTCAGATGAAAACGATCTAGTGTAGAATCAAAAACTGTTGGGGAGAAGCAGTGGTTTAAACTATGGTAATTACGAATTCATAAGTCATAACAAGAGTTTGATAATAAACCACAGGATAAACGAACATTCATCGATAATAGTCTTGCGCGCTTGCAGACTTTGCCAGGGCCTCTTTTAAGGATATGTAACTGGGTGGGACATCTTTCCCAAGGGACCAAAAATAACGTGAAAAGGGGACCTGAAAAAAATCCACTAAAGTCTATAAAATTGCGGCTACTAGCTTAAATATGGGTTTCGCTATAGGGCAGCAGATGATGGTCAAATTCAGAAAATAATGTCAACACACCTTTTTCTCACTTATATATAATTGCCAGGCAGCTAGTGAAACTCATCTATACAGTATACAACTATATACATGCATGTAATCTATCAATCAGCAGTCCGATTTAAAAAACTTCTTTACGAAGTCACGTTCCGCATATGAACTCATATTAGGAAGATTCATTCGCCTCTGTTTTTTCTGTAGAAATTCTTGCACCATAGGCCTGGGGTCAAACTGAGATGTTGGCACTCCATTCCAGTGAATCAATAGCCTATCATTCAGTGTTTTTTCAGATGTGGCCATTCTCGGGTTGGAGAATAACATGTTGTACGTTGACACACATCTTTCCACCGTCATACTGTGAGGGCAGAGAACACAAAATCCTGACAAAAACTTGGTCACAGGTTGTTTGCTGCCCCTTAGCATTTGGTAGAGTCTCACGCCATAGTCTCTTGCAGGAATATGTGGATCAGGAAGCATTTCCGTAAAATCTTCTAAAACTGCATCAATAAATGCTTGTTTATCACTGATTCCACTTGATTCAAGTTGAGGTAATGCAATGTTGATGAATTCAATTGCACGTTTTGCTGAGGTCAAGTTGATAAAGGTTGTTACAATTTCTGTTTGTTCCTCGTCGAGCCTGGCCTAAACATGATAATGATATACATAAAAAATATAGGTAATAGTAATTAAAAACTTTATATGGTGTGACATGATTGCTAAACAGATATGAGATTACCTATTTATCTCATTTTACCTGGAGAAAATTCCTTGAAGAATCAATAACCTCTTGCCTGATAGGTTGTTTTCCTCTACGAAACGTTGTCACATTGGTGTTGTGTGTCCTTCTTGGTGTATTATCCACTGCTTCATCATTCTCTGGATGCAGTTCTGCAATCTTCTTTGTTAATAACTCCTCTTGCCCACCTATGTGCAGTAAAATAATATACAATGTAATGAATAATACACCTTTGTTAAAGAAATAACTCAAATAAGAGTGAGTTCAATTTGTTTTCTATAAACAAAGTAACTTACTAACTTTGAATATTTTACCTGGATATGGCTCTGTTTGCATTATATCAAGTTTTTGCAAGGCAATATCTCTGTACTTCAAGATATCAGGAATGATAATGCCAGGCTTCTGGGCTTCTTTTTCAATATATCTGAAGATACAGCATGTGTCCACCATAACAGCAGTTAGCCATGCTTGCACTCCTGTTTGTTGCCACAACTTTAAAAATCCTTTTGCAGACGATACCTCCTTGGTATTATATTCTCGAGGAGGAGCATCACAAATCTTTTGCCAGTGCTTTAAACATCCATCTAAATTGAATAGTATCGCTTCACAAAGTTGAACAAGATGTTGAGCAAACCTTACCTCGTGATGAGGAGGAAAACTTCTCATGTCTGGTTTTATGGTCTTCAACTCCTTAGTCCTTAGGCCTGATGTGCGGTAATAAGTAGCTACTCCCGTTACATTGGAAAGCCAGATTTTCAGTTCAGGTACCAACCTAAGACATTATAAAGGTTAACATTAATATAGCCTTATAATTTATTTTTTTATCTTTTTTTGCTCAGGGCTTCACTTAAAATCTCTTTTGTGAGTGGACTTCCTAATTAAATATTGTAATCATTATTTTATTATTATTAATTTATTATTATTATTACCTCATCACATCTTCCATTGCTAAGTCTGATCGGTGACATGCACACCAGATATTTCTTGTTGAACGACCAACATAATTTTCAACTCTAGCCCACAGTCCAGAATCCTTACCAGTGTTTGCAGACTCTCCATCGGTGCTCATCCCAACAAATTTTGACTGCAAATATTCTTTAGAAAGGCCCATGTCATCAAAACAGTTTGTCATGGCAGAACACAAACCTTCAGCACCACGCTTGGTACTTTCCCTTGCACTTGCAAATCTTGTCTTAATAGAAAGAGGGTCCTCGGGTGTATTGAATCGAACAAATATAAATTTCTTATCTTGTTGCCTAGCATCGACAGAACCATCCATTTGTGCAGCAAAACAAATACAGTTCTGGAGTTCTTCTCTAAGGTGCTTTCTCTCTGTATCTCCTATTATCTCCAACATTTCTGCGTAATGCATTGGATCCCTATAATGAAGTTCCTCTCCACTTGGTTTAAACGGGGTAAAACTTTGTACGTTGTCACTGTCAGTCAAAGACCTAAACTGTTGTTGTGCATGTAAATTAGCAAGAGATCTACCTGGCCATGACCAGGCAGCTAAAGTCAAAGATTTACTGTCATTATAGACCTCTACTGCCATTTCAGTCAAGGTCTTCAAAACTGTTGGATCACTTTTTGTTGCCAAGTTAATAAATGGGTGACGTTTGTCTTTGGCATTCCACAATTTGGATAGCTGTTTCTTTTCTTGAGCTGCTCTATGTGAAGGCCCCAGTAGATGATCAATTACATCTTGTATCTTTTTCTTCCCATCACAACGCACACCTTGTGCCATGTACACTCTACCATTAGCTGAAAAGCGCTTTGCTTCCTCTTCGAATTCACCACAGATGCAACACTTGACAAAAACCCTAGCTTTCTGGCGATTCTGCGTTGAAACTCTACTTCGTTCATAATATTGAGATAGTACACCATCTCCAAATTTTCCTAGAAGTGCTTTTAGGTTTAATGGGTAGCCTCTGTAATACTCAGTAGTGGTTTCAGTAGTCATTTGCGTTGACGATGTGTTTGCTGTGCTTATTGGCAAACCAACGTCACTTGTTGTAACCAATGTAATGCTGTTTATATTTGCAGAGCTTGTTGACGGTAAGGTCGAGGGTGTAGTATTGCTTGGAATATTATTCGAAGGAGCCCGTGTATGAACAAATTGAACATTACCTTCCCTATCTGAATTTCGAATATCAAAATCCACTTCATTCAGTTCATTGTCTTTACGAGGTTCTCCTTGGTCAGTGCCTCCAGTAGCTGCAGTGCCTTGTACTTCGCTTTCCACTTCAATTGGCGCCATATTTAATAATTGTTCTGACTCCTTCTCAACGTTTGTATCGCACGATGTCGATGACGATGTTCTTGCATTTTCGTTCTTTGTGAAGAAATCCGATACCTTTTTGCATTTACTCGCTTCTTGTTTTAACAGTTTTTCAATATTCGCTTTTCTTTTATTTGCATACGGCATTTTTAATACTAATAGTACAAACAAAGGCAAGCAATTTGCATGTAAATTTTGAAATTATGTTTTTGAAATTCCCAACTAAGCTTCCCGAATATCCCGAGATTCCCCCAAAAATCCCGATGTTCCCACTTTCGTTCCCAGTCCCACTTTGAAAAATAATTTCCTTTGCAGATCGAAATTTCCTATTTAACTATTTTTCTATTTTTCATTGTCCAGAAAGGGAAGGCAAAGGAATAGCAGAGATTCTGCGAAAGGAATACTGGAATAAGGATTAATTATGTTGTCCAATATTGACTTTGGGAGTTATTTTCACACCAAAAAATATGAAAAGGGGCATTCTACTGGGGGGGACAAAATTGCCGACTGGGGGGGACAGTAAGGGGGCTGGGGGGGCCATGTCCCCCCCAGTCTCTATGTTAAAAGAGGCCCTGGACTTTGCACTGCATATCTAATAAGAACGTGCTGTAGAAAAATGACTTTTATTAAGAAATTTGTTAATAAATCTAAGAACTGCATGACGAGTGGCTAAAGAATCAAACACAATCCGTTCAAGACCCGTCGACAATCTAGTCGGGTATACACTAATAAAATATAGAGAGAACACCACGGTGTTCAGTTTTAGACTTTTAAAGCATATATAGCAAGCTTTTTTGTTTTAAGTTTTAAGCGTGGACAAAGATATTTGTAAGAACCGGTCGCTGTCGCTTCTTAAGTTCACTGGCGTGCACATATCCTGATGCATGCTGTCTCTTTTAACCTGATTAGTTCCAATAATTATCGAGATAACTTACGGGCAATGTGTTTCACCAAAGTAAAATAAAGTTTAACTTTACGCGTGCAATTAAAATTGGCTTAATGACGATTATGTTTAAACACATTACATTGTGGTAGGTTATATTTTCGACCACAATATATGTAATGGGCTAATGAAAGGTTTGAGAAAATTCACTACATTATTTAGGGCTGCTGCCTTGCTCGCTCGCTTCAGGTTCGCTCGCTGCTGCAGCAATTGGTAAATTCATCCTAATTTTAAATCCGATCGTAGTTTATAAAGGTTAAGCCTTGCAACATATCACCTAAGCGCAAAGACTTTTATATCGCTTAAGAGAATATAACCACATAACTTAAATATAACGACATAAACATAGCGACGTAACATTTTACTCCAGAGACGTCTCCCCCCAGAAAGACGGAAAGTATTTGGTATTTCGTTATACTAAAAATCTCGACAGTTTACCACCAAGTTTTTACTTTGCTCTCTAAAGCACTCTATTTTACGTGCTTTTATACACTCTAAAAAAACAAATCATTATGTTGTTATGTCTATGTCGTTATACTGCAAGTGTGAGCCAGGATAATCCATCGCTGGGAAGTGTTTTGATTGGCTAGCTAGCTAAATGCGGCTTCTTGAAGTGGCAAAAGATTTTTCTGTTTCGGTAATGGTTATCCCAGAGCCTTCGTTTGCGTGCACGACTAAGGCTCTGGGAACGAGAATCCATCACCAAAAACAAAAAAACCTGTTGCCAATTGAAAGGCCACCGCCTTCAGCTAGCCAATCAAAACACTTCTCAATGATATACTATCCCAGAACCTTCCCGTAGATTGATAAATTGAATGATAATTGTAGATTTCTCTAATTATGCTCACTGACATCAGGATAGAATTACCCATTTCCTAAGCTTCTAATTGCTGCTAAAAAACCTACCTGATGATCTCATCGCTTGATTTCTTTTTCACGCCGACCTTTCAGATCCGTTGAAAATTGTCGGTAAAATTGCGTAAATCATATAATAGTGACAGCACAGCTTAATGTAGAAACAAGGACATAAACAAATTGCCACATAAAAAGAAAATCAAGCAGATATCTTATAATATTTTATGAAGGATTTTATCTAATAATCAGTTTGTCTATGGTTTTGGTACCAATTTTGAAAACGCTGTTTTCCTGTTGCAAACGGTCTTCAAAAAGCGGGTACGTGTATAGACAAGGCCTGAAACCAAGTGTAAAAACCTTGATTGGGATGTATTATAATTTTAAGTATATATCACAAAAGATTTCACTCAGCAGAATCTTGCTTCCCTTTTTTGCTACTTCGAATTTAGGTCAGTGTTGTTTTAGCAGAACAAATCGCTACAATAAATACAAACGTATAAGTTCGGCAATTTTTTTGGTCTTGAATTCTTAGGCATGCAGACTCTTGCTACACACGACAAAACCAAAAAATAATGTAACACTGATGTTCAGACGAATTCTACCACAATTGTCTAAAACCCAAAGATAGTCCAAAACAAGATAAGTATCTGCCCGACCCCGTATCGCTCTTTAGTGTTTTTTTCTGCTGGAACAATAACTATTACAAAGTCTGATTCATTCTCTCATTTTACAAGAGACAAATCACTCCCGAAAAGCGTAAGAGATTTTTCACATTCAGTGAACTGATCAATAGCTGTAGACTGCAGTACTATGATGCTCGCACGCTATATGCTTTGAGTGAAGGATGAACATTCACTGTTTCTTCTATGGCTAAGTCACGTGAGCGGTCTCTGGAGATAGGTTATGGCGGGGTTGCCATGGTTGCCTCTGATCAGGGGATGGCACTGGCCACAGTTACCTTTTGGCAACTTATTAATTTTACCAGTGAGATTTCTGAACTGGTTATTCTTTATTCTGTGACGAAATTCTACGATAGCTCCATCGCCAAAAATTTTTGGGTTAAAATCGGAATAACGCTTGCTTTATTTACACGAAAGAGTTTAGCCTGTATATACATATTACAGGATAAACATTCAGGTTGTGTTCTGATTGGCAAAAAGCTTTTTTGGAACTGCAAAGATCATAAAGACCTGCCCCACAAAGTACCATGACATCGGATCCATATGTATGTTCAAACAAATACACGACAAACATCGGGTGCAAAAATACTTTATTGTGTAAAACAACATAACCAAGTGCAGTTACAAACTTTTTAAGAAGTTGTTAACAAATTTAATAAGCAAAGTGTAGATTAGTCATTTCGGTCAAAATTATGATTACATTTTAAGAAGTTTATTAAAAAAGAGAAAACTATTGGACTACGTGCAATAAGAAGAAACGCGCTAACTCCTTCCCAATTTACAAGTTGGTGTCTGCAGGCTGAAAAGAAAAGGAAGTAAAAGTTAATTTTACTGTTAAACCCAGTCACACAAACCTCGATCAAACTATATATATATATATATATATATATATATATATATATATATATATATATATATATATATATATATATATATATATTTATTTAGGCTTATAAAAACGGTTTAAATTACTTGACAACTTTCATAATTATCACTACTTTGAATATTCTTTGATGTGAATTTTAATACGGCTTTCAGGCCTCGTTTTTGTGTCTGCAATTCAAAAGAATCTCTGCTTCATAACGAGGCCAGAAAGGCCGATTTAGATGCACATAAAAGAATATTTAAAGTGGTGACATTAAGAAAGTGGTCTGTAAGTTGGCAAAAAGTTATCAATTTTTATTAGACCAGGGTTTTATTGTAAAAGTTTTGATAACCCTTTCACGCAACTTATTGTCGTGGGACAACTTTATCTTTTACTCTGTCTATTCGCGAAACAATTTTATTCGTCAAGGTTACACTTCTCAGCAAACCCATGAATGCATGAAAGAGTTATATTTTGTGTAAGGTTTTAGACGTTGTTTACGGAGTATAGCTGTGCGATTTCAACTTACAGTAGGGCTTGTAGAAGGAGAGTCGTCGCCATTGGTTGTTGAGTGATACGCACTTTCAGTCTCCGATTTCACCGAGCCACTGTGAAACTTTTCAGTAGAAGCTGAGGTATAACTCTTCTCAGTCCTCATTGTCCCTCCATTGGCATCGTCGTAGATTGGATTGATCTCGTAAAATCCAGACTTGTTATCGCCGGCATTCTTGTAGGCGATCACCTCGTCTCCCATGGCGTATTCATTACCTTTCCTTACGTTGTAACTCTTGGAATTTGGAACCCCAGGAGCAACTTCATCATCAGTTCGCACGTCATGATGGTACGCATGTTTACCATCCAGCTCGTAATGACTATGCACTGAATACCTGAGTAAAATAAACTTGAAATTAATTTCTACTAACTTTAATTTTAAAAAGCTTATTAGTGGTTCGCACTCTTTGCCTGATTGGCTGCGATATTAGATATAAAATATTCAACATAGATACTGAGTTTGACGAACGCGTCCACCAAACAGCTGTTAGATTACACAAAGCTCGCAAAAGTAACACATACACTACATGCATACGTACAACTTATCATATATATATGGATATATAGATGTATAGGTGGATAAATGGAAAACTAGTCAGGAATAGCACAATTAAAATTTGTCTTTTTTTAAAACAATGATTATGTTAGCTTTTTAAAATATAACTCCAAAAACTGTAGTAATAACTACTTAATATCCGAGAGTGAGGCCTTTACGGTAAAATATTAAACCGAGGTCTTGCTGCATTGACTGAGCAATCGCAAGGTTAATACGCTCAAGACCAAGGTTTAATATTTTAAGACCGAAGGTTTAAGACCGAACGGTCGAGGTTATTAAGTAGTTTATTATAAGGCACTTTTTATTTCAAAATCAATCTTGTATTTCTTGGTCTTCGCTTCCTTTAACTTCGTCAAAACGCCGAACTAGCGTTATTTGCTGCTGTTTCTTTCTCGTCTGGATACTAGAATTTACTTTTATAATGTTCATCGTCGTTTATTTCATTTATTTTCGTCGATTTTCGGCAAGAAAAGTTTTTTATTAGGATTTTTTGTTTGTTTCATTCGTAGGGCATTAACAATTTTCATAATGGCCGCGGGCATTACGGATAAATGTCGCCACGTCAGCAACCAATCACAGAGCTTGATTTTACCGATATAATAATATAGTTTAGGCGTAGCAAATAGTAAATACAAAACACGTTCAATGAACTGAATAGCTGATAGTAGCACGATGCTCGCAGGCTAAGCTTTGAGTGAAGGATGAACAAGTATATACTAGTCACTGTTTGACTGTTAGTTTTGAAAAGTGACAGAAAAGAAACAGTAAACTAAAGGGGATAATTTTAGTTAAACCCCCTGATATTTTTTGTAAAGCGTATAATTTTACAACGTATATTATCATTAATTTACCTCATTCTGTCGGGTCCTCCTCCGACTTCAACGCAACATAATGCGATGATCACCAGAAGCATTACAACAAACAATATGCCAAATACAACGGCATATATAACCCACCAGTTATCTGCAAGTAAATTAAAACATTCTAAATAATCTGTTTAAATAATACGGGTCCAGAATTACCGTTTATAAGGTTAGGACTTTATAAAGCCATTATAGGGTAAGGATGGTATAATACAATGCCTGATGTAACCATGAGTGAATATTATAATTAGATTTATTATGATGCGATGTGGTATAGTCACTGATGAGTTATAAACTCACCGCTGTCGACTTACAGAACTCAAAGGATATTTGGAGTAAAGGACATTATAATGACTGGGTTCTTATTTGCCCAGTGTATCATGTGACCATGCATGTTCTACGAAATACACAGAGCGTCAGAATAGCGGGTTCTGATTGGCTGCGATAAGCAGTATATTTATTGTACACGGTTATTATTTTGACTTACCCTTAATATCAACTGGTACTGTAGCTAGTGGGGTTTCAGTTGCTTCAGTAGGTAATGTACGTGACCCTGGAACACATTCTCCATTGACCGGATTAACGTTTCCGCTGCAATGACACCTGTATGTTCCAATTACATTAACACACTCTCCAAATCCACAAGAAACTTTTGGTACATTTCCTAAATTTCCAGGATTACACTCATCGTGGTCTAAAAAAAAGACAAATTGCAGCTTTATTTCACACTGAAAGTTATTGAAGCTATTAGATAGGAACCCCGTTATTGGAACTTTGCTCTGTATATCAGATCTTTACTCGGATGCACCGCTATATAGTTTTTAGCTTTCTCTTTCTTAATTACGACCAACATAGTAATTTTAACCTACCTTTAACAACGACGTAGCTCTCAATAACATACTTGTTTCCCAACATCTTTTTGTTATTAACTACTGGCATGCTGTTATTTAGTTCGCTCAGCAGGTCAGCTACGGTCACTTGTACTTGGCCTTCTTGTTTCTTTAGGACGTAAATCAGAAAGTCGACAATCACACTGCCTTTTCTATATAATATAAAAAAGAAAGTTGCATTAATATCAAATGAAAAATTTAGCTTAGGAAAAAAAATCTATGCGATAGACCAGTCTAAAATTTTGACTACGCACAAAGTCTGATATGTTCTGAGTCGAAGTGAAACTTATTACATGTAATAACATAAAGTTGAACATAGTCAATTGACATATATGCTACGGTCTGAAAACTTGACGAAAGCCTTTGTTCTATCTTTTTGTTGACGTTTATGCAAACTTGTGCACGCTGATTGAGTACAAGGTATTTTTTGGTATAACAAAACAATCATCCAACAGCGGGGTTTGGGTTCAATCGCTCGACCGCGTGATCACAGAATAGTAATACTACCAGAATCCAACTCGCATCGGAACCTTTGAAGTTTATGTCCTCGCGTATGTCGCCTCGCGCATCTTTACTCCTCGCCATCCTACGCAATCCTGGCAAGTTCCCCCGGCAGTTTTAACCTTCTTTTGACGGTCAAAACTGCCGGGGGAACTTGCCAAGATTGCGTAGGATGGCGTGTATATGCGGCCGGATGGCGTCGGATGGCGTAAAATATCGCGCATGCGTATTGAAGAAATGCGGACAAGAGTTGGACTTCTGGTTGCCAAATATAGTTAACAGAAAGATATGGTCGAGAATTTGACTTACGTAAAAGCGTAAACCCGTATGCCTTTAATGTTGCTTTGTGCAGCAGGCAGGTTTGCCATCAACTAAAATTGTAAAACAGACAAAAATACGATATTACTGAAATGCAATTATTATTTATATTATTATTTTCATTTTCATTGTTATCTTCGCCCAAATCCAGTCAAAGTCTGTTACCAAAGACAGTATACGAACCTCGTACGTTAACCCGACCCGTAAAAAAGTTAAAACTTATTTTGGAAAAACAAAAATATAAACAAACCCAAGCAAAATAAATAACTCGTTTACCAAACATGGTAGGTTCACAGGGGCAACTAAGGGTGCCATTTTAGTGACACCTGACACTAAAACTGACACATTCCATCAGGACACATTACATTTCATTCCAAATTGGGCTCGACCATAACGGTCGGTCATATACCTTTGTCATTTCAGTCAGTTTGTGGCAAAATGTCCTTCGCTCCGAGCGTGCTTAAGGCTTATCCCATATCGTCCAAACCAGTAGCACCCATTGGTTACTGGGTTTGATTGATACATAGAGTGAAGGGTAATCCCGGCTTGAATTATATTTTTATGTCTATACATTGGTACAATTGTATTAATAAATTACCATAGCTGAAAGTTCGTTAGCAAGAGTGACAAAAATGGTACCGCTAGGATCATTTAGTGCATTGTTGTAGTCCAGGTTTTCAATGATAGTGATTTGTCCATTAAAAACATCGGTTTCTATATAAAATAAAGTATTATACAGTTATTAACGAGTACCCAATGAATTACGTTAAAGTGGGCACACAAAAGTGTCTGTTTGTCTGTCTGTCTGTCTGTCTGTCTGTCTGTCTGTCTGTCTGTCTGTCTGTCTGTCTGTCTGTCTGTCTGTCTGTCTGTCTGTCTGTCTGTCGGTCGGTCCGTCCGTCCGTCCGTCCCCTCGTCCGCCCGTCCGTCCGTCCGTCCGTCCGTCCGTCCGCCCGTGTTTGTTTGCTTGTTTGTTTGTTTGTTTGTTTGTTTGTTTGTTTGTTTGTTTGTTTGTTTGTTTGTTTGTTTGTTTGTTTGTTAGTTAGTTAGTTAGTTAGTTAGTTAGTTAGTTAGTTAGTTAGTTAGTTAGTTAGTTAGTTAGTTAGTTAGTTAGTTAGTTAGTTAGTTAGTTAGTTAGTTAGTTAGTTAGTTAGTTAGTTAGTTAGTTAGTTAGTTAGTTAGTTAGTTAGTTAGTTAGTTAGTTAGTTAGTTAGTTAGTTAGTTAGTTAGTTAGTTAGTTAGTTAGTTAGTTAGTTAGTTAGTTAGTTAGTTAGTTAGTTAGTTAGTTAGTTAGTTAGTTAGTTAGTTAGTTAGTTAGTTAGTTAGTTAGTTAGTTAGTTAGTTAGTTTGTTTGTTTGTTTGTTTGTTTGTTTGTTTGTTTGTTTGTTTGTTTGTTTGTTTGTTTGTTTGTTTGTTTGTTTGTTTGTTTGTTTGTTTGTTTGTTTGTTTGTTTGTTTGTTTGTTTGTTTGTTTGTTTGTTTGTTTGTTTGTTTGTTTGTTTGTTTGTTTGTTTGTTTGTTTGTTTGTTTGTTTGTTTGTTTGTTTGTTTGTTTGTTTGTTTGTTTGTTTGTTTGTTTGTTTGTTTGTTTGTTTGTAATTATCGCCGAAAAATGTCGGGAAAAGGGCAAAAGTGGCCATATTTGTAAAGCCAACTGTAATGAAAAATGAAATTCTTTTGAATAAAAACCCCTAAAATATAATGTTTAAAAATGTTAAGAGTTTGGTGATATCTATTCTCCTACTGGAAAAATAACGTTTTCATTCTCGTATTCTTTAATAACGATTTAGATTCATATACAGCGAGATTTTCTTTTCAATTGTGATGTCATATTGTCATTTCTTATTCCATGGATTTTCATTAGTGTGTCTTGCAGACACATCCTCAGGTTCTTTCTAATTCGATATGCTGGTTCACACGGCGAAAATAGCAAATACATTCTTTAAAAATTAATAGTATGGAAACCTCCAATCAATTTTTTGAAAGTGCATATGTAAAAGAAAGTCATGCGTATAAAATTTGTTTCAACGGAGATATATCACGTGATTTGACTGTAAATGACACCCTATAAATCAACATTATCTTGAAAGTCATTGCAGCATGACAGAATGAGGTTATTTTACAAATTAAAAGGTATTTTTAGGACGTGCTACACATGTACTTTTTAGTGGTTAGGTCGGAGATTGTCGTAAACATATGGAAAAGGCATATTTAATTGTAATTGATCAACAGCAACGAGGTGTTTCTTAATTATTCGAGAAAAAACACCTTCTCCGAATATTTGAGACAATCTCCGCCCTCACTTCTAAAACGGACATGTGTAGCACTTCCTAAAACTACGTTTTAATTTGCAAAATAACGCCGTTCTGTCATGCGGCAACGAGTGTCATATTACTCTTAAGTCACGTGATTTACCTCTGTGGAAACAAATTTTACACGCAAGACTTTCTTTTTCTTATGTCCTTTCATAAAATTGATTGGATGTTTTGATATATAATCCTATTAATTTTTAAAGAATTTATTTTCTATTTTCACTGATTTAAGCCGGGAGCCAGGCATTAATGCACCTGAGTCATTATGCATATCGTTGCTCTATATATGTTTTTGGTTATGTTGATACTAATTATGCCCTTCACATTTGCTGAACACACTGTATTTTTCTATAACGAAGCAATCAGCAAATCAGCAAATAGCAGCGTTTGGGATTCAATCGTTCAACCGTACTGTATAAATAGTAGTAAAAACGATGTATGCACTTTCAGGACACCCTCAGCAAAACCGGTGCCTTTCCAGATAGTTTAATTCTAGAGACTATGATGCAATTCAACGCTCTCCACATACCGATGCACTCTCCATTGTAAACAATGCGGTCAGGTTCTGAGCAATAACATCCGTATGTACCGTCGGTTTCGATACATTCTTGATCAACTGCACACACGTTTGTTTGGTCGCACTCCTTTTTGTCGTCTGTAAAGAAAAGTAAAACTCGTTACAAACCTTGTCTTATCCATTTACTCATTGGGTTATGTCTTTTTATTGCTGAGCTTTTCATGTTTTATGACAATTTTGAGCAAATGCAATGAAAATATGCTTTAGTTATACATCAGGAAAGCAGAACCTGAAGTAATTACCCTACATTAAATAGTAAAATTTATCAAAATAATTTAAATACCTGGTTGTATATTTGGATTTTTTTAATTCATATTTTTAATAATATAGTTTTATATAATTGTAAGATCCTTCACCAGGATTGTTACAAAACCTTGCAAAAACACTCTATATAGATTGTGTTGCTTTTCTAACGTCAAAAGCTATACCGTAGCTATCGAGATATTATTAAATATAGTTAAATTATAAAGCAATCGAGCATCAAATAAATGTGACAAATATTAATTGTATTCGGCAATAATCTTGTTGATTAAACTTTGAAAAAGTGCAGGTATATGCATTTATAAAGCAACACTAACAAACTTAATATAAATAAGTTTTGTGGAAACACCACGTAAAATATTTCTTTGCTAAGCTTTCGGCCTGTTGACTCAGGCCTTCATCAGAGCAATGACAACAAGTTGTTGGCTCACGTCATTTATAAACTAAGCAAACTTACTAAGCAACAATTATCTGCTGTTGCCAAACACGCTTGGAAGTATGACCATCGTGTTAAGTGGGAAGAGTCGTCACTCTTAGCCAGCGACAAGCAATACTTCACGCGAAGAACAAGGGAGTCTATTGAGATTGCAAAACATCGAACTATTTCTCAGGAAGGACAGCCATTAAACAGCACGTGGTGTGCCCTATTCGGAGAACATTCTTGATTTTGTTTTCTAATTAATAAAATTAACGTGATACCCCATTGTATTCTTACGTGATATAATTGATCAGTTGCTTAGTTTATATAAATGACGTGAGCCAACAACTTGTTGTCATTGCTCTGATGAAGGCCTGAGTCAACAGGCCGAAAGCTTAGCAAAGAAATATTTTACGTGGTGTTTCCACAAAACTTAACTATATTACTTTATCGCCATGAAAACTTTTAAAGAATTAACTAACAAACTTACTGACTTGATGAGCGGGAATTTTAAGGTTGCCCAAAATTTTATCATTATTATCCAAACCATTCTTGAGCGCAGTCTGAAGGACCGACAGAGAAACAGGTGCGTTTCCATTGAGGAGAACATCAAAATGAGCTTTAGCTTTTCCGTCGTTGTCACTGTCAAAGAAGACGAAATATGTATAGGTTACCGACCCCGAGGTAAATAACTTACGTAGTTACCGAGGCTGAGTTAATTAAGTTAATTGTCCCGGGCTATATATATTAGTCATATTAATAATGTATATTAGCCTGGGGAATTAATTGACTGACTGACTGTCTGTCTGTCTGTCCGTCCGTCCGTCCGTCCGTCCGTCCGTCCGTCCGTCTGTCTGTCTGTCTGTCTGTCTGTCTGTCTGTCTGTCTGTCTGTCTGTCTGTCTGTCTGTCTGTCTGTCTGTCTGTCTGTCTGTCTGTCTGTCTGTCTGTCTGTCTGTCTGTCCGCCTGCCTGCCTGCCTGCCTGGCTGGCTGTTGGTGTTTTCACATCTGATTTGTTTTCGTATCTGTATCATGTTGTATAATACCCTGCAAGTCAGAGCCCCTTTCCGACCTACGCAGGCTTCGGGGGAAAGTGGGCTCTGCCAACAAACTCGATATTTCTTTTTGAGCATGCGTGAACGGTTGCCAAGATACTATTTTGGGCCAAGGCTCTAACGCGTTACTCGTGCTATTTTCCTGCTAACGTGTGTTCATAAACTAGAACTTGTTTGACCAGTTTAAAACCTGACTGACTCGCCCCCAAACTTGGGGCGAAGATCGAGTTTGTTGGCAGATCCCCCGAAGCCTGCGTAGGTCGGAAAGGGGATCTGACTCGCAGGGTAGTTGTATTATAACTGATGCCAAAACAGAGACTTGCTATAGAATATGTTTTCCAAAGAATAGGGGGCGTATTAGAAAAGGTAATATTAATAAGAGGAGAGTGTTTCAGTAAAGCTTATATACGGCAGTATAGTAAGTAACCAATTATTTAATATATTCATGCGCTGGATTATATATCGTACCTTATTTTTTTCAGAACAACGTCGACTGTACTGTTGCCTAGTCCATTGTTATTCAAAAGTTCTTTGAGCTGTTTGAAGTACAGAATGGAAAAATTAGTAAAAAAAAATTAATTAATCGTAATTTACTAGAATGCTTTTCAACAAAGAGCTTTCAAAACCTGTTTTATTCTTCTTTCGAATTAGAAAGTTAGGCAAGGAATCCAAAAAGCACGAGAGCAGTGCGCAAAACATAAGATATAGCCGAGCCGTAAAATTTGATGAAAGCACTAGGAATCTAGGATAACGTTTTCTTTGTTCAAACCAAGGTTAGATCAATACATGACAATTTAATCTTAATTAATTCTACGTATTTCACTAAAACCATCTTAGAACCACTATTGTCTTCTGTTTAGACAAGAAACATGCTCTCCAATGTAACGAGACCATAGACAATAAAACTTTTTAAATATAATAATCAAATAAGACATAAACATGAAAACATTTAAGAAACACTGACCTCTTTTTCCAACTTGGCTGCCAATTCAGCAAATTCCTCTGACAACACGTTGTTCATTTCGTTTGAGTATGTTTGGTTAGTATCCAAAACCAATTCGTAAATCAAAGCATCTATCATAATTCAAACAAGGACAAAAAACGCTATAATATAAACAGTTTATTTTTTTTCGGTCCGTATCCTACCAAATCCTGCTTTCTGATTGGTTAACGAGCGGTCCGTATGAGCCCGTACGGACCGCTCGAGATAATTTTTTAATGTGTCTTATAGGCCGTAAAATTGATCGATTTTCATAACTATTTCGCTTGCCACAGAAAAATATATTCAGCAGAGAGCTACGGGGATACAAATGAGTTTTATTATCCAAATGGCTTTGACAACTTCGTGTGAAAACAGCTAATTTTAAAAGAAAGCGAGAAGGCTGTGAAAAAGCAAAATTTCAGCGAGCGACATTTACAAAGTTTTAAAGTATTATTTATTGCTCAACGACGTATGAAAACAGTTTAAAACAATAGGCAAAACATACATAAACTTGTGAACACAGTATTTTGAATCACTAAATGAAACTATATAGAAGTATATATTAAAAAAAACCTACCATCAGCGGACAGAAAAGCTGAAACCTTTTGATACTAAACTGTCATTCTTCTGTTGTCCAACGATACTCAACAAAACCGCTACAAGTCTTTACCCTTTAGTCAAATATTTTCCACATGCCAACCTCATCGTGTCATGTCTTTGAAAAAAGTTTCAAATGGCTTCTTACAAGCATTTTCGTCTTCAAACTCGACCCACTTTCAATTTCCATGCAGTCAGCCGAGTATTGAAAGCGATTTTCAAAGCGAACAGCCAAAAACGAGCAAGCGACGAAGAAGAACGACGAAGAATCTTTATCAATTAAACTTTAAAAACACTAGATCTTCAAGTTTTGACTGTTTTTTAATCACAAAAGACGTTCCAAGCTTCCTGGTCAGACTGCATGTCGGCAGTTGTTTACTGTCGAACGATAAACTTTGGACTTTTGAATATCACGTGAATGTCATCTCGATTACGCAATTTAATTATGTTAATTTATCTAATTATGTAAATTATAAATCGTACGATTAATAAAAAAAATAAATATGTTATTTACCGTTTTGGTCGGTCCATATAGAGAAATATTTCCCTCGGTCTCAAAAACGACCCTCGGCCTGCGGCCTCGAGCAGTTTTTGAGACCTCGGGAAATATTTCTCTATACGGACCTCCCAGCCGGTAAATAACATATATTTATTTTTACAGTCAAAATGGAAATACCTTCCCAGCTTCCGCTTCTGTAGTTCGTTGCGTATTACTGTATTTCTGTAGCCGCTACCGAAGCTTGAGAAATTTTGTTGTTGAAAACTGTACATAAATAGTACAAGTTAGCTTTAAATGTCATTTAATCACAATACAATGGATGTTTATCCCAAATCAATACCAACTGACGAATATACGTCAAGAACTGGCGACTTTTATCGCTAGACTTTCCTCGCGCTTCAGTAGCGGCTACAGAAGTGCAGTAATACACAACCAACTACAGAAGCGGAAGTGGGAAGGTATTTCCATTTTGCATTGACTGTAAAGGTATCATATGCTCTCTTTAACTGTCCTTCTCCGTCTCTGTCTGTCTGTCTGTCTGTCTGTCTGTCTGTCTGTCTGTCTGTCTGTCTGTCTGTCTGTCTGTCTGCCTGCCTGCCTGCCTGCCTGCCTGTCTGTCTGTCTGTCTGTCTGTCTGTCTGTCTGTCTGTCTGTCTGTCTGTCTGTCTGTCTGTCTGTCTGTCTGTCTGTCTGTTACAAAAAATTACAGAATCGCGCAGCTCATAAAATAAGAAAATATCTTTAGAGATAATACCCACCTGCAGACTGCTGCATATAGGCAGTGTTTTAGATAGACTCAAAATTGTGCATATAGTCAAGCGCTACCGTATTTAATTGAGCAATTTCATAAAGTGCATGGTACCCAAAATTCTAGTCTAAGCCAAATACTAAATATTTTCTTTTAAAAATCTTTCAAATACCAAGGTGTTCAAGCTTGGAATTACTCAACTACTAATCAAAAGATGTAACCTAAAACTCATTTTGTAAATTTTGTAATTTCTTTAACTTATTATTAATGAAAATATTCTCATTCGTATTTGAGGTCTTTCCCTCTTTCTCTCTGTCTCCTTCCATCCATTCTCTTTCCCTCTCTCACAGACATACACATACACTTCTGTCTGTCACTCTTTCCCAAACCGCTGTCTTTTGCTTTCTATTCGTTTCTCCTTTCATTGTATTCATTTCTATTTTAATAATAGCATGTTTTCCTTACCAATGCAAATACCGTTCAACAAGACTTTGCTCATTGGACACACACATTTGTATGATCCAAATGCGTTACTACAAGTTGAGACATCAGGGCAGCTAGGATTATTTTCGCATTCATTTATATCTAAAAAGAAACAAAATAAATTATGCAGGCTTTATGTGAGGATCGCACCACCATAAACAAAAACTGCAGATCCAAACGTTACCACAGCAACTTTTGTAATATGTTTCATGTATTAACAAATCATCAGGCGATATATCGTATAGCCTTAACCCTTTGAACCTTAGCGGTCTCCCAATGAGGAATAAAATCGTCTGGCGTTAGCCAGAGTAAAATACTAAAAGGGAATTCAGGGTTGAGAGAATCGAGATAAGTTTTAACCCTTTCAACCCTAGCGCGGCCTCCCAATAACGAGTAGAATCGTCTGGCGTTAGCCAGAGTAAAATACTAAAAGGGAATTCAGGGTTGAGAGGGTCATATCTTTTACTCGAAAAATTGTATTATGTCTTATTAATATGCTTAATCGTCGTCATATCGTACAAAAGCAAAACATTTTTACTTGTGCTTGGCTAAAAGCAATGCAATCTCTACTTATTCAGTGCAAATTCGTTGTTAATGGTATTGTTATTATTACTATAATATAATTATGTTTAAACAGTCTCACCTTCACATTTATTGTTTTCAAAAACTGTGCCGTTGATACATATATAACACTCGTACGATCCATCTGTGTCTTTGCACCTTTGTCCCGCATTGCAAGGATTAGCAGCACATTCATCAACATCTGTACAATGTAGAACAATATTTCAATCAATTTCAGTTATTCCTGATTGATTAATGGCATCAAAATTTATTTTCTACAAGTTGCATTAATTAGAGAATCTACAAGTCCGCGGCAAATTCCGCTCTAAAGGACGGCAGTATCTTAATATTTTCCCAGCAGTGGTTCCTTCGAATAAAATTATCTAGAGATCTATAAACGTTCGAAAACTCAATTATTAACTCACAAAACCCCCCCCAAAACCCTCATGTTTGATAAGTGTGCTTAAATGTGCTAGAGACACGCTTGCCGTTTTGATAAATTTCTTACTAGATTTTACGGCTCACACATCAAGGTCAACCTTGTTGAACAGTTCATTTGATAAGATTCGTTGACAACTTCCCGTTTTGAATTCTGATTTGAATTTGAATGGAGTTTGGCAAATAATCCTGTTTCTTATTGGTTGTTTTAAAAAACCCAAGAAACCAATCAAATTCAAAACAGGAAGTTAGCAATAATTTTCATCAAATGAATTGGTCAAACATAGCAAATGAATTGTAGCAATATTTTAGGGACGCTTCTGTTGCCACGACAGTATAAGACCAAAATTTTGAGAATTGTTATTGTAATGATATTATATATGGCTTATTAGATGTTTTGGTGTGTAGCATCGCTGTATATTTTTACGAGTTGCGCAGTAAAAATATACAGCGATACTACACACCAAAACATCTAATAAGAGATTTATTATACAACTGCTCTGATCAACAAATTTTTATGGAAAAAGAAAACTCTAAAAAGGCCAGAGAAGTAGCGTGACTTGCACCAGGACAAAATAATAAGCATACATGAAGTAGTTTCTCGTGTGTAAATTTGATTGGCTAACAAAATCTGTCAAACCAGTTTTCTACTATCCAAATAACTAACTATCCAAATAACTAACTATCCAAATATCGCTGTATATTTGTACTCATTTTTAGCGTTATTTGGACAGTTTTTAATGCAATTGTAAAATAATGCGCCATAAACTATTTCAAGATTTTTCTTTGTTACTTTGCTGGCTTGCATTTAATGCCATGCATATTTAAACTGCATTATCCATTCCCTGAATAGATAAGTGTATGAGATTACTGATATATAGATTCTTTCGGTGATTTGGTCTTATAGTAAATCTCTACCAGTAAAGAGACTGGAAACATGCATACCGTATTTCCTCTATTTAGCCCCCTGGGGGCTTATTTTTTTCAGTGCTTCTGGACTGGGGGCTTATAAGAAGGGAGCGGGGGGGGGGGGGGGGGGGGCTAAATAAAGGCTTGGGGCTAAATAGAAGAAATACGGTATAAGTACAACGTTGTTACTGAATTTCAGTCAATCCATCCAGAACACATTTTAGTGAAAAGAAAATCATAGCTAACACAACGGCTGCATGGATGGGTCACAGGGGCTCCATTCATCAGCAATGGCCCAAGCCTATCGCAACCTATAAATCTGCATTGCATGCATCATAGTCAATCGAGATGTGGTCTGGAAACTCGGCAAACTTCACAGCGCCTATAATGAGCTGGGATTTTATGTTGAACCGTACCTTACACCGTGCACATCCTTTGTATTAGGTTTATTAATATTTAAATAGCACGGTTAGTGATTGAACTGAAACGCTGCTATTGGACAATTCGTTCATTATACTAAAATACAATGTGTTCAGTTACCGTGCGCCGTGCACAAAAATGCATAAAGGCGAACAAAAAGATAGACCAAAGACTTTAGCTGAGTTTCCAGACCACATCTCGATTGACTATGCATGCATGGCGGTCTAAGTTTAGACTTAAATACATTTAAATACTTACTCAAACAATTAACAATACCATCTCCAGTAAAGCCTGGTTTACACATACAACTGAATGATCCAACACCGTTAGCACAATTGGCGTTTCTGTCGCAGCTATCTAGTTGCATACCGCACTCGTTGATATCTATAATAATTTCACAACATATTCAACGGTGAGTCAAACATTTAATAAAGAACATATAATAAGTGCATGCAAGTTGCAAGTGAGACGCAAAATATATAGTTATTATCATATAGATAGATTTAACTTATTCAAGAAAGGAAAGAAAAAGAAGCACAGGATTTTGCTGCCTTTTGACTCCGAGTTCCGAAGTTATAGACCTGATCGGACCACAAAGTCCGACCACATGCAGAGTTGGGCGATTGGGTCGGACAAATGGGTGACCGCCTTTAAATAATCCCGTGTTGATTGAGCTTGAAACTCATTGTGTAAGTAGAGTTGTCCTGTATTTCGAAGGGTTTTCTCCGGTTTCTTCAGTCTTTCTCCTGAATGCAGATAGTCATGAGAATCAAACGTTTTAAACGTGTAGTTATGTCCAGAAAATCTCACGGCAAAAATAAACAGCAAACCAGCTAGTAGTCGGTTATAAAAAGTATAACCAAGGCGGTAAAAAGATTTACGTGAATCCAAAAGCAACAATAATTTACATACGTATACTTTTAAACTCCCTCAAACTCACTTTGGTGTTTGCATCAGGTTATGCGGCACAGAGCGTCTTAATTCTTTCTTTTTCAAAATAAGACTAAGAAACGTGTACTGCAACGTCATAACCGCGTGCATGATTATATAGTACGGTAACTGTCCCATCATTGCGTGCGTAAGACGGATCTTATTTTATAATTATATAATAACAGTTTTCTTGTCACTTGCACTATTATTTCATATTATGTAGTTCAAAGTAAAGCATGTTTTAGTTGATAACATTTTCAGGTAATTTGATACCCTATTTCCTTACCAACGCAAGATCCGGAATTACCAGTGTATCCCGGTAAACAAACACAATTGTAATTGCCATCGGTGTTTTGGCATGTTGTATTGGCAGGACAGTTAGAGATATTTAATGCACATTCGTCAATATCTAGAAAGAAAGTTATCAGAAAAGAACCTTGGTTGCATGACGTAAATAATTAGCTTAGAATCTTTAGATACAATATACCTTTCACACAACAGTAACCTATATACAACGGGACATATCTATATAACAGAT
Organism: Corallium rubrum; assembly: GCA_964035015.1. NCBI lineage: Eukaryota > Metazoa > Cnidaria > Anthozoa > Scleralcyonacea > Coralliidae > Corallium > Corallium rubrum. The sequence goes on from OZ035998.1 coordinate 39,854,322, forward strand.
CGATACCCTATACAACAGATCGATACACCTATAGTGCTATACAACAGATCAATACACTTATACAACAGATCGATACACCTATACAACAGATCGATACACGTATACAACAGATCAATACACCTATACAACAGATCGATACACCTATATAAACAGATCGATACATCTGTACAACAGATCGATACACCTATACAACAGATCGATACGCCTATACAACAGATCGATACACCTATACAACAGATCGATAAACCTATACAACAGATCGATACACCTATACAACAGATCGATAAACCTATACAACAGATCGATACACCTATACAACAGATCGATACACCTATACAACAGATCGATACACCTATACAACAGATCTATACACCTATACAACAGATCGATACCTTATACAACAGATCGACATACCCCTATATACAACGAATCGGTACCCATATATATACAACGAATCTATACAACAGATTGACACCTCTATACAACGGATCGACACCTAAAATATTTCTAAAGAAGGTCTAAAGGCCGTTTATACAGGCAATTTCTTGCTGCAATTTTATCTTTTTGATACATGCGATCGAATGGATTGACTTACGAATGTCTTAAAAAACTTGTGCAAAGTTATACGGTTCAAAACTTTCGTGAGTCATCCACTCCATCGCAAGCGTCAGGATGAGAAAACTGTGGTAAAAATCGCCGTGTAAAAAGCCCTCAACGTTTCGATCGAGCAATGGTCTTCCCTATGACAATAATTTGTGAGAATTTTGGCAGTACATGCAACAACCTTTTAACATTTACGATTTGTATTTCTACACTGCCTACCCAGCATATTACTTTTTTGGGGCGTGGTGTTAATTTCTAATACCAAAATTATCAAACAATGTAATTTGCTTTGTTTAAAACTATTTTGAAACTGAGAACATTTATTGACTGTTATTAATTTGCGACCTACATGTATGCCCTTTTAATGTTTGCTCATGTATGGAGAAATTTACTGTAGTATTTATATGTGCATTAGCCTACATATATATGCATGTACAGTGTATGTATTAGATGGAATTAAATCGCCCTAAGAACTATATGATGTAAGTAAACATGATGTTACAATATTAAAACAAAGAAACATTTTCCAGAAACTTACCCTTGCATAACTCATCGTTATAGTCGTATGCTTTTCCAGGTGTGCAAACGCAGGTATGACCACCAGCGTGGTTATGACAGTCCGCTCCGTCCTTACAAGGATTGGTATTGGTAGCACACTCATTTACATCTAAAAATATAAAAATCATAAGTTGTTTCAGAATAAAGATTAAACGTTTTGATCAATTATAAAGGAATCTTCTACTGGAAGAATCTTTGAAACAGTTGTAAATGAATCACACGATGTAAATGGTCGTAATTCAAAATCGGTGTATAAGCACAATCTATTTTCTCACAAAAGAAATTAATTTTTAATCAGTGTATATTGAAACTAGAAAAATAACTTCCAAAGCCAAGGACGCGCTTTGACTTTTTTAAAAGTAATACTACAGCGGCTTGCGAGTTCCTACGAACAGGAAAGCCATGCTGGTGAGACTTATACTCCTTCTGGTAGAGCCACCCATAGAATCTATTAGGTCAAATGATAGACTGGCGAGACTTATACTCCTCCTGGTAGAGCCACCCATGCCAATTGATCACATAGAAAGAGTTATTTTGAATTTTAATAAATCCAGGTTGTGTCAAAAGCATGCTTACCACTACAAGTTTTTCCATCCCCAGTAAAGCCACCATTGCACTTGCAGATATAGGATTCCTTCGTATCCGTGCAAGAAGCGTTAACGGAACATGGTTTATACAAATCACACTCGTTTGATGCTGTAAGATAGATCATTAGCTAGCTTTAAAATAATGTATCACTATTAACAACACACATAACATAATATCAAAATAACTATGAGGCTTACTTAGCAAAAACAAATAATGAACTTATCTTTTTGAAAAATTAGTCTTAGAATATCGATCATCTATCAGTATTAGATGATCCGATATGCAAACCTCGATAATTTCATTTTCGACTTTATTGACAAATAAGAATGAATAAAACACTTTGAAAAAGTGCAATTAGTTCTGGTATGATAAAAACGAAGTACCTACGGCATTTGGAGTCTCAAGATAAATGAATAAAATAAGAAAATACAGGTCCGCCTCCCTCTAAGCCTAGTCTCGTATTTAATCTTTGTTTCTACTAAAATTGAAGAAACACTCCCGATAGATTGATAGATAGCGCAATTTCACAAGATGTGAAAGGACACACCATCCGAAACGTCTTCAATGTAAATAAATAAATAAGCATAAGGCGGCCACTCTAGGACTTTATGACGACACCTAAGCTAGTTGCTTCTGATTTTTATAATAATTATCTTAATAAAATAAGTATAATTCAAAATATATGAGACACTTTGTGACGCCAGCACATTTACAAAAATCTAAAATAAACTATACACATTTCTCGTGTTCTCTTCGTAAAGTTGTCTCAAACTTTGCTGACAGTTCAGAAAAAATTTATACCCTTTTAATTCTCTTTTCTTGAGAATTCCACCAAAACAATGTGTTTAATTGTAAGAAACAAATTTGGTGATAGCTAGAGAAAAAAACAGCCGACAAACTTTCAATTTATTTTCAACTTAAATGTTTCTTGAATTACCTTTTTTACCAAAGTTGAGAACAAAATCTGTTTGGTAAGCAACCACTAAACATGCACAACATCGACGTACTACTAACGCTATTTCTGCATTAATTGAATGTGGTTTCATCAATTCAAGGTTACCTAACCCCAACTCTAGTCAGAAACCTGATTTCCCACCTAGCTGAAACGCTAACCTGTGAGTTTATTGTGGGTTTACCACTCGGTGACAAAAACTCGTTTGTTGACGGTAAAGCCATTGTGGCACGTTAGCCTATAAGCTAGGCAGTGAACAAGATTTTTGACTAGTGTTTTTGTAGAGGATAATTGACCCAGAAACTGCTGGCCAAAACATTTTGTGCTCACCCTCAATTGTTATATACTCTGCGCACATTACATAGCGTAACTTTAAAGTAATGCAATGTGTACTCACGTTGACATGCACGTCCAATCAGTTCATGTGTTTTGTTTACCAAGAGCTTGAAATCTGCTATAGATATAACATTGTCAGGCACATTTTGCGCAATTTCAAGTAGTTGAGCCTTTACCGTTGAGTTTCCAATTCCAACACTTATAATTACCACTCCTTTTTGTTTCAATTCTTCAGCAAGCTCTTTCAATGTTTTTGTCTGGGTACCGTGGGGTGTATGATAACCATCGGTAATAACGACGAGTATCTATAGAAGAAGACAAGACTCTCTAAATAACTCTCTTATTAAAGATTTTGTCGGACAGACCGACGAACAAACAGACAGAACAACGAAACACAGACAAACCGACAGACAGACAGACAGACAGACAGACAGACAGACAGACGGACGGACGGACGGACGGACGGACGGACGGACGGACGGACGGACGGACGGACGGACGGACGGACGGACGGACGGACAGACAGACAGACAGACAGACAGACAGACAGACAGACAGACAGACAGAGAAATATTTATTTGAATTCGGAGATTCATCAGTTAAAAACTGCTTTACAAGAAAGCCGAATATATACAGTATTGTATGTACAAGTCTATATTTACAATAAATTAGTCCAATTGAGGGAGCGATGATTGCAGATATCGTTTAAAGCTATTTAGATTTCTATTACATCTAACATTCTCTGGCATATCATTCCAAACTTTCGCTCCTGTATATGCAAAACTCTTTTTTAGAAATCCAGTCCGTGGCTTAGGAAGTACGAGAGTCATTTCTCGTTCTCTTAGTAAATAGGTATTATTTGATTCAGAGATTTCAAAATGGTCTTGCAGATATGAAGGGGCCATATTATTTAATACTTTGTGCATCATTATTAACATATGGTCAGTTCGATATTCTGAAAGAGTTTTCCAGTTTAATTGTTGCCTTATTTCACTGGATCTGATTTCATAACCTTGTCTAGTAATGACTCTGGCAGCACGGTTTTGTAGCTTTTGCATTCTTATCACATTACTGCACGGCATGTTGTTCCAGACAACATCGCAGTATTCAAACAAAGGTTTTATTAGTGAATTATATATTGTAATAGATGTTTTTTTAGGAACAAACTGCCTAGCTTGACGTAGACCTGCAATAGCAGAACTTATTTTTTTAGAAATAGAATCAATGTGTTCATACCAATAGAGTCTTTCGTCTATCAAAACTCCTAAAGATTTTGTAACCTTGACTCTATTAATGGGTTTTCCATTTAAAAAGATTAATGGTATATCTCTTATTTTTTTAAGATTATGATCAGACCCAATGAACATGAACTCTGTTTTGGTAACATTCAGACTCAATTTATTTGCCTTTAACCATTCGTTAATGTTTTCAAGATCTTTATTGGCAAAATTTATCATTTCTTTTAATGATGAACCCGTTGTAGTTATATTCGTGTCATCAGCATACATTCTAGCTTTAGAGTGCTGGAGACAACGAGGGAAATCATTTATATAAATAAGAAATAATAAAGGACCAAGTATTGAACCTTGTGGGACGCCACAGACAGACAGACAGACAGACAGACAGACAGACAGACAGACAGACAGACAGACAGACAGACAGACAGACAGACAGACAGACAGACAGACAGACAGGCAGGCAGGCAGGCAGGCAGGCAGACAGACAGACAGACAGACAGACAGACAGTAACATAATATATGTTTCATTTAATCGCCACACGGTAATTTAATCTTCATCAGGTTACCTTTGGAATTTTCTGTTGATTTCGATAACCACCTTTGCTGGAAAATACATCACTTTCTGCCAGCGTTAGAGCTTTGTCAATGTTAGTCTCCCCACGAATGTAAGGTAAATTCTGAAGCAAAGCTACAACATTATCTGCTGTAATGTTGGCTCCTTTCAAACTATTAAAGTCAAATAAAACATCGGCGTCGTCGCTGAAACGAATTGTTGCAAAGTGAGCCCCATTTTCAGCAACATCGTGCTCACGGACCACTGATATTAAGAACTCTTTGATTTTTCTATAGTTGTCCTCTCCAATAGATCCTGACGAATCAACTGCAAATGCTATGTCAATTGGTAGCTTGCACTGTCCTAAAGCACAAAATAACAACAATTGTGGATATCAAAAACCTGTGTAATAAACAAATACAACTAGAAAAAATATTTATCAAATTCATTAATAATTCATAAGGAAAATTCAAAAGAAATTAATGTTTAATCGATATCTGTAAATCGCATACAGATTTGTCCTGATTTACATAAACTTTTTTCTCAATTTACTTAGCTAAAATCACTCCAATTTGAAAAATAGTTTGAAAACATGGCTATTTAGATGCGTCCATTTGATAAGTACGATAAAACATTCGCAGCCGATCTGTATCTGATTTACTACGGCTCGCTTGCAGCTCGTCTTGTAATTCAGATACAGATCGGCTGCGAATGCTCTTTCTATCACATAAAATATGAGCTATTGTATGAATTATTAATGATTCGGATAAAGACCATTACAAGTATGATATTTTATGTATTCTGTGTATTTCATGTTGAGAATAAAAGCACATAAGAGACGTTCCGCAGACGTTCGTCAAGCTACAATGCTCAAAAAATGCTCTAAGCCACAGGCAAGGAATCGAAACTGCAACTTTCTATAATATAATCCACGCATTAGAAAGTTGTGGATTCGATGTCTGTTTGAGGGATAGAAACATTTTCTAATGAGCTCTTATGCTAGATTAGTCCACGCTTGCAAACGTACCACTCTTAATTAATATCAATAAAACTCTTAATATCAATAGAAAGCATATAATAACAATTTACCAAAGCATTTGTATGATCCTAAGGTATTGACACAGTTGAATCCATATGCACAAGGGTCTTGCAGACACTCGTCAATATCTGGAGTACAAAATTGATAGTTAAACATACAGCGAACGGTTTCCCCAGTTGCGTAACCTAAAATTAATCTTTCTAATTGCATAACCAGTAATTTCCAAAGACCTTGCCGGTCTGATAAATCCACTCGTAAAAAAATTAAGACATTCGGAAAAAATAGAATTGTGAACAAACACATGATAGCAGGTTATTAGAGATGGGAAAACGAGTCATCCCGCTAACCAGGCTAGCTAAACAGACAGACAGATACAGACAGACAGACAGACAGACAGACAGACAGACAGACAGACAGACAGACAGACAGACAGACAGACAGACAGGCAGGCAGGCAGGCAGGCAGGCAGACAGACAGACAGACAGACAGACAGACAGACAGACAGACAGACAGACAGACAGACAGACAGACAGACAGACAGACAGACAGACAGACAGACAGACAGACAGACGTAATAAGTTATTGACAAAACATGATCAGTCAGCAACGTTAGGAAGGAGTTAAGAAAATCATACAAAACGTGTCAGCTAGTTTTTGATGAGGTTTTATATACCTTGACATTCAGCACCGTTGTAAGTATATCCGTGAGCGCAATTACACTGGAATGATCCGATTGTATTAACACACGTGGCTGTCGCTGGGCACGAGGATCCGGAACTTACACATTCGTTAATATCTATAGTTAAAAGTTGTAATAGAACATGAATCAAATTAAAGATTTAGCATTGCTATATAAACTAGCAAACGAACTAAAATACAAGTTGAACAAGAATGACAGAAATAATTCTAAGACTGACGTGAATCATAATCCACTGTAGCAAAATTAAAAAAATAATTTTGTGGCATATATAAAACATTAGATCTTTTAAAAACAATAATACAGAGTCAAAGGATACAAAAATTGACAAGACGGAAACTGTTAATTGCTAAATTTACGTTAAATTGTCAACAAATTTTTTGTCTTATTTAAATACATTTACATATGCAATGGATTATAATGGAATGTACTGTACATTGGTCATTTTTTCTTTACTATGACGGATTTGTAGTCAAACTGAGATTTAATGAGCAAATTCAGTGCAAACAATCGTGACAAGTTTGTCAATCCTATGAAAGAATAGTTTTCAGGAAGATAAAACCGATTATGTATGGTACAAATCTTGTTGACAAATTGTTACAATGAATATTCTTATATAATCATATAATAGCGAGTGTAATTACTATAACTTACACTACGAGTGAAATTTAAAATTGTGCTAAAATCTCACAAGTCTAGTAGGCGTGTGTAATTTGGTTTAATTTTCAAATATCACACTGAGTAATGTAAGTCGTTAACGACACGATCTGTTGTGTTTATAATGAAGATGCATGTTTGCATGACAGAATAAACAAAATTTAAAGGCGTTTGTTAGTTCTCTTGTGCTCTTTCATAGGATTTCACAATTTTTTATTCGAAAATAGCGCCAGAATTCGTTGTTCTTCGTTCGCTAAACGTTCAAAAACGATATTTTCAAAATTCCTAAAGTTTATGATTGAAAAAAAATAATGGTTGCATAAAAAAAGACACGTTTTGAACACTCAACTCAAGTTACATTAATTTTTTCCAGGTGGAAATAGGTTACTGGCATAAACATACCTTGGCATGAAAGGACTCCATCACCGTAAAATCCTTGATGACAGCTGCACTGATATGTGCCAGGCAGATTACTGCAGCTTGCTAGCTGATGACAAGGTTTACACATTTTACTGGCATCACACTCATTCACATCTAAATAACAATTTAAGTATATCAGCCGTGTACTGTGTATTGTTACCGCATCTTTAATAGAGAAACTATACATTGAACACGAAATTCTACTTCAGTCTTTAAAACTTTACTTTTCAAACTGGCTGAAAACAAAATTTGTCATCATGAGAAATTTAAGTCAAATGATTTTTAATATTAGCGCAAAATTTCAGAAACATTATAACCTCAAATTTGTATTAAATCTTTCTTGCCCGTTACCCAAACTACACATTGGTTAAAAAAACTCGCCTCGTCGCCAAAAATTGCCTCCTTTTTAATCCAATTCTGGACATGTTCAAAATTTTATGGTTTAACTTTTTCTAGGCAAAATACGACTGTCAAGTCCTATTTATTTACACCAGACGATTTTAATTGTAACAGAGAGAAACAAATTAGGAAAAAATTAAGTATATAAAAGGTTCTTTTGTAATGTAATACACACAGAAAAAATATCTCGAAAATGCCAAATATGCATGCAGCGTATAGTACAAGAGATGCGATGATGTCAAATTCAAATTCAACTTTTGTTAAAAACTGTTTGTTCGGTACTATTTAAAATATATCGATATTCAAACTGATCAAAGGGTGATCGACAAGGTAAATGAACCATACAATAATGAACTTAAGATACTTTATCTTGACATCCACTTAAATTTTATTGTTAGTTATGCTATTTTTGTAATATAATTTCTTTGTTTCGTATTTGTTCGTTGTCAACTTCTGTTTATTCCATTACCAAGCATAACAAACATGTTTCCTACAATGATTAACAATGACAACTAGTTTTATAAGTAATATACATGTGTATTCATACCTCCAGCAGTTATTCGATCTTTCACAACGACAAAACTATTGTATGCGCCAAATATAACTTCATCAGCAGAACTTCCAGGATCTGTAGAGCCCATAATCGCGTCTTTCAAGTTTGCAGCGGTCAAATGTGACTGATTCAGATAAACGATGAGACACGATCGTACAACAAGATTTCCCTTGTAGGTTTCATTGCTTAAAAGAAAAGCAACATTATGGATTATCCAAACAGTATACAATGTGGCAAAAGATGTATGGATTGCATGCAGGTTTTGAAAGTATTTACTTATTTCATTTGTTCCAGCCTAGTAATATATCAAACACGAGAAGGAGTGTTTGATCTGATATCAAACACCGAAAAGTATGTTGAAAAACCAAGACGAAGGCAAGGTTTTTGAACTAATGTCGAGCCAGTCGAGGTGTTTTGATAACTCCTCAAATGAATCAGTATTTTAAGAAAGATTTGATGCGAAACTTGGCTTAATTTATGGAAGTGTTTGATCACGTATCCAAACTCCATCTCAGTACTGACTTGTTTTGTTTCCATATTATGAATTATTGTAAATGAGTTTGGGAACAATGTTTATCAATCTCATTAGTAATCCATGAGGAAAATTCAAAATAAATAAATACTTAATCAGTATATTCAGAAATCGGAAGAAAATGACAGTGAAATTAAAGGTGAGGTAATACTGGCAACACTTTTATTCAACGTACAATGCAACTTTGTTGCGTTGCAAGTTGAAAAGCGTTGTTGCACGTATTACCATCCACCTTAAACAATGCCACGCAACAATGATTTTATTGCAAGTTGAAAAAAATTGTTGAAAAAAGTAGACTCCAGTTCTACTTGCTGCAATATCCTGATTCAACTTGCAACAAAATCATTGTTGCGTGACAATGTTTAAGGTGGGTGGTAATACGTGCAACAACCCTATTCAACTTGCAACGCCAACAATGTTGCAGCAATTTGTTGCTCGTATTACTTCACCTTAAGGAAATTTTTTAGGTCGATCCAATTAATACTCGTCATTGTTCGTCTTCCGATGCCTAAATACGGCCAAGCTGGCTAAAAAACTCGGCTTTGCCTCGTATTTTCAATTTGGTGAATTTGCCTAGTTTTATTTAGAAATCATAGAAAGTCACTCGTGTTACATACAAAATCTTACTACAAAATTCAAATTGATAACTTTATCCAATCCATATTCAAAAATTAAAAGTAAGTTAAAAATAAAAATAATCTGCGTCCAAAGAAAATGAGTAACTTAAAATAAGTACTTGTGTCATAACAAAATATGTAGACACAAGCTATGACGTAGGCTATTGTGTCATAGTTTATGAGTAAAAGACCAACCTGTTCTTATAATATAATGTCCCAATGAAACCATCTTTTACAGTTGGATTATTCTCGAATACTTCTTTCATCTGGTAAGGGAAATTTATTTTAAAACTTTCATTAACAATACCCCAATACGTACAGAACTTTCATTAACAATACCCCGATACATAACTTTCATTAACAATACCCCGATACGTACAGAACTTTCATTAACAATACCCCTATACAGAACTTCATTAACAATACCCCGATACAGAACTTTCATTAACAATACCCCGATACAGAACGGCCAATCATCCTGTAAATAGTACTTATAAAATAAATTGCGTCTCATGCACGCTGTGATTGATCAATTACCGAGTTTATATCAGGCTATGCAAACACGGCTGTGACGTCACGGCACATTTCATAAAAGAAAGTATTATTATTATTATTATTGTTATTATTGTCATTATTGTTGTTATTGTTATTATTGTTATTATTATTATTATTATTATTATTATTATTATTATTATAAACTTTCGAATTCTCCCAACTCATCTCGTTAAGAATAAATATACGTATCAATGACAGATATATCCGTATTACTAACGTCAATAATATCACAAGATAATGACACAATGATTGAAGGACATTACATATACCCATGAATGCCAGCCAAAAGACGGTTCTATCTTGAGATCTATAGACTCTAGTATTGCAGAATAATTACCTCCGCCGTGAGATTGGCTTCCAGCTTTTTGTATTCTTCAGTGGATATATCAGAAAGTTTGGATGAGACGGAAACTCCTTTGACAAACGTTAAACAAACGTGGTACGTGAACGGTCCTGCGTGGACGAAAGATAGAAAACGTCAATATTCAATAACGTGTATATAACTGTTTCATAATTATAGTATATTTCCATGCAATTATATAAACGATAACCGTCTTCCAACAACTCAAATATGTTAGTTAATTGGATAATCGTACTTACTTAAACAGGTTGAACCATATCTGATATTACCACAGGGACATTTTTCAACGGGATCACATTCGTAACTACCAAGAGTGTTGACACACGTTGTTCCAAGCTTGCAAGGATTATGAGCGCATTCGTTTATATCTAAACAACAAGATACAACTAAATTTAAACCTAATTTTTTGGCAGGCATAACTAATTTGTTAAACCCACAATATCTTTGAGATTCAACCAAAATTCTAATAAAAATTTATCTCTGTTTCGCTGGTATTTATAGTGTTTACATGCATTACAAATATCCTTTACTCACAGTTGCGCTGAACTAAAAAACCCCACAATACTTAATTACTTGAGAGTCTGTGGCTGCTTAATTCTGAACTCTATAGTTCTACCTTTAAAATTTAGTTATATGTAAACCAATTTATCTGTACAAAAAATATAATTTATATAAGCCAAAACATGGGGCTCTACCCCCATTCACCCTTGGTAGGACCCCTCCTACTGTATATTCTATGGCAGATACCTTATAAGCTAAATTATCGACGAGTTAGGGAAAAAACGTACCTGAGCACCTTCCTTGGTTGAAGTCAAATATAAACCCAGATTTGCAAGAACACGAATATGATCCTGGGGTATTAGTACATATACTGTTAGTAGGACATGGACCGGCAACACACTCATTTACATCTGAAAAAAAAAACATAAAATAAAATATAACCCGATTAGCAATAGCAATTATTATGCAATGCTAATACTATCTGAATTTTGATTGGCTAAATGTACTCTGCTAATTCCAAATGTTACTGTGTTTACGCGTCATATTTACATACTTTCGATTTGTTTATCAGCCTTAGGACAATGTAAATCTCTGCCTTGATAATTCTTGAATCATGCACATCGTGCAAGAATTGTTAAATCCTAACGCACTAACCCCACCTTCGCAAAAGTGTTTTCTATTATTTAATCGATATCAACAACTAAAACCTCTTTTCTCAGATACGTTTTATAAATACGTTACCTGTGCAACCGAAGCCATTTCCTGTGAATCCTGCTGGGCAGTGGCATGTGTACGACCCTTGTGTATTTGTACAATTAGCTAACTCATGGCACGGCTTACTCAAACACTCGTTGATATCTAGTAACATAGTTAAAATAACACAAAAGTTTAAGCTGTGTGTATATGTTAATTAATTTAAAATAAACAAGCATTGAAAGCACGGAAAGCACGGAAACGCCGATTGCAACTCACACAATTAAAGTGCCTTTAATCTTATTTGAAAAAAATAACCTCTTAAAATAACGAAAAATATAATTTCCAGCTTCTCTATATACATCGGGCTTCGTTCTTGACATCGAGGTTTGTTTGATATATAAATTTAACCCATAGACGAGGCACACGTGCATGTTAAATGAGTTATTAAAAGATGTTATATATCTTTTTAATAATCAAACCTAATGTTGTGCGTGTAAGTGATTTCATTTGATAATCATATATGTTTTTCTATGTTAGTGGTGTTAGTGGAGTTTTTGCTGTACAAGCAGTCGTAAGTTAAGCTCAGAGAAAAACTCTGAGTTCCTGCAGACAGGACTCGAACCCACAACCTTCCGAATGCCAGTCGGACGCTCTCACCATTATGAACGTACGGTTTGACTAGTTCCCAGGTATAAATATCGAAAACAACGTCGGTCTACCATCTGAGTTTAAGAGTCTCAATGGTGAGAGCGTCCAGCTAGCGCCTTCGGAAGATTGTGCATGGTTCGAGTCCCGTCTGGAGTTTAACTTATGACAGTTTGTACAACAAAAAAGAAACGAAAAACTTTAAGTCATTATGTATTCGTTATGTTGATGTCAATGGGTTAAGTACGGTATAATAAACGAGCAGGAGTGTTTCATCAGATATATATAAAGACACGAGGCGAAGCTGAGTGTTTTTATATCTGATAAAACACGAACTGCGAGTTTATTATACGGCTTCAAAAACGAACCACTTGTTAAGTTGATTGGCAGAGTTAGTTTGAAAAATAACCTTGTCTAAGCCGAGAAAATCAAAGCTAAAGTTTATGTAAATCAGGAGAAATCTTTATCACATATAAAGATACGATACGGTCATGATTTTCTTTTGTGTTTTCCTCATGAATTATTGAGTTTTTGAAATTTGCATATTAAACAAATCTTGATATCTCAAAAACGAAGAGTTATAAACGCCAATAATCGCAAAATTACTTTCAAATAAAAGAGTTTAGTTCTAAATAAATTTTTCATCACATAAGTACGGCAACAACTTTTTTTTCTCTTCAAAGTAAGCATTGTATCTTGCAGCATTACGAAGAGAACGATACAATAAAATTAAAGTTGGCACAAAAACCTGAATCTATACTCAATTCATCATACTAACATGATATTTAAAGAATGATTACATCAAATACCAACCGTTGCATATTTTCCCGTTTCCAGAATACCCAGCCTTGCAACTGCAGAACCCACTGCCATTTGTAAACGCACAAACAGCATTTTGATCGCATATGCTTGCATTTGGGCAAATACCACTTTCTGAAAGTAAAATATAACTAAATAATGACTTCTGCTTTTAACATAAAAAAATTTTCATTTTGCAGTTCCATGTAAAATACATACCTACACAGGACTTGCCATCACCATTAAAACCAGGTTTACACGAACATTCGTAAGCACCCGGAGTGTTCAGGCAGTTTGCGTGTATGTGGCAAGGATTGTTTGCGCATTCATTAATATCTAAACAAAGAAACAAATATTTAAATACTGTTAATGTTACGTAGGTGAAGATAAAAATAGTGCGGGCAATTAAAACCAACACAAAAAATATCAAAAAATCAATCCTTTCCTCGTTAGAATTTAATCTTCTTCGTCTACATACATTTCAAGCAACCTCGAACAGGCTCTTTGCTCGGCACTCCCGAACTCAGCGAGTTCGGCTTAAACTCTTCAAAGACTATTGTATTTTTTTTCGGGGAAGTTTACGTCAAATCTGCCAACGCACTAGAATTGAATATATATATTGTTGCTTAGGTCTGTATTTCTTATGCTCACCATTACAAATAGATCCATTTCCCGTGTAACCATCCCGACAACCGCATCTGTATGAGCCTTCCATGTCAGTACATAATGCAAGACTGCCACAAGCTGGTGGATTGTTTTCAGCACATTCATCAATATCTAAACAAGTGAAGACATTTAGTTTCGGTTATATCTTGAATGTGCTATACAGTAAAATACGTTCTTTTACTTATGTGCAAACAACCAATCTCATATACCAAGATTATCAGGTTAAATATTACGAAATATCACATGCCATAAATTATAAATGTGCTTTTTATTTGTACTGTCGCTGTTGCTATCGTGTCTGTTGTTGCTGTAGTTGCTGTTGCTACTGTTATTTAGAATAGTATACTATCTACGTAATCGAGTACAAATACAACACAAAAGGTTCATTTCAACTATTAAAATAATTGAAAAAAATGCATTTTTGAGCAATTGAACGACTAACTTTAGTTTGTGTACGGTATGTTATTTGACTTAATTATCTATTCTAAATTGCATATTTTTAATTATGTCCTATATAGATGGCTGAGTCAAAATACTGTACACGGCGATCACTGGTAGTTGAGAAAATGCATTGAGTAATTTATATTTTATGTTGCTGAAAGTTTTCAGAGGTTACGTAAAATAATTTTCTCAACAACGTTTGAACTAATCAAATTATGTCGATAAACGTCGCCATTCTTGTCTCCGTAACCAATCACATGCAGTGTGTAAAGAATAAATAGTATTTTATCGTAAGCAAGAAAACGTAGGCTGTACCTCGACACCAAATACCAGGTCCCGTAAAGCCAGATAAACAGATACATTCATAACCACCGATATAGTTCCTACATCTTGCTCTCACGTGGCATGGGAACGCAGCGCAATCATCGACATCTAGAAAACACAAACAATACAGTCATTTTGATGGGGTCCACGCCGGTAATTGACTTACACTGTTGTGGTTTTCTAATTTCCAGCTTTACATTATATACGCTTGTTTGTTTATTTAAATTGTGTATACTTGTTTGTACAAGTATCCTGGCTAAGTTTATAAAATAAAAAATAAAAAAATATTTTTGCAAGATTTACATCAGGTTAATATATGACCTATTGGCGAGTAAAGAGTTAAAAAATTTAATTTTTTCCTGCATGACATAACGCAGGACAATACAAAGTTTAAGCTTCACGTTTGAAGGCTCCGATGAAATTTTGCTTCCACTTTAAAAGTATTTCAACAAACTTACATTCCACATTATTACTATCAATTTATAACTGCATGTTGGGTTGCTATTGGTAGCTATTCTAGATACTTTGCGACTATAAGTAACATTTCCAGTAGTATTAAGTAACAACTATTTATGCTCGATAAGTTGAACCAGGGCTTACAAAACAAAGCATATAAAACCGAGAACGAAAAATTTACCTGTACATTGGTAGCCATCTCCAGTAAAAAAAGCATTGCACCTGCACGCAAATGAGCCTGGGAAGTTGGTGCAAGTTGCGTTGGCATGGCAAGGGAACTTGGAACACTCATTGATATCTAAATAGTTTAAAAAACGATGTCACTCATTTTCAATAAGCAATACATAATATGATATACACAAAAAACAATATATGATATGATAATGTCCCCAGATAATAATTTCTTGCGCATTATCTTTCAAGTCCTTGTAAACCATTAAAAACTAATATCGTTATTCTTAGCATTTAATTATTGCCATTGCCATCGCCATCGCCATTACCGTTACCGTTACCGTTATCGTTTCATTGTCATTATCACTATCATGATGAAAAAAAAATCAGCAAAAAAATGTTGTCTTACCGTCGCAAGTAGCCTGACCATCGCCATCATAACCCAATGCACAAGCACACTTATACGATCCTGGATTGTTTGAGCAAATTGCATTAACATGGCAAGGTTGGTTCACACATTCATTAATATCTGTCGAAAAAATAAAACCACGAATTCGTAAGTCAATTCATAAAATTCTTTGGAAAACTTAACTACAGTAAAGCACCTTAAGAAATTCTCAAAAAAAATAAATTAATCTCAAAAACGTTTAAATTAGTCTTACAAGCAAGACACCGTCACGCTTATGCAACAACGAGCACTGACGCAGCGATTTTATTTAAATGTTAGTATCAGAAGCAAGTCTATTTGCTTTCAAAAACTAAGAAAAATTGCGTCGCCATTTTACGTTTGTTTTTATATAAAAGTCGAGCAAATCGTTGGAAAATCTCAGTCATATAATTATGTCGTCTGCTAAAGAGTTGAGAAAAAAATATTGACTTAGAAAGATGGAATTAGCATTGGTTGCCTTACCTACACAACTTTTCCCATCTCCGGTGTAACCAGTTCTACATTTACATGTGTAAGATCCCTCTGTATCAATGCAATTCGCAAGCTGATGACATGGTGCAGGAGTTTGAACACACTCGTTAATATCTTAAATAAAGAATTAACAAATATCAAAATGTCAGGCATGCATTGTACCATACCATACCATACCATACCATACCATACCATACCATACCATACCATACCATACCGTACCGTACCGTACCGTACCGTACCGTACCGTACCGTACCATACCATACCGTACCATACCGTACCATACCGTACCATACCGTACCATACCGTACCGTGCCAAACCATATACCCTACCACGTCATACCACATCACACCATACTATTGATATCCGCTTTTGTAAAACTTAAGTGAAATATAAGTACTTACTGATGCAAGTAAGACCATCACCGCTAAATCCAGAATTACATGTACATGTGTAACTTCCGGGAATATTTCGGCAGTTCGCGTGCTGGTGGCAACTTACAGTAAGACATTCATTTATATCTTTATAAAATAAAACATAACAAAAGCATTGTTCGTTTAATCAAATTATATAAATAATAACAATTTTTTTTTCACTAGCCAGCAACCTAAACAACAATGTCATATATAATGACCCAATTGTCATTGTTGTGACTCAGCGATTGCAAAACATCTTCTTGTCTAATTAAAACTGCTTCGTACTCAGGGTGTCTTGCGGGGGCAAATATCGCCAGGAGGGCGGGAAAAGGCCCTGCATTGGCTGGTCACAGCACCCAGAAATACTGGCTGTAATAAATTAAGCAATTTAGTTTTGTATGCAAAATCATTCTGAGTAATGGCAGTCCCGTATGAGAAGGTCACTGTAATGGCGTCCCATGGTGGTCCCGTTGAAGCTATTTGATCATAACTGGCACAAAACTATATGCGTAATCATGTTTCACGAGGAATGTTTAAGAAAAGCAATTAAACCAATGAATCCAGCAGCTGATGCCAGGGCCTTTTCCCGCCCAACCTACTTCAAAAAGGCCATGTCAACGAGGTTGAAATATTGTGTAAATTTAGAATCCTTGAAAAATATCGTTCAATATTTTAATAGAAGGTGATGGAATTGTTCTATATTATTTTCTTATTGTTCTAATATTATGCAAACAAAAAGACTTTCATGATACAAAATTCATAGATGTTCAAGTGTTACGGTATGCAATGTAGCGTTTGGCATTAAAATAATTATATGACGAGATCAGTTGCAGCCCCCAAGTCATCGCTTGATTAACTCGAAAGTGTTAAGTTTCAACTATCCACGTACCGAAGTGTATAACAGTCAGAGTTGAAATGGCATAAGGAAAAACTAAAGCATACTAAATGTGGTAAATAGGAAGGAACAAAGAAGTATATTCCCACAGTATGTTAACGTATATTACCACCCGAAAGTAGCGGCCCCCGTAAGTAGCGGCCCCCCGAAAGTAGCGGCCCCAACAGCGGATAAAACCGAAAGTAAGGGGGGCCGCTACTTTCGGGATTCTACAGTATAATAATAGAATTTAGCGAAGGCACTATATATTAAAAGAATAGGTCTTACTAACTTACCCACGCAGCTCAAGCCATCGCCAGAAAATCCAACATTACATTTACACGTGAAAGATCCGACTGTGTTTGTGCACGCTGCATGTGCATGGCAAGGTCGAATAGCGATGCATTCGTTTACATCTGAAAACCAAAATAAAAAAAACAATTACAAATATTCAACGTGTTCAACAGAAATTATAATGAGCAATACACTACACGACAAAACTCGGTGTAATATATGCTGTGCTACATATAATAGTGCATCGCACTGCGCCACGCGACTCAATACTACACTATATTGCATTACACTAAATTGCACTGCATAATACTGCACTGCACAGAACAGCACTATATAGATTGCACTGCACTGTATTGTGTTGTACTGTACTCTACCTACTGTACAGTACTGTACTCTACTCTACTGCACTGCACTGCACTGCACTGCACTGCACTGCACTGCACTGCACTGCACTGCACTGCACTGCACTGCACTGCACTGCACTGCACTGCACTGGACTGGACTCTACTGCACTGCACTGCACTGCATCTGCACTGCATCTGCACTGCACTGCACTGCACTGCACTGCACTGCACTGCACTGCACTGTATTCAACTGTATTCTACTGTATTCTACTGTACTCTACTGTACTCTACTGTATTCTACTGTACTCTACTGCACTGTACTGCACTGTACTGTACTGTACTGTACTGTACTGTACTGTACTGTACTGTACTGTACTGTACTGTACTGTACTGTACTGTACTGTACTGTATTCTACTGACTCTACTGTACTCTACTGCACTGCACTGTACTGTGCTGCACTGTACTCTAACTACTGCACCCTACTGTATTCTACTGTACTTTACTGTATATGCACCCTACTGTACTGCACCCTACTGCATTACTCTACTACTGTACTCTGCACTTTACTGTACTCTACTGTAGTTTCTACTACACAATACTATGCTATATTGTCTTAATACATTTTAACACAACGTATTTTATCGCGCGCATGCATTGCAGTAATAAATACCTTGGCAATTAAATCCATTTCCTTGATAGCCAGCATTACAAGTACAAGTAAAGGTTCCTGGTATATTATTACATGCAGCATTGACATGACAGGGATTTGTCGAACATTCGTTTACATCTAAAAAGATGATAATAAGTAGTTAAGTAAACTACAAATTTTGTATATTGCAGAATAAAACGCACAGTCAACATACCAACACACTGTTGTCCGTTTTGAAGAACATAACCATCGTTACAACTGCAGAAGTACGATCCAGGTGTGTTAGTGCAGTTTCCTCTGATGTGGCATGGTCCAGCAAGACATTCATTCCTATCTAAAAAGTCAAATTTAAATATAACATTATCATCATATTACAGCAATAAGTTTAACAGTATCATACACTCGTCTTGCATATTATTATTATTATTAGTACGGGTTAATAGATGATCTTAAAATTATGATCTTACCAACGCAAGTTTTCCCATTTCCGTCCCATCCAGATTTGCATGTACAGGAATAGGAGCCAATAGTGTTGTTACAAATTGCTTGGTCATGACATGGCTTGTTTACTATGCATTCGTTTATGTCTGAAATGTAATATTAAAAAACTATAATAAAAATTACATAATTCACCAAAAGAGTAATATAGTATTTATCGGAACTGAAATTGCCAAACGCTAATTTTTGCTTTCTCAGTTTTCCATAGTAAATATTTTATTAATAAAACAAAAAAAAATAGTGTAAATATCCCTGAGTATAAGCCATAAACATTAGAAATCCAAATTTCAGACAAAAATTAAAATTTATAAAAACAATTTCTGACAAGAAACTTAAGTAATTAAACCATACCTTGACAAGAAAATCCGTCCCCAAAGAAACCAGTTATACATTTGCACTCAAATGATCCATCTGTATTTGAACATACTCCGTATTGGCTGTGGCATGGTGTATTAACACATTCATTAATGTCTTTTAAAAATAAAGAAAACACCATTTTAAGGGGCTGTTTACATTAGCCGGCTGGCTTTGAAAGTCTCATAAACTAAATTTACAAAGAAGAATTGGTTTAGTTTAGATGTAAACGAATCCTAACGTTGATTAAAATCTCATTTTGCGGACGAGGAAAGAATTTCGTGACACGAGTCCCAGGCTGTTTACATGAGCCGAGTGGCTGTTTACATGAGCCTTGTGGCTGAGTGGCTTTGAAACTCTCATAAACTATAAATTTACAAAGAAGAATTGGTTTAGTTTAGATGTAAACGAATCCTAACGTTGATTAAAATCTCATTTTGCGGACGAGGAAAGAATTTCGCGACACGAGCCCGGGCTAGCTCTAACCGGGCTAGCTCGGCTCATGTAAAGAGCCCCTAAAACAAAGTTTAAAGGAACAAGTGCCGTATATATAATTGTATATATTGTTTTATATACCCAAACAATAGCTCGTAGAAGAACATTGAAGTACTTTATAAGACATGTAACGTCATTAAAATGTTAAGTCTAAATTATTAAACCGATAAAGCTGATCGTTTCACATATGATTGTTGTGATTACGTTTAATCAAAACTTTTAGGTTGATATGACTATTCCTTCTAGATTTTTTTAAAAACATTTAAAAATTTTGTCAGCATAGTTTTCAATGGGCGTGAGTTGTCGTAGAAAGCTGTCTTTTTACACAATTAAACATCTTAGGCTTATAGTTTAGAGTTTTAATATGACCATATTTTGATAAAAATTGTGTTTTTGTATTTGGCGGCTTAAGTTTTATGGCCGCCATGGTGTATACCAGGCTTAAAGGTGGATTTCCATTCAGTGCATTTTATCGCGCGATCGACATTTTGCGATCGCTTTCTTTTGAATTGTGGGTTGTCAAGCGGAACGCATTTCATTAGCTTTGGTTGAATACACACATTTCAAAAGAAAGCGATCGAGAAAAGTCGATCGCGCGACAAAATGCACTGAATGGAAATCCAGCTTTAGACTGGCCCGGCATTGCGTCATTATAAACTTAGCAATGAAAATCCATTGTTTATAGAAAAATGGCACAATGGCCGGTCCAAGCTTGTGGTGCAAAGAGATCAACTCAAGTAACATGGCACCCTATTAATTCTTAATCAAAACAATATATATATATTTAAATAAATTTAAATTTAAATAAATTTAAATTTAAATAAATTTCCCTGTCCCATCTTTAAATTCCTTATCGCTCTTAAATGTTAGTTTACGGATATTCTGACCTAACCTATACACTATGAACAATTAAAAAATATTACAAGCTGCAAAAAATCGTGACGTTAGTGAAAACTATTTATTTTAATTTAGTATTACAAATAAGCAGGCTAAAAATAGATCTATATTATAAAAACTGAACAAAGTTCATTAATTAATGCATGCATGTATTTAATTATAATACCTGAACAGATGGATCCATCCCCGGTATAACCTGTGTTACAAGCACACGTAAAGCTCCCTGGCACGTTGGTGCAAGTTGCCGAAGAATGACAAGGACTCGTCAAACATTCGTTGATATCTAAAGTTATTTATAAGATACAGTAATTCCTACCGTTACTAAAATTAAAAAAGTTAGCATATTGTATTGTATTATATGCATCACTCAGCAACAAATAACATGTTAATTAATTTCATTATTGCCATCAAATAATAAAAAATGTAAAACTTGCCTGCACAGAAAAAGCCATCACCAGAATAACCAGTCTTACAAGCACATCGGAACGAACCTACTGTATTTATACAAATTCCATCGGTGTGACAGGGATCCTTAAGACATTCGTTGATGTCTAGAAACGACAAACCAAGAAAATCAACACATTTTAAACAAAAAAAAAATCTAACAAGAATAGTACACGATCTTAAAAGCATTTCTTTAAATTAAGCCGCGTTGACAACATATAACAATTTTAAATGTTAGTCGACGAATAATCCTGCAAGACACCAAGTACATTAAATAACTTAACAAAATCTCACAATAACAATTTTAGAAAATTTAAAAACAAAAATAAGATACTAGATACTAGACACCGGTACATTCGTACGGATAGTTAAAATTGTGCGAGATTGAAACAAATTGCAAATGGGACATCTATATTTTTGTTGGCCTGGAAAAAAGTTTAGGTCAATTTTTGTGTAAACGTTATCTTAAATGTTCAGAAATCCTCCATGGTTGTTAGGTTACTTTTAGTCAATCTTGTTTACTGTATGTAAAAATAGATTTACCTAGACCTTTAAGATTTAATGCCACCCCACCCCAAAACCCGCTTTGGTCTCAAGTTCGTTTGAATACCTGAACAGTTTAATCCGGTTCCTGTATAACCAGTATTACAAGTACAATAAAATGATCCAGCAGTGTTGGTGCATTTGGCGTTTTTGTTACAAGGATTTTTATCACACTCGTTAATATCTAAAATAAAAAATAATAATAAAAAATTGTAATGAGTTATATTTTACACTTACGTTTTTCTTTGCTTGCAGCTTGCATGCTGGCTGGCTGGCTTGCTTGCTTGCTTAAACTGGTATGCTTGCTTAAGCTGGTTTGCTTGCATGTTTGCTGGTTTGCCTGCTTGCTTGCTTGCTTGCGGATTGCATGTTTGCTTAAGCTTGTTTACTTGCTTGCTTACTGGTTAATTTGCCTGCCTGCCTGCCTGCCTGCCTGCCTGCCTGCCTGCTTGCCTGCTTGCTTGCTTGCTTGCTTGCTTGCTTGCTTGCTTGCTTGCTTGCTTGCTTGCTTGCTTGCTTGCTTGCTTGCTTGCTTGCTTGCTTGCTTGCTTGCTTGCTTGCTTGCTTGCTTGCTTGCTTGCTTGCTTGCTTGCTTGCTTGCTTGCTTGCTTGCTTGCTTGCTTGCTTGCTTGCTTGCTTGCTAATTCTATAACAAAATCTTCTACATGTTTAAAATAAAAATGCTGTTTACTTACCAATACATCCAGTGGGTCTGCTGGTGTAACCCGCTCCACACTGACACGTATATGAACCAATAGTATTCGTACATTGCGCATTTCCGCCGCATGGGTCTGCCAAACACTCGTTAATATCTAAAAAAAAGAATATCTATTTATTCTCACCCACCCACTCACTCACTCACTCACTCACTCACTCACTCACTCACTCACTCACTCACTCACTCACTCACTCACTCACTCACTCACTCACTCACTCACTCACTCACTCACTCACTCACTCACTCACTCACTCACCCACTCACCCACTCACTCACTCACTCACTCACTCACTCACTCACTCACTCACTCACTCACTCACTCACTCACTCACTCACTCACTCACTCACTCACTCACTCACTCGCTCACCTTCTCTCTATCACCCTCTCTCAATCTCTCTTTCGTTCTCTTCCCAATCCTTCCTCTATCTCTCCGTTCCCGCTTCTCTAGCGATACCTCTTATCTCCCTCCCTCTTTCAACATGGTGATTTCTCTCTGACTAAGATATAAATAACGAACTAAAATGCTGTAAGTGACGTGTACTTACCAACACAGTAAGTCCCATTTCCAGAAAATCCGGTATTGCATGTACAGAAATAGCTTCCGGGTGTGTTCGTACACTCAGCATATTGATGGCACACACTTCCCTGACATTCATTAACATCTGCATAAAACCAATGTAATATTAATTTCACACTATTAATTCTTACACTGTCACCCTGACAACCAATTAATCATACTAATCTATGTATAAATTGTTTTTGTCACTGCAATTAGTATGTATGTACAGTATATATATATGTATATATATATATATATTTCTCAAACTCATCAATAATTGATAAGATGAACACAAAGGAAATCAGTACCGAGACGGTGAACTGGAAACCCGGTCTTAACTAGCATAGAATTTTGACAACTTTCAACTTGATTTTTTCCCATAAAATAGTGATCAAACACTCGAAAGAGTGTTTCATCCTCTATTCAGTCACCTCGAAATTGGTTAAAAAAACTCGGCCTACGGCCTCATTTCCCAACCACTTCTCGGTGACTGGATATTGGATGAATATTGGTACTGATATTGGTACGTGTTTGATCTATTACTTCAAAAACTCATTAATAATTCATGAGGAAAACACAAAGGAAATCAGTACCATGTCCGTGGTTTTATATCTGATAAAGAAACCTCCTGATTTACATAAACTTTAGCTTTGATTTTCTCGGCTTAGACGTTATTTTTCAAACTTACTAGGCCAAGGAACTTATCAAATGGGTCGTTTTTGAAGCTGTTTAAAACATTCGCAGTACGTGTTTTAAATATTACAATATATAT
The DNA here is from genome assembly GCA_964035015.1 of Corallium rubrum. Taxonomy (NCBI): domain Eukaryota; kingdom Metazoa; phylum Cnidaria; class Anthozoa; order Scleralcyonacea; family Coralliidae; genus Corallium; species Corallium rubrum. Next base: position 39,878,458 of record OZ035998.1, read on the forward strand.
ATATATATATATATATATATATATATATATATATATATATATATATATATATATATATATATATTTCTATATATAGCAGACGTTTGGTAGACGTTCGTCAAGCTCAAATACTCAGAAAATATTTCTGAGCCCCAGACAGGGTTCGAACCTGCAATCTTCTAATGACATTGAGCCACTGACGCTCAGATCGAAAGCTAAGATTGCAAATTCATTGTCATATGTGCTCCTAATTAGTGGTAACGTTTGCACATGAGATGTAGTCAAAGGGATATGATAATTTGTACGTATACATGTATGTTATACATTTGTATGCGAGCTTGGTGCAATGTAACAGACGTTTGGTTGACGTTCGTCAAGCTCAATTACTCAGAGAATATTTCTTACTCAGAAACGATTTCAAATAAGATTGCAGGTTAAAACCCAAATAAATTTCAAAAAAAGAAAGAAAGTTAAATACAACTTACCGATACAGGTAATGCCATCACCTACATATCCAGGATTACATGTACAGGTATATGAGCCATCTGTGTTTGTGCATGTTGCATGCGTGTGGCAAGGTTTGCTATCACATTCATTTATGTCTAAAAAACAAAACAAAATATACCAAAATTTAAAAGTGTTGAAAATTTAAAAACTCGTTTAGGCTAGTAAAGGATCATGGTAAAACGTACAACCGCTATCTTTTTGCTATGGTGAATTTGAATTGGCTTGACCAATTTTGAAATAGAGTAGCCGAGAGCCTATTGGCTGCTGTGGCTATCACAATCAGGTTCTTTATACTCATTATTAGTAGTACTGTCCTTAAATTAAATAATTACATATTTCTAGTGAATTAAAACTGACCTATGCAGGATGTTCCGTTTCCACTATATCCTACATTACATTTACACTGGTACGTGCCCTGGAAGTTGGTACATGAAGCATTGTAGTGGCAAATGTCAGCTGTCAAGCATTCATCAATATCTAAATAAAAAGAAAAGGTAAATTTCAATTATGAAGAAGACCAAGGAAGTAATAAAGTAACAGACTGAAAAACCTGGACTCTTCATTAAACTTTTTATAGTACACTACTTGCGATATCAAATAAAAGTCTCGCCATCAATCAATTACCAAATCAACAATTAGAGTTAAGACTGACAGACAAAGAAACAAACAAACAAACAAACAAACAAACAAACAAACAAACAAACAAACAAACAAACAAACAAACAGACAGACAGACAGACAGACAGACAGACAGACAGACAGACAGACAGACAGACAGACAGACAGACAGACAGACAGACACACACACACACACACAGAGACGGACAGACAGACAGACAGACAGACAGACAGACAGACAGACAGACAGACAGACAGACAGACAGACAGACAGACAGACAGACAGACAGACAGACAGACAGACAGACAGACAGACAGACAGACAGACAGACAGACAGACAGACAGACAGACAGTATACATGTGGAGTTAACAGATCAGTCGCAAAAAACAATATTTAAGTTTCTTACCTGTGCAAATGAATCCGCTTCCAGAAAATCCTGAGTTGCACTTGCAATCATAGCTTCCAGGATTGTTGGTACATAAACCGTTTACATGACATGGATTGGCCAAGCATTCGTCTATATCTAAGGATCAAATATACGACAGTTCATACACTAAACAAGTTATACTGTATTTCAGACTTTAACATGTTTAAATTAAGTATCGACCTTGTCCGTAGGTAGAAGTGGCGTAAGCAAATCTTTAAGATATACAGCAAAAATTAGAATAACTCATGTTTTTATAAAGGGTTAGATAATGATCACGAGCAAGCACATGCAAAAGCACAATCACAAACTTACCAACGCAGGTTTGCCCATTTCCAGTATATCCAGTTTGACACAAGCATGTAAAACTTCCAATGGTGTTAACACACACGCCACCCGGACCAGCTGCACACGTATGCACCCCAGTTGAACATTCGTTAATGTCTATAGATGTAAAAATTAAAAACATTTGACATCTCATGATGGTAAAACAAATAAAACAAGTTAACAATGCGTTGCTTATAAAGTTAATTTAATTTAAGTTCAATTCAGTTCAATTCAAAAGCTAAAACACAAAAGTAAAATAATAAGTAAACACCATAACTGACAGTCAATTTCACGTTCATGTTTTCTTACGATAAACTCAAAAATTTCTACTACAATGTAAAAATAGACACGAAAAGTATTCATGACCTTAACTACCGCTTTTTTCTGTTTTGCTCACAGTAATACAATTGAAATATACTTAGTAAAGCTTTTTGTTTGTCTTACATGAATGTTGCAATTAATTTTTGGAATGTTAGTAGTAAGAAAACAAACAAACAAACAAACAAACAAACAAACAAACAAACAAACAAACAAACAAACAAACAAACAAACAAACAAACAAACAAACAAACAAACAAACAAACAAACAAACAAACAAACAAACAAACAAACAAACAAACACGATTTACTTGATTAGGTAAAGTAATACAAAACTAGAGCTGTAGCTTAATGGATCGAAGTATAATTCATAAAATTTCGTAGTTATGTTGCATCCGAATTAAATACTGCATGCCAAAACCAGAACCAAACTTAAGCCAACATAGTTAAGACATACCGACGCAATTTACTCCGTCTCCAGTAAACCCAACGTTACATTTACATTCAAAAGTTCCAGGTTTATTTGTGCACGTTCCAAAGACATGGCATGGGCTAGCTATGCATTCATTGATGTCTAAAATTCAAAATAAAAAATCATTAGCAATTTCCCCCTCCAAATTATAAAACACATAGAATATAATAAGCTTTTCACATAGAATATAGTAAGATTTTATGTTGACAAAACATGAACAAGGTGTGCAAGAAAAGAAAACTTAAAAAGCATACAAAAATTACATCATTGTTTCCTACCATCGCATTGTTTTCCATTTCCTCTGTAACCACTGTTACATTTGCAAGAATGTGACCCAATGGTATTTGTGCATGTAGCATCCGTATGACAAACGTTGGTTAAACATTCGTTGATATCTGAATATAAGTTGAAATTAAAATATGATTTCATATTTATTCTTTATTCTTTAAAACTGCTTTTTAAACAAATTACTTATCTGCTATATTTTCATGCAAATGCAAGTTAAAAAACCAAACGATTATTCTGCAACCGCTCTTCTCATGTACCTTGACAGTAAGTACCATTTCCAGTAAAGCCGAGATTACAAAAACAGTTGAAGGAACCATCTCGGTTTAAACAAGTAGCATTATCATGGCAAGGACTTCCTTTACATTCATTTTCGTCTGAAAGGAGAGAAGTTTATTGCATCAGGAAAATTAAAATGATATATTCAAGTACAATATTTAGTCAGGTGAAGAATCAGACATAAAGTAAACGCTACTCTGCACTTAATCGTTTTTGAGCGTAGCTTCAAAACTTACAGTGATGAACAGTAACTTATAAGTACTATTTACAGAATGAGTGGCCGTTCTGCATCGGGGTATACAGACATGAGACGAAGCCGAGTACCTGTATCCCGATACAGAACGGACACGAATTCTGTAAATTACTTCTAAAACGTTCGAATTCTACTTGGTAAGTTCATTGGCGTAGTAATTTTTCTAAAAAAACGTTGTCTTAGGGGGCTTTCCATTTATACGGTTAGATCGGTCAGTCCGGTTAAGACTTAGGACGGTCTGACTGGAAAATTTGGTCCTAATCAAAGGAAAATTTGGTCCTAATCCATTCTGGCCGGACTGACGAGTCTAACCTTGTCAATTGGAAAGCGCCCTAAGTCGAGAAAATCAAATCTAAAGTTTATGTAAATCAAGAGGAATCTATATCACATATATGGACCCTCGTTAAACATGGATTTTTTTTGTGTTTTCCTCGTGCATTATTAATGAGTTTTAGAAGCTATGTTAAATTTTTTTAGCCAGCGTAGCGTTATACGTTAAGTTTTGATTTGTCGTAATCCCCAATTTATTAGATCATATCTTTAAGCTTAGGCGAAATCAAATGTAAATTAGATAAATTTTATGGATAGCCTATCTGGCACTGTTCTATTACTGCCTTTAAGAATGACTTTTGACTTGATTGTTAATATAAATTATCGTCAATATTAAAATGTGATTTCATCAGGATTCTTAGTGATAACAGTACACTTGTAATTACTGATAAGATATCCTGAATAAAAATTCATTCCATTCCATTCCATTCCATTCCAATCGCTGGTCATCATCAATACATCTTTTCGACAGTTTGAGATGTTGGCATTAAGTATATGTTTACTAGTTAATATTAATGCAAACCGGCAAGCAAATAAAATCCCAAATAATTTGCAATCGTTGCAAAACCGAAATCCGACAAAAAAAGAGTAATAAGGCTGGATTATTCAGTTATAACAACATTACATAAATTTATGTGATTAAAATTAGTGATTAAATATCATCTCAAGATTCGGGAAAATTTGCGAGACAAACGCGCATGTGCAGAACCTACATGTGCTCTCCCCCAAGAAGAAAGACTACGACACAGAATATAACACAAGTTGCCACCTTGCCAGGAGAGTGCGGAGTTATAAGATATGCCACACAGTGAAATAAAAGTAGTGTGCTGCGTAGGCAGTGTTGCAATACAAATAGAAATAGAGTGAGGTTTGAGTACCGCCGAAAATATTAAACGTAGTTTCTAACGTTTCGAGCGAAGGCCAAAATATTTTCGGCGGTACTCACACATTACTATATTTCGAGTTATAAGATAACGACATGTATTTTTTCAAACCTGATGTATATCAATACTAGGTAGAGAAATTTAGACTGTTTTCTCGAAAATATTAAGAAATAAACACAATCATTGACATCATTTCAGAATTAGTAGGTCTACCGAGTTTGAAAAAAGATGACACACAGTAGAATGAAATAAAATTTCAAAATTAAAAGTCGGAAATACATAGTTTTGGGGGATATATGCATGCTTGTTTGTACACAAAAACCAAGTTTGAAAAAAGTTTTAATAAATAGTGTTTGAATAATAAACTTTCAAAAATCACGTAAATAGGTATTCAGTATTTACGTGAACTTTAAAAGCTTAGTAATACTTAAAATCCTATCTTAATTCTAAACTTCCTATGCCAACTAGAGGGCCCTGGGTAAAATAGGCTCAGCCCGAAATGTCATTATTTCGTTATAAATACTATTCTTAGCAGTTTACCACCCTTTTACTTAGCTTTACTAATTTTCAGATTGTCGTTCCGCTGATTGGGTTTTATAAGTTCTGTTACATTTTAGCACCTGGCTCCAGACCTCACCTCAATTCTGAAATGACCAATACATGTACTATAGCTGTAAATTAAACTACATTAAGAAACTACAAACCTGCACAGTTTATGCCATCGCCAACGTAACCAGATCGACAAGTGCAAGTGAACGATCCCTCGGTATTAAAGCAGTCTGCGTTAGCATGACAAGGAGTTCCACTGGTGCATTCATTTATATCTGTACATATAAAATTAATCAATAAAGGAAACAAACATTAATAATAATATCAATAAAAGCTGAGTTCCCTAAACATAAAATACTATTTGTGTTTTTCAAAACTGGATGTTGTTTTATCACGTGTATTTGCGCTTAGTTGCAAATATGACAATACTAAAATATCCACGCAATGTTATAATAAAATATCCACTGAAGTTAGGACCGGTCCGATAGGGTTGGTACTTGGGTGCGTGATGAGTTGCACGATGAGTTGTTAAACACCATATTATATAGCTTAGGCACTAGTCCCATGAAGGGGTAAAGGCCATTGGTTTATCAGTATCTAAATACTGTCATATGTTATCTTCAATAAATAAAGTACTTTATTTTTTTACTTTCTGATGTGGATTATTGCTTCTGTATACCCTAATTGCAGAGCCTTCATTTCGTTTCTATTATTAAGTGTGATTAAGAATACGTCAAAAAGGATCACAATTCCCAACTATTACCGTTCAAACCGAATAAATTGCACTTAATATTTTGATTTACTAAGCTAGTTCTCAAAAAAGGCGTTCGTAGTATATAGTTCGGATCTATCGTATAAATGGTAACATATATTTATACAGTATACTGCAAGTATTAAATTGTTTACAATTTACGCTAGGCAGAAGTACAAAAAATATGCTAATAACCTAATATTCAAGTTAAAATCGCTAGATAAGAAAAATTCTGAAAAAAAATCCTAAAGCACTTATATAATTACCTGTACATTGCAATCCATTCCCTGTGTAACCAGTCTTGCATTTGCAAGAATATGTTCCAGGTTCGTTTAGGCAAATAGCGTTTTGATGGCACGAATTGGTTGTTGGACTGCTACACTCGTTAATGTCTACAAAAAAAAGAAATATTTGTGAAAATTCATCAGGTTTTTAACATTTTTGTACCTACTGCGCATGCGCTAGTAGATATTATGCTATCTCGCTTTTAACTTTGTTATTTATTGTAAGTACTTCATGATAAAAACTGAATCCTCATGCAAGTGTCCTCCCCCCCTAAAAAAGCATTTATGTGATTTTCCACGTCTTGTTGGGGAACAAAATTAGAACTATCATTAATTATATCTCTTCTTGCGCGGTTTCTCAAAGTCAATAAAAACGGATTTTTCCGCCGGTTCAAAAAAACCTAATATAAAACTTGCAGGAGATATACTGTCAATGTTTGACAAATAGAAATATACAATAAAGAAGAAACTCATCCCCCCAGTATATACGATCATACTCGTCGCATTTAATGGCTCTGTTAAACCTATTTAGCTCTGAAAAGCCTAGGGGACGTAAACCTAATGCAAATTGCCGTATTACAGACGGCGTGATCTTTATTAACTTTTAATTTAATACGGCGTATAAAAACTACACCGTTGTCTCAGACCTTAAAGTGTCCATAAAATTTGTTGGCATTTTCCCCGAGCCCGGGCATAGGGCCAGAGCCCGGTGAGGGTGCTAATCTCGACACGCGTGTGGATGGGTGACTGGCTTTGAAGACAACTAAATCTCCATGCTTTGCGAAACAAAATGGTTTAGTTTAAACGAAATGAAGCCGGCTCTACTTAGATTAAAAGTGAAGAACAAAGAAAAGAAGAAAACGAACAGCCGTTTTAATATCTTGAAGAGAAACCAGAAAACCTGAAGAAACAAAACGCCGTATCGTAAACAAAATCTCGATCTGAATTGCAGTGTAAAAGCGGGTGAGGGGTTGTTGCACTGATGTATTTCTAGTTATTGTTTTAATGAACAGAAGCATAGTAGGAGCATTCACCGAAAATTTTGAAGCATGCGAATTGGATGCATGGTCTTCACGTTATTAACTGTCAAATTTTGCCATGGCTAGTAATTAGTTTTTGGAGAAAAATTGGGCTACTGCTAACAATGCAAAATAGTACGCAAATAGACAAGTATATGCATAGGGGCAACGGATTCCATGTCCATTTTCGTACGTCATAAGGCATTATTACCAAGAAGCACAAATTTCTCCAAAAACTAACTATTTCCGGAAAATTTTGAGAGTTGATAACGTGAAGACTATATACATCAGATTTTCTTCAAATTTTCAGTGAGTGCTGCTACCATGTTTCTCTATTTAAAAAAAATTAAAAATGCCCAGTTATCTTGTACGCATGTTTCCATGTGAAACGAAGAAAACTTTCAATTTATACAATAAAAAAGTAAAGAGCGCGACATTTAACGCCTAGTGAAAATCCAGCTTTACGAGCAATACGATAATTCTATCAAGGGAATTAACTGAAGCCTGGCGCACACGCTACGATTTTAGTCGGCCGATTTTTATCGACTGGTTATAACCGATAAAAATCGGGTGCTTACCATAAAAAGTGTGCCCTATACATGAAAAAGCTCATATTTTGAACAACTGGAGGCACTATTTTCACGATCATCAAACCAAATAACTTCAGGAAGAATGAGTGATCAATGAACGATGAATATTGTTAATCGCCACACACGGCACGATGTGATATTTTGACCGATTTTAATCGGACAATATGAAACCAGTTTGATATTGTCCAATAAAAATTGCTCAGTAATGACACCGCACACGTAACGATTTTAGCCAAAAGACGAAAATTTATTTGGCCGATAAAAATCGGTCGACTAAAATCGTAACGTGTACGCCCGGCTTAATAAGCAAATTGTTGTAACTACAATATGCTAAAGAACCACTTACCAGGGCAGAAAAAGCCGTTCCCAGTATATCCGGTATTACATTTGCATGTATACGAACCAATTGTATTAGTACATGCAGCATTGGCATGGCAAGGCTTTGGAGTTTGACCACACTCGTTGATATCTGTCAAAAAATATAAAGTTCACTAAAAATACAGTAAAAAACAAGTAGGTCCAATAACACAACTATTTTTTTTTTGTTTATTTTTTTTATAAAACCTGTATATGCCCAATATTTTGTGAGGTATTCCTATATCTATTATAAATTTCTAACAAGTTTATGAGAAAAACGCTATCAGGTTTTGCTTGCAAACCCTTGAACTGGCTTGATAAAACAACTCTGGTACAGGTTGATTGCGGAGCTTATAACAAACTTGTCGTGGGCCTCGTGGTGAATTCACAAACTGCGAGCCCCAAAAGAACGATATCCAGTATGTCCCCGAAAAAAGATTTCAAAATTTAGAGTCCCCGTATGATGCCATTGCCGGCCCTTTTAGACGAAACATTACAGCATTTTGAGGATTGCATCCTTTATTCAATTTAGAACCCGATCTAAAACAATTGTACAGGTATGTATGGGGGGGGGGGGGCATTGCTACGACACTGGAGCTTGACGTTAGAAAATTGCAACGAAAAACTCAACATAAAATCAACAGTATTGCTACACTTTTTTTACAGACTTGCTACAAGTCTGAGTTTTTATGCGTGTGGCTCAGAATATCCGCTAATTATAGTCTCATCAAAGACTCTAACTGTACCTTGACAAGCGTTAATCCCATCGCTGGTGAAGCCAACTTTACATGTACACTGGAAACTACCAACCAGATTTTGACAAACGGCATTTGCATGACATGGCTTTGCAAGACATTCGTTAATATCTAAAAATCAGAATAAATCCAGGTGTTAGGTAAGCATAGAGTATTATTGAATATTATCAGACCATGTACGACTGTCGTAAAAGTTACTCAAAACAGTTATTTTCAATTATTTTTAGTTTAGTTTTTACATTCTAAACAGTCATTGTTGCCACACAAATCCATCAGCAAAAAAAAGATACTGAAACAAATATAAATTAAGGTGAAGTAATACGGGCAACATTTTTCTTCAACTTACAACGCAACTTTGTTGCGTTGTAAGTTAAAAAGCGTTATTGCACGTATTACCACCCACCTTAAACATTGTCACGCAACAATAAATTTGTTGCAAGTTGAAAAAATTTGTTGAAAAAAGTAGACTCCAGTTCTACTTGCTGCAACATGCTGTTTCAACTTTCAACAAAATCATCGTTGCGTTTGCGTGGTAATACGTGCAACAAAGCTATTCAACTTGCAACGCAACAATGTTGCAGCAATTTGTTGCTCGTATTACTTCACCTTTACCAAAGCAAATAAATATAAAAATAGAACATTTCGTTTTTTTAACCTACCTGTACAAACAAATCCATCCCCGGTGAATCCCGTTTTACAATGACAAGTAAATGAGCCAATGTTGTCCGTGCAAATTCCGTTTGTATGACATGGTGAGAGTTCAGTACATTCGTTTATATCTGCAATTATAATTAAAAATATTAGATATTGTCCAGGCTATAATTTTATTGTCCTGAAACTGATTAGATGGCATTACGAGTACTATTAATAATATAACTTACAAAATATACATTGATGTTCTAAGTCCTAAGGTGTTCAACAATCAGCAATGGAACTGCTAACACTGCTCGGTTTATTAATTCAGATTAATAAATAAACAGTGCATAAATCACCATTATTTTCATATTTATTATATATTAATTGTTATCACTCTTCTTTTTCTACATCACTTTCCTTGATGTTTTGACTTGATATGGTTTGATTTCATTTGCATAATTTATTTTAATTCTAATTACTTCACACAGACATAAACTAACAATAAATCCTACAGTTTAACAATAAAACAACAGTTCATCACATACTTGTGCAATTGAAGCCATTTCCACGGAATCCTGTTTTACATTGGCAAGTAAATCCACCATTTGTATTCGTACACTCTCCGTTGGTAGAGCAAGGTTTGTCCAAACATTCATTGATATCTTGAAAAAAATTAACAAACTAATGCTATAGCAACCCACGTTACAGTACGTACAACCACGGTACAACCGTTAATGTAAGAAAACACAATTATTTGTTTATTTATTTATTTGTTTATTTATTTATTTATTTATTTATTTATTTATTGGTTGGTTGGTTGGTTGGTTGGTTGGTTGGTTGGTTGGTTCATTCATTCATTCATTCATTCATTCATTCATTCATTCATTCATTCATTCATTCATTCATTCATTCATTCATTCATTCATTCATTCATTCATTCATTCATTCATTCATAAATTAAAGAAAAAGTATTCAACGTGAGTTATTATTAAAAAATTTGTATTAAACATATTTGGTGTTTCTATTAGTAGTAAGTGCATGCTGCCAGATGTCTTTACTCTGTCTTAATAGTGGCCGAAATCGAGCTTAACTTTAGTCTCTATACATTTACTGTTTAAGTCGCTATAGTTTAACTGTCGTTATTGGTATCTGACTGCAGCAACTGAGTTTTATATGTGTCTCCATGACTCCATCCTGTCACACACGAGAGGTCCACCTGAGCTAACCGCCTCGCAAAGCCATTTGCTCAGAAAGATTTTCTTATATGAAACACGATAGATATTTGTTTAAAGGAAAATTATCAAAAACAGCGACGAGTGCATAAGACAATCTTGCGCATCAGCTATTCCTTCTCGTGTGCGGCAGGCTTCAGTCGCATTTATCTTTTACGTCACCGATACCACCATTGCGGACAAACGGAAACCAAGTTTAAAGAAGAGGTGTCCAGGCATGGTCAAGTGGGAAGTAAATTATGACTAAAAGTGGACTTTGAGTAGGCAAACTTACCAACACAATTTGTTTTGCCATCACCACTAAAACCAGATTTGCACTGACAATGAAATGAACCAATCGTATTTGTACAATTGGCATCACTATGGCAAAAACTAAACATCACACATTCATTTACGTCTGTAAGAACAAAAGAAACAATGAGTTATCAATCACAATAAAATTGTCAATAAATAAAATTTTCGACCAGCCGCTAATGAGACTTGTCACGTGGGCAGTTCTACAATGGATAAAAATTCGCGATTGAACTGTATGCAGTATATATTATTTACCATTGTAAATCACGGTTTGGACGCAAATATTGTATCTTGTCAAAAATACGGATTGTCTAAGATTTAGATCTATAATCCATTATTTCAATCGGAAATTGAGCTAACTTTAGTCTTAGGGCCGATTGTGTTTTTTACCCTACCTGTACATGTTTTACCATCACCAGTAAATCCGGTCCTGCAAGTACACTGATATGATCCTGCTGTGTTGGTACAATCTGCATTTGAGCTGCATGAATGCGTACCCGTTGTACATTCGTTGATATCTTAGTTAAAAAAGACAATGAACATTTATTATGCAACTTGCTGTTGGTATATGAACTCAATCTTTACTTTAACATATATTATAATAGGGGATAATAGTTGGGCAATTTAAATACAAGTGTTTCTAAAAAGTTGCTGGTCTCAATTGTTTTTTGAACCTTATTATATTGCTTAAGAGAAAATTAAACGATAAAAACATTTTATTAAAAAAGTGACGACGTTTAGACGAACCTATAACGTCATTTTCAAGTCAAAATAAAAATCAAAATGTTCAGAGTGTTTATAGTGATTACAATAACTAAATTCAGAGCTAAAAGTATAAATTAATAAAATATTAAAAGATAAAACAATTAAAAACATACAAATATCTACAGTGTTTACAAGTAAGAAGGTTGGAGATTCTCTTGGGATCCGTGAAAACAAAACAGCTATCGTCAATAAACAATGCGTGGTCTATCACTTTAAATGTGGTTCGTGTGATGCGGACTATGTGGGATATACTTTTCGACACCTTTTCCAACGCATTGATGAACACAAAAGGGCAAGCTCTTCCATTGCAAAACACCTGGTGGATGTTCATGACAATAGCACAGCTGATTTTTCTAGTAAAAACTTTAACATCTTACGTAAATGTACAGTAAATTTGGGATATCAAGCCTTCACTTAACGTACAATCGGACTCAATTAGCGGCAAACATTTTATATAATTGACTAGATTAGTGTATGTTTTTAATTGTTTTATCTTTTAATGTTTATTAATTTATACTTTTAGCTCCGAATTTAATTATTGTAATCACTATAAATATTCTGAACACTTTGATTTTCATTTTGACTTGAAAATGACGTTATAAGTTCGTCGAAACGTTGTCACTTTTTTAATAAAATGTTTTTATCGTTTAATTTTGTCTTAAGTCTCTTAAAGAAACCGTTATTTATTAAAATATTGCTCCCTATAACTATATGACCGTGACGCGTAAAACTCGTACAATTACCATGCGTACTTTGAGGCAGAATATATATATGTATATATATATATATTAACTTTATATATATAAAATAAAGTATCCTCTACACACGCTCTGATTGGCCAGGCCCTATGCATTTATCAGGGTATGGAAATCATGAATGGCATTAAATGGCGTATGATGGCGTCAATCAGCGGGAAAATTAAAAAAAAAAAGAAGAGAAAAAAAGAAAACAAAAACAAAGAAAAAGAAAAAAACAAGAAAAGATGCAACACAAAACAAAAAACAACTAGAAAAACAAAACAAACCGTATATTATATAAAAAGCACCATCTACCAAACAATTATCTATGTTAATATATTAACTACACGTAAATTGTCAATAAATATTTCACTATATTGTGGTAACTTACCGACACAAACCAAACCGTCACCACTATAACCAGGGTTGCACTTGCACTCAAACGTTCCCGGTTTGTTAGTACAAACACCGTCACTATGACAAGGATTTGCTGAACATTCATTAATATCTGTCAAGAAACATTAATCAATATAGAATTATTCATCGACAAAAATGTATCTAAAATTTAAAAAAAATTAGATTTTTAAAATTAATTTCAATTTTAAAAATGAAGTCTTTTTATTTACATATATAATGTTGTATATTTTACAATATTGTATGTTTGTTTACAATATACTACATAGTAAACTATAGACATAGCAAAAATGTCCTACAAATATTCTTTTTTCAGGCTTTAAGTCTAAGCTGTTCACTTAGTGATAAACATTTTACTTACCAATACAAGTTTGTCCGTTTCCAGTATATCCAGAATTACATTTACAACTATATGTCCCTGGTTTGTTATCACATGCGGCATTGGTATCACAAGGGCCTGTCAAACACTCGTCAATGTCTATCAAAATAATAAAACATCAACTTTAATTATCAAAAAATATGGCCATTAATAGTTATGAAAGTAGAAGCACTACAAAATATTTTACAAACTTCACCAGTAATTTTTTTTTTCACGATTCCGAAAGTTAAGTTATTGTAGAGTGACACTAATATAAAAGTACAACAATAATTCGATAATTGCACTTACCAACACAATTGAAACCATTTCCGGAATAGCCAGAAAAACATGCACAAGAATATGCTCCAATGGTATTGACACAGTTGGCCAACGCATTGCATGGCGCCGTCACATTGCATTCATTAATGTCTTTAAAAAATAAAGTAGAAAAAAGTTACAGTAAAATTCAGTCTAATTCCATTCAATTTAATTCAATTCAATTCAATTCAAGCAATTTCTTTTTATCAGTAATTTTCTATTTTTCTAAGCTTTCAGTCCCTCACTCTATAATTAACTGATAATTGCAATTGTCTTATAGATCTAGTTCATGTCCCCTTATCAGCAATTCTTTGCAGAAACAATCATTTATTGCAATACAACTTACCATTGCAAATTTCTCCATTTCCCTGGAAACCAAGATGACACTGACATTGGAAAGACCCTGGAGTGTTTGTGCAGTTCGCATTTTCATTTGGATCGCATGGTTTCGTTGGGCATTCATTAACATCTAAGGAAAAAAAGTTGGTTAATACAAGAACAAAATAATCACAACAGACAACGACTGAATTCTTTCTGAGAATTAGAATCTGACTATAGCTAGAACATAATTAAATCACAAAATTAACTGCGCCACACATCAGATGCCAATGCAAATATTTAGATTTGCCGAAACGTTTTTGTAACTCTAAACGAAAGCTGTATTTTAAAAACAGTGGTATAAATTATGCTCAAAAGTTTATCTTGACAAATGCCAGTGTTTTTAAGAACTTAATCAATAAAGCCTTTTGTAGATTTTTCCACTAGATACAAGAGCGAGCCTTAAAAAATCATATTTAAATGTATATAAAATAATTTTAAGCTTGTGGCCATTTATAAAAGAGTTTGCAAAAGGTTAAATAAATACATTATTTTAAACAAAAAGTTATGTCTGGCTGTGAGACTCGCGGTAAATTAATTTTCCGATTTAAGAATATCATTTTAGAATCTCTTATTTCGTTTTTCAATTTTCATGGTGATCAATCTTTACCGGGTTTTTTTCTCAAACTCATTAATAATTCATGATTTATCGTAGCTAATCCATGAACGTGAATCACATGCATAAGTTTTGATACCAAATAAAAACCTGTAGGAAACTTTCTAGTGAACTGGACCATATTTCTTAGTCAATAAAGAAAACACCGCAAATCGCAATGCGAATACTCTTCGAGAAGCAAGATCAAACACTCTTTATCGCGTGATTCATCAGGAGACTCCAAACACTCGAAAACAATAAAAACCTCGGGCTACGCCCTCGGTTTTTCATTTGTTTTCTCGTGTTTGGAACCCCTAATGAAACACTCTAAATTGTGTTTGATCTATTACGTAAAGAGTGCTTAGGAACCAATCAGATTGCAGAAAAATCGCGTTAAAACCGTTCGCTTGACAAAGCCATATAATAATCAATTGTAATCTTCAACTGTTTAACTTACCCAAACAGATTGTTCCGTTACCAGCGTAACCCGTATTACAGTTACATAAATAGCTTCCAGCTGTATTAGTACAAGTGGCTTGGGCATGACACGAACCGGTACGTTTACATTCGTCAATATCTAAAACGTTACGAAAGTTTATTAGTATAAATTTACAAGTTTCTACCACAAATCCTTGAATTTCATTGGCTATCGCAGAAGTTACTATCCGCTGATAGAAACCTCTGCCGATAAGCCAATGAAAATTAGCCTTTTTTAACGAATTTAACCAATCACAAAATACGTAGTATGTTACGAGCAATTATAATGAGTATATATATGGCACCGAAATTATAATGAGTGGGCAAATGACAGAAGGCATTGAACATTTAGCCGAAGCAATACGTTCTACAGAAAACAAAAACGGCTATAAAATCGTTAGAATGGAAACTATTAATGGTGATTATACGTGTTGTTTAAAACGAAATAACTGCAAACAAAACACATTTCAAAATTACGCTTGCATGCTATTGACAAGATTTCGTGCTCTAAACTACATGCTAAATTGAATGTTTCTTTCAACTTTTTGTCATTTTTACAAATCAAATGAGTGTGTATATATATATATATATATATATATATATATATATATATATATATATATATATATATATATATAGTTTCAATATTGTACATGAAAACCCATGATAAATTATGCAAGAAAACTTTACTTTTCCACCAGTTACCATACGGGACCAAAGAAATGTCCGAAATGACTGTTGAACGTTTGTTGTTGGCAGTTAAAAGTGTATTAAACGAGCCTCAAAGAATGCGTTATGGTCGAGAATTTGTTTAAATTTTGTTGGTAAATTTATACTAAAACAATTAGACAACTCGCCGCCGTTTTCTATGAGCGATAGTCAACTCGTAGAAAACTCGGGCTCGATGTCTAGTTGTTAAATAGCAAAGAAAAGTTGAATGATAAAATTTTTTTTGAAAGGGTGTCATTTTGGCTAATTCTTAAGAACTCAAGTACCTGAGGAATGAGAATACAGTAAAATCGAACACATGCTGCTGCTGCTGCTGCTGCTGCTGCTGCTAAAAGACACAACCAAAACAATATGGCAGATCCTAAATCAAACGTCATATGGCTCGTGGGCCACTTCTTTGTTCTTACTACGTTATGACGTCTCCGTATTTGTACATGAAGTATAACTGAAGAAACAAGGGCAAAATAGAATCTATTTGTTAGCTATATATTGTTAGAAAATTAACTAACCAACACATGAAAATCCATCACCAAAGTAACCAGTATTACAAGCACATTGAAATGAACCAACTGTATCAGTACACGTTGCCTGAGGGTGACATGGCGTTGTCTGACATTCATTAATATCTATAAAGAAAAAACAAAGGAAATACAAAGACTGACATTGATTTGTTTTTATAAGACAGACGTTAATGAAGTTATTAATTGTGTAAGAGTTAATTACCGAGAACCGAGGCATTAAGCCACATACTTACATTAAGCATAGCAGCCATTCCATTATGACTCGCGTGACAAAATCACAAAATTTTAAGGTTAAAAAGGTTTTTTTTAGCCACTTTTTTTTAGCACAGGGCAAGCTTCCTTTAGATAAGGAAACCCTGGGGAGATAATTTAAGTAATATATTTAATTCCTAAAAATTATATTTTAAGCCTTCGATTTAATGACTTATGGTTTTGTGACTCGTGTGACGCCAGAAATGAGAAAGTTTCAATCGTTGGTGTTCTTATTTATTTTCCTGGCAACATATTAATTATATTTAATTTTAACTTTTATAAGACATATAGTTAGACAAGATGCAATGACACTCCAGTGAAGTTTGAGCAAAAACATTTGTAGCCGACAAAATAATGTCGTAAGTTTAATGTGACTCGCGTGACATAAAAATGTGACTCGCGTGACGAATGGCAAATAACATAACAAAAACTCAGTTTAAATAATAAAACGTTTTCTCATTGTTTGTTGGAGCTATTGATGCCATTTGCAATAATAATTTAGAACAAGATTTAAAGCTGGGCAACTGGGAGCATATTTTTAGAAATGCCACAGTACCCCAAGATCATTATATAAGAATTTGTATAAAATGGCTTTTATAATACTGTTAAAGTAGCCAAATCAATATTTAAAAAATAGAATTTGAATTAAGTACATCTATTTAACATTCTGTATTGATTTGTTCCTTGATCCACTCCATTTGACTGATATGAATGTCTCAACGGCTTTGAATTCAATGCTTGTGACTCGCGTGACGTGACTCGCGTGACAAACTTGAGGGTGATTTTTCTCAGAAACTAATGGAAATATTATCCTAGATTTTTGGGGATTGGCTCCATTAACTAAGAGTACCAAGCTGTGATAGGCTTAAAGAAGTTGTTCAAATTGCCAGGAAATGAGAATACTTTATGTGAAAATATTGTGACTCGCGTGACCCTAAAATGAGGGTGTTTTCAATGTGGGCTAACACAAATTCGATACCTCATTTTGAAATTTAGAATTTGTAATAAGTTATTAAATAGCAATGGGAAGTTGAATACATAAAACAATGAAGAACGTTAGTTTTGATACAAGAAATAGGACACTTTTCTTAAAAAGTAACAATATTTGTTCTAACCGATGCATAATTATATATGTTCTTATTTCTGTTCCCACGATGCCCATGGGTAATTGTGGTAATTTGTTTTCCAAATTCCAGAAGGGCAAGGTATTGTAGCACCCAAAAATGGTATTGTTGGTGTTATTATGTTAATTTAATTTTTTTTCAACAATGTGTCATTTCTGTGGAATGGCTGATAGGCTTAATGCCGAGGTTCGAGCCTACAAATTTTATTGGTTATATTTTTTGCATACTTTGGCATACACGACCGTTTCCAACAAAGCCTGTATTACACGAACAATTGAAAGATCCAATAATGTTCGTGCATGTGGAACGACCAGCAGCACATGGATAGGGAGTTCCTTCGCACTCATTAATGTCTAAATAAAGAAAGAAAAAAACAAAACAAAAAAGTTACATTTATGTGTTGTTTCCATAACGTCCAACAACAAATTATGAATTAGGTATTTATCACATAGCCAAACATGCTTCTCAATGGGGATTTGTTTTAAGGAGGGCCATTATGAAAAATACCGAGTGACCGGTAATCAATGTACTCCACCCTCGTTAAATAAATTTGTGTTTTTGTTCTTTTTTCTTCTTCTCAATGCTAAAGATAAAGGTATATATATATATTTCTTTTGCCTGGGTTGGTTGTCGGTAAAAAATAGTAGAGTAGAGTGACTGCGTTGCTGACAATTACGATATATGGAGGAAAGTGTAGAGCAGAAATACATATCATTATTTATAGCTGGGGTTGGTACCGAGGTTTTGTACTGAAAAAAACGGAATGAGTTAAATAAACAAATTTTTTAAAAGTAAAAGTTTTGGTAGTTTCTTTTTGCTTTGATCAACAACACTAACCCATAAAGGAGTAAAATAAATCAATGACAGTAATAGTTATACAACATAAAACGTGTGTTTGCACGTTTACATAGATATTGTCAGATATAAAACATCTTAGTGTGGGCACTGAAAATCTTAACGTATTAATAGTAATAATAAACATTGATGCTTAAAAAACTGTACATCTTTTCTTGTATACAATTGAGATACGTATATGGTGTATTTATTTTCGACAAATATGTCAAAGAATTTCAGTATGTGCATGTGTATTTTCCACATTACCTACGTGGCACCGAATTTTTTTATGACTAAAAAGAACATCTTTAACTAAAAATAATGGTAATAAAAAAATCACCTGAGCAAAATAATCCGTTGCCAGTAAATCCACTGTTACATGTGCACGAGAATGAGCCAGGGCTATTTGCACAAGTGCCATGGGTACTGCAGGGTTTTGCCAAGCATTCATTAATATCTAAAACACAAAAAGTACTGTTTTATAAACTCACAGCACAACATGTTTTATCAGGTCGAAAACCTCTCCGGCGAACAGCATCAAAACGAAACCCTAGAGACTGACCGTACATCTTTATATAAAGATCACAATCTTTATACAAAAATCACAGCCTTTGTGCAGAGAATACTAATAAAAATAATACTTCCCCATAATCGTACGGTTGATAAGTATAGGTTAGATACCGAACCCGCGGTAACTATACATCACTTATTTACTAATATTTTTTCTCTCGTGCATGTAAATTGTTTCCAGCAAAGAAAAAGATATATTAAATAAATAAAGTCAGACAAATAAATATCGAAATATGGGTTTTAGATTGAATTCCAACGAAATTCACAACCTTAAAAACAATCCATGTAATAAACCTCCAAATTTACCTCGTCCACTAATAGTTGGGGTAATGTCAGACCGTGGCCGTCTGATATTTTCCGTTAATGACCACGCTCGCGACTATACTGTAGTCAACCTAGGCTTAAATTGTCTGGAAACGCTGCCACGTCAAAGCGGCTAATAACAGCGAGCTGCTATTGATGTTGAGGTTCCATAAAAAAGTGCAAATATTAATTTTACTTTATGGCATGGTTGAGTGATGCTATATTGGCCGTTTGTTGTTTTTGCCAAAAATACAATGTGTTCGGAAAGTGTGAAAGTGGACACAACTTACACGAACATCTACAAAACATAAAAAAAAAGACTTTGGCTGCGTTTTCAGACACTTTAACCCTTTACCGCCCAGTAGCCACTCCACCGACGAGTAAAGTCGTCTGGCGTTAGCCAGAGTAAAATACTAAAGATATCGTTGGGCGAATGGGCGATAAAGGGTTATAACTAACCTAACAAAACAACCATTATTCTACAAATCACGTACCATTACAGACACTTATTCCGTCTCCAGAATATCCTTTATTGCAGGCACAACTGTAAGATCCAGGAGTATTTGTACAAGTTGCTAGAGCATTACATGGCTTCACCGTTTTACATTCATCAACATCTAATAAGATTTTTTGTAATAATAACATTTTATTCAATTTTGCTTGACTAAAAATTGGCTGATTGGGCTAATGGCATTATGATTGAATTTAACGTCTTTCACTAAGGGTATATTGTAAATAAAATTCCACACAACTGGGGCATTTGCAGTAAATGACTTATTTCCACATTAAAGATTTGAAGTTTTGTACGGCGAAATGTAATTTAAAATAATTGTTTGCGGATACACCATGTATAATTGAATATTTTAATTGCTAAGCTTTCGTCCTAACGAGATTCAGGACGTCTTCAGAGCTGAATGACACGACCTGATCGAGTCTCAAGCACGCGCAAAAGCTCAGCAATTAAAATGTTAAATTATACATGGTGTATCCGGAAACAATTATTCTAAATTATTTCCACGTGCCAAACTGACTTGACGTCGCATGTTTTGATATGAGATAAAAGACGTCAAGTCAGTTTGGCAAATAGAAACAATTGCTGACCGTAAACAACTCAGTTTCATCACGAGATTCACAGTTCATTCGTTATTGCTGAGCGTTTAAAAAGTTAACCACAAAAACGGTTAACCAAAAGTTACTTAAAAAAGTTTATTAACGTTGTTAAACAACCTACGGTAACCTACCTTCACACACAACACCATCTCCAACGTATCCAGTGTTACAAGTACACGTATAGGAACCAAATGTGTCTTGACAGGTTGCTTGGATATGACATGGTTTTAAAAAACATTCATTGAGATCTACAAGAACCATAAGATATGGCTATATTCAATATTTTTGAAATTGTCAGTACGAAATATAATGTTCTCTTTCTACCTTATCACCTGTCGCCAAAATTAAGCTATGAGAAAATTAAAGTTTCTGTTCAGTTTTCTAAATTCAAGATTTCACAAGAAATTTTAATGTTTATAGTCTTCGTAAAATGTAATTGAAAGCAAACGGTTTTTAATGAGGACAATTAACTTTCTAAAAACTAACTTGCAAACGCAACTCAACGACAAAACAAACTTACTTGTACAGTTAAATCCGTTTCCAGCAAACCCACTGTTACAATTGCAAACGAAAGACCCAGGATTATTTGTGCATGTTGCATTGGAAGAACAAGGTTTGTTTGTGCACTCGTTAACGTCTAGAAAGTTAAAAAAATGTTGGAATATAATATTACAGTATGATACAAGACAAAATATCAGTTAAACGAAACAAAAGGCAAATTTGTGAAACCCAACTCCTATAGTTTTTTATACCAGCATTCTAACCTAAACTGACTGTATATGGTATTTAAGTATAAAGTGTTACGGAGGTTTAAATTTGCTTGCATGATCTCTGAACCTCGCCAGGGATTGTATTCTCGTGGACAGAGCCCCTATAGTGGAGACTACATTTTTTTACCTTAACTGTACTCTCTATCATATGATTATCTATACTAATTATTATTATTATTATTATTATTATTATTATTATTATTATTATTATTATTATTATTATTATTATTATTATTATTATTATTATCATCATCATCATTATAGTTAATAAAACCTACCTGCACAAGTCACTCCATTTCCGACATAACCAGTATTACACGTACATGTATATGAACCTATGGTATCTTGACATAAGGCATTTGTACTGCACGGACTAGTCAGGCTACATTCATTGATATCTAAATAAATTGTAAAGCGGTTTTAGTAAAGCTACAATATAATTTTATATGATTAAAAAGAACGCTTAGTAATAATGAATTTTCACTGAGTCAAAACAACGAGCGCTGTATGAATAGCTACATCTACACGCGTAATATGCTTCGCACACAAACCATGCAGCCATATAGTATGGGCGGAAAACTTTCTTCAGTCGTTAAATTTGTAGACACAGGGTGACCACATGCACTGATCTCTATGGCAAAAACTACAATCCTGGACAAAATTGTTTTGCCACTTTGCCGATTTTCGCATAGTGTCCCAAGCACTTTTGTCCAGGATTGTCTGAAAATGGCTAAAAAAACAATTTGGGCGCGGCGATTCTGCGCAGTTTGTTCCAAAATGACACAAATACGCTACCACATGCATGAACAACAGATTATTTGTGGAGTATAGAAGGTTCGGTGAATATGCAAATTAAATAAGAGTTCTTGTGCGGGTGGTATACCAGTGCGGGTGGGAACTCTGCAGAGACTCTGCTCCAGTGATCCCTTCCCCATTGAGGGGTAAGGGGGAGGAGAGACGGGGGCTCTTTTATTAAACTGTATATCTTTTGCAATGTTACAAAGTTAAAAAGCTGTGTTTTATTGAAAATTCATAAATTCGTCATTTTCAGATAATCCTGGAAAAATTGCTGGGCCACTTTGCCGATTTTGACGATTTTCGCATAGTCCCAAGCACTTTTGTCCAGGATTGTCAGGGCTATAGAGTTTAAATAAGACCAGGGATATACTGTAAATTACCTCTAGTGAATCTCTATTTAACTTGAGATTTTATTCTCAAGCTCATTTTGATATTAGCGGTTCCCACTCTACAGAAACAACCGTGAAATCCAAGGACCTTTCTAGGGCTGTCAAAGACCTTCTAATCTCGATAAATTCAAGAATCGAAATGGGCAATAAAATGTAAAATATGTTTTATTATGCTAAAAATTAGCCTTAATTCTAACGTAATCTTTATCAATGCGTTAAAACTATCGACAGCAAGTAAAATACATTGATTGAAATCAGTTATTTTAGCATGGTTGAATTATAAGTAACAAAAAGTGAACAAATATTCCAAGAATTTTAAAGACGTCTACGGATTTCTAAGGACTTTAGTTTTGAAATTTAGAGACTTTCCAAGATTTCAAGGACCGTGGACGTCATGTAGAATCTGATAAAACACTGCTGCTTATATTTTAAAAACTACCTTAAAATCTGTCTAAATCTACTGAAAACAAGCTTACAGTGCTATAAAACCGCTGATTAAAATTTAATATAGATAAGTTTTGTGGAAACACCACGTAAAATATTTATTTGCTTTGTTTAAACTATTTCCCAGATTTTGCTCAAGACAATGCATGTATTTAGAATTTAATTTTAGATACTATATATGTCGCACATTACGAGAAATTTGGGACAAAATGGTGGCGCGCGTGCGTATTAAGGACCATAATAATGGCGATTCTCAACAGCAAATAATAAGGAGAGCACATAATAATTCAAATTTTGCTTAAACGGTGACATATTTCTTCTTTGCCCAATCTAAGGCGTGTGATTCTATTGTATATTCTAGTGTTTCTCATTATTCAGCTCATTATTCATTGCCTAAATCGTGCATGTAGCTATGTATATATAAACAAGCTGTAAACGACCACAAGGACTGTGAAATCAAGGAAGTTCAAACGCGTTTTGGAAGTACTATGCTAGGGACAAACCAGGACCTGACGAAGTAGACTGACTCATGCCGAATGCACCGCGAGTCGGGCACGTCGCATCCCCGGAACGTTGTTGGTCAATTGGGACAAAGCGGACCGCTACGCAAAGACCGTTCATCCAATTATAAAACAAGAACACCGAACTTTAACACTTGGTATGCATGTAAGAATAAATATTTCCTATTATACAACAGTTCAAAATGTTCTTACTTGTGCATACAATGCCAGTCCCAACAAAGCCAGTTTTGCATGTACAGATAAATGATCCAGTAGTATCTTGACAATCGGCATTAGTGGCACATGGACTTGTTAAACACTCGTTAATATCTATATGTACATAAATATATAAAGCATCAGCTCTCTCTATAAGTTTTTTTAAGTCATATAATTCATCAAGTAAAAACGTGAAGGGCATTGGCAATATATATTAAGTTTGTTTAATGTGAAAGTAACTTGTAAAATTGTAATGAAGAACATTTTATAACTTTTCTGTATGATTCTTCGTTTTTTCGATATTTCAGTTTGTTTGATATGTAAATGAGATTGTCTATGACGTCATAACCAGGGTACAGCATTTCCATTCATTACAGAATCACTTGGCATACCAACACGACTTCTCAAAATAAAATGTTCAGCGTTTTGGAGTTTAATGTGCACAGTTTCAAGTAATTTTATTGAACAAACTTGGAGATATAACTAATTTTCCTATGAGTTAAATTTGGTATCCTGGTTATGACGTCAGATACAATCTCGTTTACATATCAAACATTAAAGTAAATTTCAATAACAAATACGGAAAAGTGGTAAAAGATCTTCCTTTACCATTCCATAAGTCCTTTAAATTAAATAAACTTATTATAATTATATCACCATTACCCTATAATAACTTCAGTAACAATAATATACAGTATACATAATATGAAAGATATGCAATGAAAAATATATGTTCACCAAAATGGACTTCTTAAATATACATGTAGATACGTTCTAAGAGTAGCTGTTGTGCTTGTGCAGCCGGACAATTTCTTGACCATGCACCAAAGATCACTCCGTGACAGTTTGTGTCATCTCATTACTGCAAAACATCAGTGCCATAGGATGTAAAATAAACCATACATGCAGCAAGTACTTACTTATACAACTAAAACCATCACCACTAAATCCTGTATTGCAACTGCATGAATATGATCCGACAGTGTTTGTGCATGTTCCTGAGCTGTGGCATTGAGTAGGATTTAAACATTCATTCACGTCTACATAAAACACAGAAATTAGTTAGTGCATGACTACCGATATAATTATATACGCGTAACTATATCAACGGTGCATTATATATGGTATAGAAAACTACACGTAACAATAAGCATAGCACAAGTCCCAGAAATCGAGCCATATACATTGCACA
Source organism: Corallium rubrum (assembly GCA_964035015.1). Classification (NCBI taxonomy): domain Eukaryota; kingdom Metazoa; phylum Cnidaria; class Anthozoa; order Scleralcyonacea; family Coralliidae; genus Corallium; species Corallium rubrum. The sequence continues at coordinate 39,903,397 of OZ035998.1, forward strand.
TCACATAGTTTAATTGAGCGCTCGTAAATAAGCTATATACTGATTACTGAAAAGTCCTAATTAAAAACCATGCAAGAAAAATACGAAAATAAAAAGAAGAAAATTAAAAATAAACAAAGAAAATAACGTAATACTTTATAACTTGAAAAAAAAATACAGTAACTTACCTTGACAATAAGTACCGTTACCAACGTAACCAGTGTTACATGTACAAGTAAATAAACCGGGAGTATTAACACATGTAGCTTCTTCATGACACAGATCATTTTTGCATTCATTGATATCTGGGAAAAAACAGAAACACATTACATGTATTAACAATGTTGAACAGCTTTCACTTACAATAGGTCATGCAGAAGTAGCCGCCTCCCTGGAAGTAACTACATGCCTTCAGAAAGTAATTACGCTTGTTCAGTTGTATATACGTCAGTAAGAGTTGTATACTCAGAAAGAAATGTTGACATACTTTTTGACACGAAACCTAGAATCTCAAAGTCCTTGTAGTCGTATTTATATGCTCCTGACAAAGCTTTGGTTTTTAGCATGAATATAGTTATTAACTTGTCACATCACTGGACGCCTAACTTTCACCTTTGATATATCAAACTTTACTTAATACACTGGAGTATTATTGTGTCAAATGACACCAAATAAGTTCTTTCATACATTCTTTCTTCCTTTCTCCCTAACAGAAATTTCACCTCGAAAGATAACCCCGCTTAGCCGCCCCCTAAGTAGCCCAACTACAAGCTCCAAAATATATTCTTAAACGTAACTAAATATACTAACCATCGCAAACAGTTAAGCCATTTCCAGTGTAACCAGGACGACAATCGCACTGGAAGGCCCCAAAAGTGTTGGTACACTTTGCATTAATGTGACAAGGATTACTGCTGCATTCACCAATATCTAAAGAAAAAAATAAATCACTGTTTCTAAGGAAGGACTTATCTTGACAGAAAATAATGCATTAAACGGTAATAAGAGGGTAAACAAGTAATTATTTGAAATGGGAATAAATAAATAAAACAAGCGTTCCTTTATATAAAACCAAATAAGAATTAAGAATAGGCAAAGCCCAACCACATCAATGTCTTCAGAAAGAACTTATCTTCACAGGAAGTGATGTATTAAAAAATAAGAATGTTGACTTAAACTGGGAATGAGTAAATAAAAATATAAACATTTATTAACATAAAACCAAATAGAAAGAATGGACAAAGCCCAGTTATAAAAATAATATAAAAGATTCAGCATCAAGTAAATCAAATTTGATCGGAGTTCAATTTAAAATTTGATAAATAAAATAAACAGTAAGATTTTATGAAACGAAGAAAACTTTACAATATATCAGTAAAGTTCATTTTTATATTTAATAACTTATCATACTACGTACCACTGCAGTTCACACCATCCCCATTAAAGCCAGCCTTGCATTGGCACGTAAATCCGCCTGCCGTGTTAGTACATGTCGCCAAAGTCGGATGACAATTATCAGTCTTAAGGGTACATTCATCAATATCTACACAGGCAATCAAATATTTGATGTTAATATCATTGTTATTGTAATTGTAAATATCACCAACACTATTGTGAAATCAATAGTGCAAGCACTATATTTAGTACAAACACTATATTGCTACAGTTATTACTATTATCATAATGGCTATCATTGTAATCATTGGGACAGACGTTTGGTGGACGTTCGTCAAGCTCAATTACTCAAAAACGATTTCTGAGCCACAGAGAGAGTTCAAACCTGCAACCTTCTAATGACCGGTTAGACGCTCTAACTATTGAGCCACTGAGGCTCAGATGGAGAGCTAAGATTGCAAATTAAATGAATTTGAATTTGTCATAATTCATATTGTCATAATTACTATCATCATGACTTTCACTAACACCAGTTAGAATCAAGGCTATTATAATCGACATGAGCATCGCTGTCGCCGTAACCATCATCATAACAATTATCGTCTACATCGCAATTGTCAATACCAGCGCCCCTTACCATCATAATTTCCAATACCATCACCGCAATGACGTACCTGTACACGTTTTACCATTTCCGGTATATCCAGATACACATGCACAAGAATATGAGCCTTCGTTGTTGGTACATGACGCAATACCAACAGCACAGTCATCCAGATTGTTTGCACATTCGTCGATGTCTAAAACGAAATTGAAATAAATGTATACAGCTGTAATGTTAATTTATCGCATAGCAGAAATGTAACCACAACCATGGGTGTGAGCATAAGCATGAACAGAAAATGAAGATAAACGTGAACTTAAACACTAACCACCAACATGAAAATAAACGTAAACGTAGACATGATCACGAACGGAAATGTGAACGTAGACGTAGACGTAAACGTACGTAAACATAAACTTAACATGAACATGAACGTGACTATAGCCATAACCATAGCCATAGCCATAGCCATAACCATAACCATCAGTGGACCATGGACACGAACACAAACACGAACACGAACACGAACACGAACACGAACACGAACACGAACACGAACACGAACACGAACACGAACACGAACACGAACACGAACACGAACACGAACACGAACACGAACACGAACACGAACACGAACACGAACACGAACACGAACACGAACACGAACACGAACACGAACACGAACACGAACACGAACACGAACACGAACACGAACACGAACACGAACACGAACACGAACACGAACACGAACACAAACACAAACACAAACACAAACACAAACACAAACACAAACACAAACACAAAAAAAGAACATGAACAAGGACATAAACATTGACATTTGACATACACTTGGGTATTTAAAACTATTATATAAAACATACTGTATTATTTTTTTTACCTCGGCAGTTTACGCCATCTCCCTCATATCCTATTTTACAGCGACATTCAAAAGAACCAATAGTGTTCGTACAGTTTGCAAAATTGTGACAATTGTCCATATTTGAAATACACTCATCAATGTCTACAAAGAAAACACAAATAAACAAGTATTTTACAGTAAACCTGATGACGATTGCTGTTCTTTACCAGTAATATATGGATACTGAGAGTTACCTGTGCACGTTACTCCATCTCCAGTGAATCCAGTCTTACAAGCACATATAAATGAACCAGGCGTGTTGCTGCAAATAGCGTTTGTGTTATGGCAGTTATCGAGGCCTTTGTCACATTCATCCACATCTGTAAAGTAAAAACAAAGGAAGAGTAGCTTCATTATCAGCTGCCAAAGAAAATTTGAAACCACGACTAGACTAGACCAGACCAAACCAAACCAGACCAAACTAGACTAGACACTAGATTAGCTAGATTAGACTAGACTAAACCATACTGGACTAAACAACACGCTATAAAATAGAATAAAACAAAACAAAACAAAACAAAACAAAACAAAACAAAACAAAACAAAACAAAACAAAACAAAACAAAACAAAACAAAACAAAACAAAACAAAACAAAACAAAACAAGACAAAACAAGACAAGACAAAACAAAACAAAACAAAACAAAACAAAACAAAACAAAACAAAACAAAACAAGTAGAGTGGAATGGAATGGAGTGGAGTGAAGTGAAGTGAAGTGGAGTAAGGAAGAATGGAATGGAATAGAATAGAATGGAATGGAATAGGAATAGGAATAGGAATAGGAATAAGAGTAGAGTAGAGTAGAGTAGAGTAGAGTAGAGTAGAGTAGAGTAGAGTGGAGTGGAGGGAGGGAGGGAGGGAGGGAGGGAGGGAGGGAGGGAGGGAGGGAGGGAGGGAGGGAGGGAGGGAGTGGAGTGGAGGGAGGGAGTGGAGTACAGTACAGTACAGTACAATACAATACAATATAATACAATACAATAAAACACAATAAAATGAAATAAAATAGAATAAAATAAAATAGAATCATCATTCTCAAACTAAAATAAATGACATTATTTACTTTGCATCTCTATTATACCATAAGAAGAAATTTACAGAGTAAATTTTTCGTTTTGCATAAATATACTTACCAACACAATTGACCCCATTTCCTGAATATCCAGTGTTGCAAGTGCAAGCAAATGTTCCAATTTCATTTTTGCACGCTGCGTTTACATTGCAGTTGTGAGTACCTTTTGTACATTCGTCTTCGTCTAAAAATGCCAAAGCAATTTAAATTAAGGCTATCTCTTTAATCTTAAAGACTCAGTGCCACCTGAAGATCCAAACTTGAAACAAATCTTGAAAAAAATTCAAGTCAGCATGATTCTAATACTAAATAATTTCAAATGACTAACGCACTAATGCACTAATGACTAACCTCTTTAATATATTATTTTTCCCTGCGCACAAATATCATTTTTCTCTCGCGCAAAACCATTAATTAAGCGGTAATTTTATACCTGAGGCTGTGCTTTTAACCATATAAACAGTTAACATATAACATATATTTATTATATATTTAACCATATAACACCCTATAAAACAGTTCTAAATATGCACGTAGTGCATAGTAAGGAAAGAGTCACAAACAACCATGTTAAGGTGGTAGAGTTGATATATATATATATATATATATATATATATATATATATATATATATATATATATATATATATATATATATATATAAAGCCATTTTATTAAGCCATTAATAAAATAAAGTTAATGAGGAAACGTTCTTATCAAGGCGTGTCTTGGGTTTTGGCAAAACAGATGTTTTTTCAGGTGATTTAAGCTATCAACATGTCAGATATACGCCAGACCGGCTCTAAAGTCCTTTTGCTTTTGCTCATCCAGCTTGCCAGTGCACGTGAATAACAAATGACTAGTACTTTCTAGCCAATTAAAACTCTAATTTTCCTGGCGTGGAAAAGTAACCAATAGCATTTCAAAAGACTCACATATAAGCAAAACGCGCGCTAAACCTTTTTCACTTGGTACATGAGCTCTATACAAAGATATAGCACGCACAATCAAAACGCGTAAAGCTCTAAAAGAAAACATTTCCTACCCACCCACCGCTTAAGAATAGCACTTTAATACGTGCTCTCACAGGCCGCGGCGGTTATAGATTAGATATATAACATATAATTATTAGATATTAACTGATAACATATACGTGCGAACATCCGCTCATCTTTCGAGTGGCTACTAGTTTATACTAAGTTTCCTGTTATGTTGGGTTTGACATCGCCCATAGACATTGGATAATTTGGAAATCCAGAGACGATCTTATGTCAACGAACTGGCTTGTTAATGTTAGTCAAATTACTCAATGTAATCCTTGATATATTGTTGATATGAGTTGTTTTGAATAAAAATACAAAGTTTGGGTTGGGGGATGAAGCGCTCCTGATTGTCACGTTCAAGCCCATAGACTCAGCCTATTGATTGTAATTATAGATCAGTCGGATCGTAAGGACTGTCCAACTGTGTGTACAGTTGGTCAGGTTGATGTCCTATAGGCTAGCTACCTATTTGGCAGTATATGCGCGTGTGCGTATATATGCGCGTGTGCGCATTAGCAGAGTCCTAATGGGGATTATAACCCCTGGACAACAATCTAAGGCCATGTATAAAGAATGAGTCTGTGGGATGATGCTTGACCATAACTTTACACTATAGAAGTGCTTCCCCCCCCAAAAAAAAACCCTTCTCCCACAAAACTGCTGTGTGTGTGTGTTTATTTGCTCGACATTGCTGTGTTCAATAAAGAACAGCTTTAATCATTAATATATATATATATATATATATATATATATATATATATATATATATATATATATATACGTACGGGTTGCGACACAGGTATATATTATATCTTAGTAAATGTTACCAATTATACGGCCAGGTATTTTATGAGTTTCGGACGTAAAGCACCGAGCCTTGAAAAAGCGAGGTACGAGCGTAAACGAGTCAAATTCCCGACCGTAATACCGGTCAAATCATTCAATAAGATATGTACAGTATTATGTGATATTTTCGAAGGTCATTTGCAATTTACAAGAGCAAAATGTGCAATGCCGTTGCATATTTGCTGCATTGTTCTTGCCCATTTAAAAAGAATGACGTCAGTGTCGTATCACTTAGCGTTAACACTGTCGTATTAAGATTTTTGTTGCGGTAAATTCATTTTTACGATTTTGGAATACCAATTTAACTTAATTTGCCAAATTTTCCGATTTTGTTTTTCAATTTTTGTAATGACTAGTCTTCACCGATTTGTAAAAACCGCTCAAAAACCAATCAGATTGCTGAAAAATCAAGTTAAGATCGTTCACGTGACACAGCCAAATAATATGTATCAAGTAGCTACAGCTGTATGATTTCTTTACCTTGTACAGTACCGCCCGCATAAAACTTTTCTCGCTCGTTCCGTTTCGAGAACTCGATAGTCCCTGGATAGCTATACAATTCTCGCTCGATCCGCGCTCGATTCTCGATCCTCGAAATTTGCGAGTATCGCGAATTCGCGAAACCGTTTGTATACTACATATATTAACAATATGTTTTGTTTGTCCGGGTAGATTTTTAAAGGAGACTGAAAAAATTCACAAACGAAAATGCGCCGTTTATACAGCTATATTAGTTTGTTGAAACTTCGATTGTTAACTTCTCATTGATGCATTAGTTACAGTTGAACAAACCGTTTATTAGAAATAGTATTTCAGATTTCTATATCTGAAAATAAATGGCCGTGAAAGGAAGGGCTGAATATTTCGCCAAATAATTCAATTCAAAACAAAGGCTGCAGTTTGATACGCACGGTATATGCATCCCGCATTACTCACAGTACCCTGCCGCGTAGCTAGCGCTGAAACGTTTCACAAATGCAGTTTATAACAAATTCGCCGAACATGCAAGTGAGTAAAGTTGTCTATCTTTACAGAAGTGTTGCTTTCTTGTTGGTTTTTATTTGGTAATTTGTAAACAGCAATGATATTTCTTCACATGTTTGTAGCCCAAAGAGTGATCTAATTGTCCTGTATATTGCCAATAAATTGGATCATGCAATTGTTTGCCGCGTTGCTTCAACGGCTTCCTCTTTTAGCTTTCTGACAATTTCACTAATTCTATATTTGCTTTGTAGCAGCAACATTTGTTTCTTTGCGCAACTGCATGGAAAGCTGCGTTATTTTAAATATATAAACATGTAGCTCAGACTACTCAGTTCAGTTCTATAACTGCTTTGCTGAGATGACTCAAGACTGCTGTAAGTCTAACGATTTTTACGGGCTGCCGCTGATACACTACATGGACAACTTACTTGAGTACTGCAATGTCAACTACATGTATACTCTACGCCGTTTACGAATAAATATATGGCCCATTATATCGTCTTGATTCTGCATGAGCTTAGTAGTGTATTTCTAAAGTCAACTAAAATGACGTCAGCATAAAACCTAATCAAATTTTCGAGGTAAGTATAACGCGTGTTTGTCAAGTTCATGTTCGATTATCGTTTCTGCTTCCAGAAAATTGATCTTTAGTTAATAACACTAGACTCCACCGTTTCTACCGTTTCTAGACGTAGTTCGTAAATTGCTCAAACTAATGTGTACAAAAAATTTCCCCTCGATACTCGAGAATAATACCAGCTCGCTCGACTCTCAAAGTTGTAGTTCTCAAAAATATTCTTGACCAATCTCGCTCGCTCGATCCTCGCTCGAACTCGAAACTCGCTCATTACGCGAAGTTAAGTTTCTCGTGAGCGGTACTGTAATACAGAAACAATTTAGTAGTTGAAACTTACCAACACAAAATGTACCATTTCCTTCGTATCCGGCATGACATTGACAAGTGAAACTTCCTATTGTATTTGTGCAGTCAGCTTTCACGTGACAATCATGACTATTAACGTTACATTCATCGATATCTGTAGATATAATACAGACGCTACGGTTGAGTACAAAAATGATAAAAAAGGTAAAAGAACCGCCACTCTACGTCTACAAAGTAGAGCCGTGTTCTTTATCGTACATGTATACTAAGTACTTATTAAAAATATGCTGAGTATAAAATAAAGAATTATGCAGAACAAGGATCTTAGGGACCTGATATTTAGACAGTATACGTCACAATCAACGAGTCACTAATTGTGGCGTACTTCTCTGCGAGTTTCCGGTATTGCTTTTGACAGGCTCCACTAACAGCCAACAATGACAAACAAGCGAGAAAAAATCAGCCAAATAATACTGTTATAAGTAAAATTCCCAAAACTATACATAGAACGAAATTTTGATGCACGGTAACCGTGAACTTCCTTCATCAACCACTATTGACTTCGAGTGGAGCTCTTCAAAATAATGCGCGCAACACCTGGCAACTCCGCAATTGACGGTAAGCTCAAATCAGCTCAAATAACAACTAAACATTTTTTATCTTGCTAAGATGGATTAAGTAAGCAAGAACTTCATTCCTACCAAAGTTGGTTGTTTTAAAACCATATCTTACAATAACTCTGCAAGAAACAATATTTACTGCACGCAAAAGATTGTGGTTAAATGTACAAGTTGCCATATTGTTTCGGTACGATCAATTAAGCTTGTCTTTACATCTTAAGCAATGCGTATCTATCCTTTTTGCTCGTTACATTCTACATCAATTCATGCATTTGATAAATATATAAGTTCAAAAACATAAAAAAAGATTGTAGTCTTTGTTTATTTATCTTTTCCTGTTGTAGGTTTTCTTTCAACTAAAAAATTCCAGGAAAATATTTTGTCAAATTGGGCTCGGCATATTAATTAGCAATTATTAGATAAGTTTGAGCGAAACATTGTAATTTACCAGAGGCAAGTAAATAGAACACTGACGAATCACAATATATTGCAATAAGGGCAATGCAATATATTGCAATTTGTTTTAATTCCAAGGCAACTTGTACAAAAAGAAGAATTTCCGGACGAGGTTACAGCTTGTGAAAAAAAATTTAAAAACCGAATACAACCAGTCAAAACTGTTTGCTATCGATATTACGTGCAGAAATACGAAAAAGATATTTCGTGTTTTTCCATGGTTTTAAAGATCTATTTGTGGTAAAAAACACAATTGCCTTCATCCCGTTCGCCCGGCACGTCTTCAAAGAATGGAAAGACGTTTGTCTTTGACAACATCGTCAATATAAAGAATTCCGTGCTGCAACAGATCAAGATGTTTGTATGCGTCAGTAGTACGGTTTTCTGAAACTACCATTACACGACTGATAGCACAAATAAATATTTATAGTCTTTTCTACTGACCTATAAGAATACATATAAATATTTAAAATATACCTTGACAAAATGTTCCGTTGCCAATGAACCCAGTTTTGCAAGCACATGAAAACGAGCCAAAGTTATTGATACAGTTAGCGTATATGTGGCAATTGTGAGCACCAGTCGAACATTCGTTGATATCTGCAAATATAGACAGATTTTAGTACAAGTAATACCAAATGACTGTCCGTGCAAAATGCCGATATCCAAACAGGCGGAATGTTAAGAGACTTAAAGTGTAAAAAAAGCAAAAAACGAGACACTATAGACAATTGTTTCTAGCTTTTTGAAAGTCAAGTCACATCTCAAGTGTTTGGATCACATGCATTATCCTGCGAGGAAAACCATTTGGTATGTGTTTTATTAAATAACTAGAAGGCACTCATGGAGATACTGTATAGGTTTCCCTTGACAGTAAACTGACTTGGAGTTCAAAACAGTCTTGAAAACGTGTTTGAGAGTTCTTAGAAGTGTTGGAAAGATCGTATATATAACGATTTAAACCGCTGCAGGAAAGTGAAAAGGTTATTCAGTTGTTCTTTACTTATTGACATGCATGTATTGTAAAGATTTAACAGTTAAACAGTTATCAAGAAGCCGAAAACGTTCGGAAAAACTATAATTTGTAGATTTACGGTTTTTATATAGCATACAAGTAACATAATTTCCATTCATATATAGCTTTATTTATACATTTATATATTTTACTGGTTACTACATTAATAGTATACGTATGTTTACGACTTGTATTTGGTCTTTAAACAAAACATTGTCAACTTGGTCATTTGAGAAATGCGGTAAGGTTTTGTAAAGCCCTCAACTGCCTTTTTCAGGAGCTTTTTTCTGTTTAATTGGTAATTTTTCTATTCTGAGTTATGTGTTATTTGTTGACTGTTTTTACTCAGTTCAGTATTTTCGCTGTTGCAGTTTAGAATTAACAGCCAGTTTTATCTGTAAATACACACTGACGGAAAAACTTTTGCCGCTATCTTTATTTTTATTACTAATGATATATCAGCTGATAGCTTGCTAGTAGCAGAATCAATGATATTGCAGAACAGCTCATAAAAAGTGAGTAGCTATATAATATTTAAGAAATAGAAAATGGCCGCCCGTGTTTATATAGCCTGATGCAAACACGAGAGGGAGTTGGGAAATTCGAAAATTTATGTGAACCTGTACTTTCGAATTCTCCCAAATTCACTCAAGTGTTTGCATCAGGTTATATAAACACAGGGCATCCATTTTCTATTTCTTTTATGAATAAGGCTAAGTGCCGTGACGTCACAACCGTGTTTCCATAGGCTGATATAAACACGGTAACTGACCAATCACAGTGTGCGTAAGACACAACCTATTTTATTTTATTTTATATATATATATATATATATATATATATATATATATATATATATATATATATATATATATATATATATATATATATATATATCAAATGATATATTATGTATTCAAATTTACTGTCACACAACTAATATATGAATTATAAGGTTAATCAAAAGTTCATGAAAACAAGTGCCATACCTTTGCAAACATTGCCAACAAGTTGAAAACCTGAATTGCATACGCAAGTGAACGAGCCAAGTGTATTGGAACAACCTGAATTTGCTTGGCAATTGTGAGTTCCCCTAGCGCATTCGTCGATATCTAGATAAATAAATTAGACATAACAAATAAAATATTCAACATAAATTGAATGCATGAAATATTATTTTCTTGGAACTATCGAAGAATTAAAAAAGATTGTTATAGCTCTTTACAATTGAAGGAAACGTTTACACTTTATTATAGATAAGATCAGACAATTTTATTGAGTATCAACCATAGAAGAAATTCTCACACCCAAAAGTCTTCTTTACATTACATTGTAGCTAATGTCAGTTGCAAAACGATTTTGCTCATCACAACGACACCATCTGAATAAGAAGTACTCCAGAAACTAGTTCAGTTAACTTCTTTTCATCTAAAAAGTCTTTATTCTAGAACTTTATTCTAACTAAAGGCAAACCATTTCATTTACCCCTCCATATTTAAAAAGTCTTTAAATGTCTTTATTCTGACTAGCTAACGCCAGACTATTTTATTCAACCTAGCTTCTGCATAATCCAAGTAATGTGGAAGTTAAACAGCGGCTTTTATGCACAATAGAAGATCTGTTGTTTGTTTGTTTTTTCAATGAATTAGCGGACTTCAAACCTGTACAATTTTTCCCAGTTCCTTCATAACCACTTTTACACTGACATTTAAAAGAACCCTTCGTATTAGTACAAGTGGCGTCGACATGACAATCATCATTATTAAGAATGCACTCGTTAATATCTGAAAATGAAGATTTAGAAAAGTTCTTTACTAATAAATATCGAATTCTTTATGGAATTGTTTTCTAAGTGTTTGTTTAACTACGAAAATCCAAGATAAAAAAACTGTGATAAAATAATTTTGTTAGTTAGTTAGTTCAGTTGCTTGGTTGGTTGGTTAGTTGGTTGGTTGGTTGGTTGGTTGGTTGGTTGGTTGGTTGGTTGGTTGGTTGATTGGTTGGTTGGTTAGTTAGTTAATTCATATGTTTGTCCGTCCGTCCGTCCGTCCGTCCGTCCGTCCGTCCGTTCGTTCGTTCGTTCGTTCGTTCGTTCGTTCGTTCGTTCGTTCGTTCGTTCGTTCGTTCGTTCGTTCGTTCGTTCGTTCGTTCGTTCGTTCGTTCGTTCGTTCGTTCGTTCGTTCGTTCGTTCGTTCGTTCGTTCGTTCGTTCGTTCGTTCGTTCGTTTGTTTGTTTGTTTGTTTGTTTGTTTGTTTGTTTGTTTGTTTGTTTGTTTGTTTGTTCGTTCGTTACTATTCTTAGAAAAGAAAGCATATGTCCTCTACTTCAACAAGCTAAACAATGACTTATGATCACAGTCAAGCCATGGAGTTTTAATTATGTATTTGTTTAATTTGTATATGCACCCTGATTAAAGTTTCTAAATAGAATAAATAGATTCCCTCGTTTGTTCGTTTGTTTCGTTTGTCCATCACCCCGTCCGTTCCTTGATATATTGGCCTTTTTTGCTAATTTCTTTTAACTTAATTTTTGTAAAACTTCACCTGCACAGGTACGTCCGTTTCCACTATATCCAACTTTGCATTGGCAAGTATAACTTCCCATTGTGTTGAAACAAAAAGCGTCTAGACTACACGTATCTGTTCTTAATGCGCACTCGTCAATATCTAAAAAAAGTTATAAGCACACAAATTATAGAAATGTTTAATTAAGAGACTAATAGTTTATTACATAGTGTATCTGTAATGTTTTACAAAAACAATATTGCACACCTGAACAAACTACTCCATTGCCAGCAAAACCTGTTTTACAGCTGCATGTGAAAGTTCCAATAGTATTTGTGCAAGTGGCATTAGTATGGCAATTGTCTGTTTCCAGTAAACATTCGTCGATATCTAGTAAACATAGTTTAGTATTGAAAGAATTGTATGATTTAGAAAACTACTACATTAGTTTGGTTAGATAAGGTAAGAGAAAGAGAAGTATGCCCGAAGAATACTGATTTGTATTCACATTTTTTTAAGGAACGACAGTTGGGAATACACAACCTGAAAGTGCAAATAATTGATTGAATAATTTGATGCTTGATTCGTTTGTGCCACAAGGGCTAAATCTTCAAGATCTCATATAATTCAACATTTATAACTTTGTTAAATTAAGTACATTTAATTATTTTTAACCTTAAACATATACGTACACCTATATTTAAGAAATAGAAAATGCCCGCCCGTGCTTATATAGCCTGATGCAAACTAGTCTCCCTCGCAGCCGTTCTTTGGGTCGGACGTCTCGCTCTGTTGAGCAGACGTTAGTGGGAGGGACATTCAATTCCGAGAGATTGACCAATCAGAGATAGGCTCCTAAAATCTGGGAGGCTGACCTTCACCTTGGCCATATACAACATGACCAAGCTTGATGAAAGTTAACCGATCTAAATTCATATGAAAAGGAAGGGTTGGTGTGGTATATTTATAAGTAATAACATGACTTGAGGGAAATTAGCGATTAAATTTCCCCGCCGCCGAGGGAAGATTTGTGAAAGTCCAAGGACTTTTACAAATCTTAGATTTGTGAAAGTCCAAGGACTTTTACAAATCTTCCCGAGGCAAAGGGGAAATTTAATCGCTAATTTCCCGAAAAGTCATGTTATTAGTTTGTAATATTATGATCGCCGAGGAAAACTTTGAGAATCTTACGGACAGGAAATTTACACGGTTGATCAGAGAAGTTGCATCTAATTTTCCCGTGCATGTTGATGAGGGAAAATATAGGCAAGCGGGAAATTTAGAAGAAGACAAAGGATTTCTTTGTCTTCTAATTTTCCTTCATCAACATGCATGGGAAAATTTCCCTCTTGCATGAGCGATGAGGGAAATACGAGGTTTACACTCCCTCGGAGAACAAAATAATCCGAGGCGATCATATAATTATAGTGAAGAAGATGGAGTATTTATATAGGATCGATACAAAGAACGCCTGTAAATGTGACTACTGCAACGGATTCGTTGGACAACGAAAGAAATTCTGAATCGGCGAATCCGATACCATGCATCTACAGCTATAGACCTTGAGGCTTGAGCTGACCATTTTAACCAATATTTCGAAGACCATCACTTATATGGTTTAGTAAAAATTTTGCGTGAATAGAATCAATAAGATGATGTTGTAACTGTGAATAGCTATATGAATACATATGCATGAAATAAAGTTAAGCGTCACTGGAATATATGAAGCTGGCCAGACATCCAGGTAAATAATTATTATTCGCTAGATACATTTCGCCGACACTAGTAGCTTTTTTAAAGCTTTTCGCACAGATTTATTTACACGACCAGCAAGGACATTTTCATAATACCATTCTTCGTAAATTTTGTAAAGCTTTGAGCACTAATTCGGGCAGTCGCTTCAGACACTAAAACACCCTTAGCTTCGAGCTTTTGTTTACAATCTTAAATTTCCCTTACGCTCTACACTAACTTTCACGCTTATTTGTTTGCATAGGCAGCAAGAACATAGTCAAAACAGTATTCTTCGTAAATTTCGTGAAGTTCTAGGCTAAACTTTTCAAAATGTTAAGCTTTCGACTAAACAAATTACACATGACAACACCAGCCCAGGACGGCTTTAATTTAGCACGACAATGGTGTAATTTCATTGGTCCATGTACACAAAAGGAACGGAATGTGTCGCTCTGTTGAGCAGACGTTAGCGGGGAGGGAGAGTCCGACCCAAAGAACGGCGCCTGTGAAGGAGACTAGATGCAAACACGAGTAATATTGGGCATTTCACGCGATTACATAGCATGTTGTAGGGATTTTTGGTGAAGAAAAATTCGAGTGTAGAATATATACATTTTTAGGGTGAGTTGGGAGAATTCGAAAGTTTATATGAACTCGAGTCGTAGGCGAGGGTTTACATAAGTACTTTCGAATTCTCTCAAACTCACTCAAGTGTTTGCATCAGGTTATATAACACAGAAATAGTGGCAATTATAAAATTATTAGAAATCATTATATTAGAGCAATGTGTCGCACTCGTTTCTAAAATCTCACCCCCCCGATTAAAATAAGCACCTGATCTGTTTTTGTATACAAATATAAACACCCTTGCCCTCATGGCCTCCTTTACATCCTGTTTTATCACGTTTATGAATGTAGTTTTTCTATTATTGACCAATTTCCAAAGCAATGTTTTATTCCAAAATAATAAAGCAGTGGCTGAGGAAAAAATTGTGTCACGACCTAACTTAATAGCACCAGAAACTGATAGCAAAAACAAACAATAATTACAGACGCTTATATCAAGGTGCCTATTAAACTGTTTTAATAATATGATTCCTCATGTTCCAAATATAATGTTGAACCTCGAAGAAAAACATCAGAACAGAAAACAACGTGGGTAACAGCCTGAAAACTATAGGTATAAGAGAGGAAAAAATAACCAGGGAAGAACTATAACTTAATGCAAAGTTTTACTCGAACCATGGAAAAAAACGCCTGGGAAAATGTATATTATTTGACAAGATTTTTGCTGTTTTAACTGAGTTTAATTAAAACTGAAAAGGTTTCGGATATATACCGACTCTAATCAGCTAAAGAAACGGCTGGTAAGTTAAATACGAATCACTGCTTACCGTTAAATTTTCTTTTGGCTCTTCTCAGATGCTGCAAACACTGCCATACGGACTACGGCGTTTGGTTTCCGTAGTTTTCTCGTTTGGTTCTTAGCAAAAAGAGTTCAAAATGTGAAAGGCTGTTTGTGATGATGTTCCTTTCAATTCAGTGTTCTCTCTCGAGCCATGATATACCAGTGCATAAGTCTTTTGCTGGCTTTGAACAGACACACGAAGAAACATCTTTTTGTTTTTTTCAGTCACATTTGGCAGCATCTTTTCCGATCTTTATCGCAATTTTTCATGCTTTTTCAATGGTTTCTAGTCGTGTTTAATATTGTTTGGTTCATCCCACTGCAACATCTCTTCTTGGCTTTCGTTTTTCGGTCATTTGTAAACCAATTTTTCTGACAAAGATTTTGTTTCGCTTGAGCCGCGAAAGTTGGCGATTTGATGGATATATACATACATACATACATACATACATACATATAAACATCTCGCAGAATTTCTTTCCCACTCGCGTGTAATTTCGCATGTAAGTGGACTCCACGCGTGTCGAGATTAGCACCCTCACCCGGCTCCGGGCCTTTGGCCCGTCGCCCGGCTCGGGGATAACTACAAAATTACCTTATAAATGACTATGTTATACTACAGGAAGATAGAAACACAACTATAGTTCCACTAAGTGTACCTGAACATTGGAATCCATTTCCTAAAAATCCACTTACGCATGCACAGGTGTAGTTTCCAGGAGTGTTGGTGCACTGTGCATTGGTATGGCAGTTGTCTATGTTTTCAGCACATTCATCAATGTCTTAAAAAATAGATCAATACTTGTTTAAGTCTTTCCAAATAATAATAGTCATTTCAAGTGGCATAACTGAAATTTGTCAAATATTTAAAACGTAAGAAACATCAATTAATTTAAATAACTATAGTATCACAACAGAATACCAACTCACCAATGCAGATAAAACCGTTACCACGGTAACCATCATTACAGGTACAAGTGTATGATCCTTTGACATTGAAGCACCGTCCATTGACATTGTCACATTGATCAATTTTAAGTGCACATTCATCAATATCTAAGCAATAAAAAGAAGAATGTCTATAAGACCGATGGATTTCCTAACAATATTGCTGATTCCGCCAGGCGTATCTATAGCTAGCATATATATATATATATATATATATATATATATATATATATATATATATATATATATATATATCGGGCTAGAATTCTAACTGACCAGTACATGTGACGCCATCACCGGTGAAACCAGGGCGACAGGAACACGAGAATGATCCTGGAACATTTGTGCAAGTTGCGTTGGCATGGCAATTGTCAGTATTTAGTTTGCATTCATCTATGTCTAAAGATTAAAATCCAGAAAACAAATGTAAGATACCAACATGTAAGTCAATACGTAAGGTCAACATACAATCATTCTCTATAATGTGTTATACAAAGGCAGGGCGAGTTATAAAAGTTTAACACCAAACGGCAACTGCTAGTTCGAGTTTCACACGAGGTGCAATGTATACATTTTTTCTAACTTATTACACAAAAATCTCAGTAATTTATATTTGTAAACTGTAGATGTCATTGTATGTAAATCACATCAGAAAAACCGTTGTCATTCATGGTGGTTTTTGATGCCATTTCTGAGTATGATGATCTAAAATAATTAAATACGACAAAACAATTACCGGTGCAAGTGACTCCATCCCCTGTGTAGCCACTGTTACAACGGCAAGTAAATGAACCAAAAGTATTTGCACACGACGCGTCACCATGGCAGTTATCAGTACTAGCAGCACACTCGTCAATATCTAGAAATAGAATCAGTTTAATAATATACCATACCAAGCGGTTTGCAGTTGTACACAATAATCAACTGTAATAAAACTTTACTAATACCAAGCTACAAACTACTTACTCAAAAATAACAGTTGATTAACAACAACTCAATTAGACTGACAAAGCGCGACTTGTAGCCCAATCAAGTACTTGTCTGACTCAAAACCTACACTTGACACCAGTACCTATATAAATAACTGAAATAACCTCGCCTCGGTCTGTCACTTGAGCCTCGGTAGCTCAATGGTCAAAGCGCGTCATGGCAATAGTTTTCGTAACATGGTTTGCCGTGTGGTCAAAACTGTGTCGTATGGCGGCAGCCTGGAAGCGCCTTTGATATGCCTCGAGACGGACGGCCCACGTTGATCTGCGTCCTTCGCAATTCAGCCTCTGGCTGCGAGTAGGGATGATTAGCCCCCCCCCCCCCCCCCCAAGTCCCTTTATTCTTTATATATAGATGCGAATATAAAAGACTGAGAAGTGACCACATTAAAAGTGTAATTAACTACCTACCTGCACAAGAGACACCATTTCCACTAAAACCAGTATTACAAGCGCAGGTAAATGAACCTGGGATGTTGCTACACGTCGCTTGCCCATGACAATTGTCAAGATTTGAGGTACATTCATTAACATCTGTAACGACAAACAGAAAGACAAAAATCAATCATGTATAAACTAACGGAATAAAGAACGGTATATTAAGTTAACTTAATTTAAATCCAAGATCTAATTAAAAGAGGGAAAATTCGATGTGAAACGTCACGATGCATGTAAAGTCTATATAATAAAGATGGATAGCCTAAGCTAGCAACCCTATATATGACTACACTGTAAATTCAAAATCTTTGGTGGCTTTACTTATAATTGTTTGGTTATAGTTAATTAGCACATGTTGATAACATTTGGCGATAAACGATGGTCAGTGACCAAATTTCTCTTGTGTCTGATGCTTAGTTAAGGCTAGCTCGGTTGAATTTGTAACGTCAAAATACTTCGCCTAAGTGGCTTCTATTTAAAAGCAATTTGGGTTAGAGTTTCGGTTAGGATTAGGAATAGGTTTGAAATTTGAAAATGGGTTTAGGGGTTAAGATTGTATTTCTTGTTTGGGTTAACATTTGGTTTAGAATCAAGAAAATCGTTAACAATTTTATCCCTGATAAAATTATTAAACTCTGACGTCACTACATAAATTAGAAAGCCGCACCAGAAGTATATACTTACAAGTACTCAATTGCAAAAGTTTTAGACATCAAAATATCGCGTTTAGAGCAAAAAGCCTTTCATCGAGTAATTTGTATATACCATGGTTACATGGAAAACCATTCAATAGACCTATCTTAATTTTCAAAAAGTAACCGACAGTATAATTTCTCTCAGGATTAATAATAAAAAATTCTAGGTTATAAGTATACTGATTTTATTACAAACGTTTAACCTTAATGGCAATTTTACCTGTGCAAGTGGAACCGTTGCCTTGATAGCCCGTATTACATGCGCAAGTATAAGATCCCACAGTGTTGTTACAAGTAGCCGCTGAATGGCAGTTGTCAGTGTTTAGGACGCATTCATTAATGTCTGAAAGTAAAATTATCAAAAAAAAATAAAGAACAAAAAATTAAGAATATAGTACAAAGTACAAAGAACAAAAGCAAAGGACAAAGAGCAAACAATAACAGACAACAAACATGACATTTTTGAGATAAGAGCAAGAGTACTAGTGAAGAGCGAAAAGCAGAGAATAAAGAAATATGACAACTGTTACAATAAATAATAGCGCGACTTATAACATACAAGTAAACATGCATTTCTTGACAACAACACTTATTACCTATAATAATTATAAAACGATAAGGAACTAATTGATCTTGAATAAAAGTTGCGTCTTTTTTCTAAGATTGGAATAGCTCGGTTGGATAAATATTGACTTATTAAACTAACAAATTTCTTTGAGGCATCCTTAATTTGCCATAAAATTTCCCCAAGATGCATAGTACGTAGCGATTGAAACTAAACTTGAATACTCTTCTCGTGTTTTATAAATTCTATGGCAACAACAAAGTTTAAATCGCTGTATAACCAGCGTATTATGGCCACAGAACAATACCAACAGCACCAAAAATATAGAAACGTAGCAGGGTAATCATAGAAACTCAAATTAGTTTAATTCTAGAAAATATTAAACATTAATTATGTTAAATTATTAAACATGTTAAAGACACCGTTGCTAGAAACATAGTTGAAAGCAGTATTTAACAGTGATCTTGTTATTCCTGCAACACTTTCTATCAAATTGTACATTTGTATCAGTTTATTAAGCAACCGTTACTATAATAATAAAACCAACCTGCGCATGTCACACCATCTCCTCGGTATCCCGTATTGCAGCCGCAAGTGAACGAACCTATGGTGTTAGTACATGTGGCATCCGCATGGCAATTGTCAGTGTTAATTGTGCATTCGTTGATATCTACAGAAGGCAAGCGTAATGTATAGAATAATACATATTCAAAATCTAACAAATTAAGAATTCCAGGCGGCTTTCTTCTTATTTCAAAATCATAAAATAAAAGTAATATGTTTTTATCTTACCTGTACAAGTGCGTCCGTCTCCAGAAAAGCCAGTATTACAAGCACAAGTAAATGATCCAATAGTGTTGGAACATAAGGCATTAGCGTCACAATTATGTGTACCAGTTTGACATTCATTAATGTCTGAAAACAAGTTAATCAAACTTTTAGACTGACTATATAGCGTGAATAAAGTTACTTAATGGTGAAGTTGCGATAAAGAATTTCACATATCTTCTAAACATCTTATCTCATGACTCATCCACAATAAAAAGGATTTGCTTTTATTATTTAAGTGTTTATAAACTCAAATACAATATTACTGATATGGATTAAATGTAACGTGAATAGTTAAACGTCATTATTATATCGAGGTGCGTATTTCCAAAATGGTAATGAGGATGACGTCTATATTTGTGTATATAGCCATAATTTTCATACACATGCAATGTCCTGTTACAAGAGAAATATTACCCAAATCGCGCGTATAATGGTATACTTGAATAGAATATTCTACATTTCATCATTTTTTATTCTTTTAACTCAAATCTTCAAGCGGCGTAATATACGAAGGGAAAGAAAGAGACAGAAATGCCTACAGTGACGTCATCTTCATTACTATTTTGGAAACACAAACTTCAATATTACACTAAATAACAGTTCAAAAAAAATATTTTGGCCTTCAACGTTACTACATAGAACGCATATCAGTAACATCTTATTTAGGTTTATAGACACTTTAATGTTACAGAGAGAAAAACTATAAGATTTAGAAATCAAAACACTGATTAGTATAGGATGTAAACAGTGTGGTGTGATAAGTGGTTATCGCACTCTTTTAGTTATAGTTATCACAGACTTCGGGTATATGTTACACCATGCATATTGATTTGTTGAATAAATTATTCGACGCTTCTGTTAGAACATTGAATTGTGAGTGTGTCAATAACTTCGTTTAAAGTGCCTATAAAGCGAAAATAATAAGTTGATCTTATTTGAAAGAACTCTTAAAACAACGAAGAATA
Source organism: Corallium rubrum (assembly GCA_964035015.1). Taxonomy (NCBI): domain Eukaryota; kingdom Metazoa; phylum Cnidaria; class Anthozoa; order Scleralcyonacea; family Coralliidae; genus Corallium; species Corallium rubrum. Next base: position 39,924,286 of record OZ035998.1, read on the forward strand.
TCAATTTACAGCCCTGGCATATCTCACTAACGTTCTTGAGACGATTTCGGGATTTGCTTGATATGCAAATTTAATCGCGTGCATAGTGATTTTTTAAAAAAATATTATATGTCTTAGCAATAAGTTGTTCTTCTTCTTGTTTCAATAATTTGAAACTAATCTTGTACATGCATGTGTCTCCAACAAAACTAAACATACAGTATATAACAGTTTTCAATAAGTCAGGCACGCGTGTGACGTAAAGGAGTTAAATATTAAGAACGAAGTAAAATATGGAAAAGTTACACACGCCGCCAATCATTATAATAGCAGGACTTTCAAATAAAGGACTTTATTTCTAACTTAAAATTTTCAGTTTAAAGGCACTTTAATTATAGACAATACAATTTATATGACAAAACAAAACAAAACAAAACAAAACAAAACAAAACAAAACAAAAAACAAAACAAAACAAAACAAAACAAAACAAAACAAAACAAAACAAAAACAAAACAACACATATTACTTAAAATTAACAATTATTAATTGCATGGGATGAAGAATTTACCAGAACATGATAAGCCATCTCCAGTAAAGCCCGTGTCACACTTGCAGGTAAAACTTCCAATTGTGTTGGTACATCCAGCGTTCTGACCACAGTTATCGGTGTTTATCGCACACTCATCAATATCTTAGAAAAACAAAAAAATAATAGTAAGTAAATATAAATTAGTTTAGTTGTGTATATGTTTTATGTTGATTTGTTTGTGCAGTACGGGACCTTTGTATGAACAGTATAATGCAAATTTGAATGTACAGTGTATTTGTATGTATGCCGGTGTATTTTTGTGTACAGCATATTTATATCTGCACGGTGTATTTGTACGTACAGTATATTTGTATGTACGGTATATTTGTAGGTACAATATATTTGTGTGTACGGTGTATTTGTAGGCATAGTGTATTTGTATGAACTGTAAATTTGGATGTACGGTATACTTGTATGATTATACGGTATACTTGTAGGTATAGTGCATGTATTTGTAGATATGATAAATTTGTATGCATGTTATATTTGTAGGTATGATGAATTTTTATGTATGGTATATTTGTATAGGCATGTTATATTTGTATGTATGGTGTATTTGTAGCAGGAGTTGTAACTTGGGTGTTCAAAATATACACTTGGCGTAGTGTATGTTCGCGGCAAAGGACGAACCCCTTTCAACGAGGTCTCTCCCCCAGAAAATGTTTAATTTTGTAAGCCCAGAAGCCCATTAGTTTTAGCCATTCTTATAAGAGATAATTAGTAATGTCCAAGTAGTCAAACTGTGAGGCAAGGATCGTATTCGGAAAGCACTAAACAACCGAGAACCCAAAGACGGCGCGGCGCCAAGTGACGTATTGAACTTTACTGCGCATCTCTGCACAAGCTTCTCCAAAGAAATTTATGAAAGGTACACTGTTCTAATTCAGCCGAGTCTAAAAACCGTCAATCTTAGCCACCCAAAGCTGCCTTTCCAAAATGGCCGTCCAAAATTTACGAAGATCGTCCAAATGGCGGCTGACATGGTGTATTTGTATGTATGGTATATTTGCACGTATTATATATATATATATATATATATATATATATATATATATATATATATATATAGTGCATACCAATATACCGTACACAGTGATACAAATATACTGATGCAAATATATATATATATATATATATATATATATATATATATATATATATATATATATATATATATATATATATATATGTAATGTTTACAACATGAGCGGCCGTGTTGTATCGAATATACAATCACGAGCCGAAGGCGAGTGATTATATATTCGATACAACACGGACGCGAATGTTGTAAACAGCTTAAAACACGCCGAGTCTTTGATGTTAATATGAGTAATATTTGTTCAGATTAATTCAGAAAAAGCTCAATTTCAATGTTTTAGAGCGGAGATAGTTTTGTGTTTTCTTCATGAATTATTAATAATGAGTGTTTTAAATATATATACATATATATATATATATATATATATATATATATATACGATATATCATACATGTACGATATATTATTTGCATGTACATTATAACCGATATTTGTGCGGTAGATTTATATGTACAGTATATTGTATAAGTAATATATGTATCTTCGGTATTTGCGCTATGTACGATTGTACGGTGTGTTCACCAATTTCAACAAATAAAACTTTACCTATACAGTTAAAGCCATCTCCAGTAAAGCCAGTTTTACATTTACAAGTGTAAGATCCAATCGTGTTTTTACAGTCTGCATTAACGTGACATGTGTGGGACCCTGTGACACATTCCTCGATATCTAAATTAAATAAATTAAAAATAATAGAAATATTTTTGAGAAAACATTTTCAGTTACAGTTAAAAAAAGCAAAAATATAAATGTCATTAATAATTAAAAAGTAAAATATGACATTGAACATTCTAAAGCAAGATGTAAAAAACATGTCAACAACCAATCAAAATTATGAGAATAAATGCATAATAACAATAATAATAAATAATAAATAGTGCAGAGTGGTACGTATATATAGAGGATATTACACGGTGGTGCGAAGATATGGATTTTATCTTCGAGTGGTGAAAACAATATTCTACGAATGAGCGTAGCGAATGAGTAAAATATCGTTTTTACCACGAGAAGATAAAATTCATATCTTCAAGCCAGCGTGTAATTTTCTTTTTATTATATAGATTCAATGCAAAAAGAGGTAAAATTCTTAATGACGTCATCGATATCTTCACTAGTGAGGATATGGAAAATATGACACTGCATATTCTCAAGTAAAACACTCGCATCTATATAATAAATAGATATATACATGTAGTGCACGCAATATTTTGGGAGCTTGGTGTAATGTAACGATGTTTAGTAGACATTCGTCAAGATCAAATACTCAGAAATCGAGTCCACGACAGAGATCAAACCTAAAATTTTCTAAAGACACTTTAACGATTAAGCAACTGAGGCTCATAGCCATACGCATGCACGTGCTTCTCAAGCGATAACGTTTGCATATGAAATGTACCGTTAAAGTGTTGTCAAAAATGGTACAAACGTATACATGTATGGTGCATGTAGTACGTTTGCGAGCTTCATCTCCAAAATGTACAACTTTATAGATCTTCATGCAAAGCTATAATGTTGCTCAGTGGTTAAAACCTCTTACCGGTCATTAAAAGATTGCAGGTTCGCATTTCCTGTTTTAAGCTTAGAAATATTTCCTGGATATATAAGCTTGACGAACGCGTACCAAATGTTTGTTAGTTTAACAACTTACCGGTACAAACCGTCCCGTTTCCAGTAAAGCCAGTGTTACAGGTACATATGTAGGAACCAACTGTGTTTGTGCAGTTTGCATCGGAATGACAAGGGTTTTTTGAGCACATTTCTTTAAAAAGAAAAACAAAAAGCACAGTTAATGAAAATAAAAGAAAAACTAGTCAACTTTATATAACTTCACTTAAAGTACTAAACCTAACTGATTTTCCAAAAGATAAAAGAAAAACTATAAAATTTAAACTTACGACAAACTGTTGGTGAGGAAGACTGTAGTGCAAGGACTATTCGATGCAAACTCCACTTGGAATAGTCGTTGCATAGACGGGATAAGCTTACATTAGCCCAAGTAATACCTTCAAGGAAAGAACTAAATTGAGTTGTCCAACCATAAAGACATCGCAACTGTTCTTGAGTAAGGCCAACGCGGTTTGCAATGGTCTGTGCGACGGTTTCGCTTTGCTTGATACTTTCAAAAGTTATTCCGAGTCTAGTTAGAAGTGTTTCAAAGCTTTCTGTTTCAAACGAAATCTTTTTCCTCATCAAATCGACAACGGTATTTTGATACAGAGTTTGATAGCTACGCATTGTACTTCCATATATCGCACTGGTTGTTGTCAAGAGCAAACATTGTGCCAAACGATCAGTTGTCATTTGAAAACTACTATAAATGCTTCCGCTGATGATTTGAATTGAAGATGAGCCGTCCCCTAACGTAACAATATTAACACCACCAGAGCCAGAAGTCAGATTGACAGAAAAAGCGTTTGCCAGTTGATCAAACGAAGTTTCTATTGCTGCGCGTACAAGTCTGTACCATTCAAATGAAGGTAGGTTAATAGCCACGTAATGGTTCACGCCCGCTAAGTTAGGTTTGCTGATAAACTCAGTAATGTTATATCGTTTCAAAATTGCGTTAATTACTAGATCGTGGGCTTCTTGGATGGTTAAAGAGTCAATGCTTGCTGCAGTGATTCCAGTTATGCTGGCCAAACCAGACTTAGAAAAGCCATATGTTTGGAGTAATACACTAAGAAACTGTGGGTAATTGTCCTTCATAATTAAGCTAAGAGTATTAGAGGAGTTCAGGGTTCGAATTATGTTGGCAACTTGTGGAACTGAAGAACTTCTAATTTGCGTTGTGCTTACTCCAGAGCGTACTTGCAGTTGATTAACGAAAGGAGTTTCCATCCAGATACCTTCAGATATGCTAAACAACAGTTGATAAAAATCAAACCAACTGCTTATTGCGGTGGCATTTCGGATAATATACAGAATGTTCTTGTCCGTGATGGTAGCAAGGTTAAATTTGCTTTCGTCTTCGCTAAGAGACCTTGATAAAACATAAGCCACGTTACAGGAAGGTCGTTCAGCTTGAAAACCATAAATTGATCGGGAAATGGCAAAAGCCGAACCACTTGTTGATAAAGAGGCGCAGTTGGAGAAGTAACTGGAAAGAGCTATGTTCTCAATTGCAAAAAGTTGAGCGGTTTCCCATCGGTACAAAATTTCAAGGTCACGAACAGAAAATTTACTGATAGAATCTGCAAAGTACGACATATTTTTTGACTGCCATTGAGCTAGAGTCATTGCGCCAATTGCGATAGTGAAGGCTTGGGTTTCAAACACATTTTTACGCGACTTCAAGTCTTCAAATGCCGGGAAGAAGATTTCTTCCACCTGATTCATATTGTAAGAAAACAATGTAGTAGTTGTTGTTCGCAGTAGTTCTGCCAGTTCTTCAGTTGTCACATTTAATTCTCTAGCACGGCATTCAATTGCAGCTTTGACGATAGGAGGAACGAATGGTTCCCAGTCTGTGTTGTTTATAGCCAAGGAAGAATGGTTTAGTTGTTTTTCTAGTAACGTCATATTAAAACAAAATTTCTTTTCCACTGTTTCAACCATCGCGTCATGCAATGTCTGCACTTTGAGATTGAGCGAGTTCGTTAGTTGCGCTTGGGTCAAAGACGTGTAATGAAAAATATCTGCATCTTTCACCGTGTAACACCATACTGAACAGTTATACAACATCCCGGCGTCAAGCGTATCTATCGTAACCTGTCCACGTTCAAAAACCACCAGAGCATCCGAATATATGATAAATATCGAGGAAGCAGTAATAGTATGCGCAGTAGTTTCACCTTGAGCGGCGCTCCTGGGTGCTTTCCACAAGTCATACATGCTAACTTTATTGTAGTATTCCAATGAACCATCTTTCTGTAGAAAAATAGACCTTGTACTGGGCTGCATAGGCAAGGTAATTACAGGTGTCGTAAAAAGAGGCATGCGAACATCTGAATACGCGTTGTCAACCGTTGCAGTGATCAATAAGAAGAGCGGTAAAAGCAACATGTCTAGAGACCAAAATATAAAGACATTAAAACTATACGATGTATATATACTTGCTAAAAGTATAATAACTTAAACGGCAATCAATTAAAGCAGGATAAGATATTTTATAAACATTAATTGTGTTTTTAATCCATTTTAATACCCTTTCCCTTGACAAGTAAAATCGTCCTGAGTAAGCCAGAATAAAATACTATATAAACACGTGGATGTACGTCTTTCGTGGACAAAGGGTTAAAATATACCCTTCTAACTTAAGTTGTGAGTTATTTTAGTTTAAAAACACTTTTAGTAAAACTGTAATACTATATGTAGATAAAAACCTTAAAAAAATTACACTTTTTCATAATAATAATAATAATAATAATAATAATAATAATAATAATAATAATAATAATAATAATTATTATTATTATTATTATTATTATTATTATTATATGCATGACAAAATTACTACAATCTGATTGGTTGAGAGGAGTACAATTATTTTATTAATTGTACTGCAGTACAATTAATAAAAATAGAGAAGGCCCTCCTTATTTCAACTGATAAGACCGATCAGCTAATTTTAAACTAAATTAACTGCATGGTATTAACCGGCGATCAGCATAATATAAATCTATATCTACAAATATATCTTAAAATCAAAAAAGAGGAAATTAAATAATTAAACTATATAAATTATCGTACGCTACATAAATGGTCGCTTATATCCATGTTCAAAAAATGATTAAAAATGCTCGTCTTAAAATTTGACAATGTTTGCAATTCGCGCAGTTCTCTGGGTAGGTTGTTCCATATATTCCACAGCAGCTGTGCTCTTAAATGATGATTGTCCCATTTTTCTTTTTATTACATTAAGTGAGTTCTGTTGTATCTCTAATTAAAATATCATGACGAAAATACAAAAGAAATCAATACCGTAGCAGTGGTTGTATATCGGATACAGCATCGTCCTGATTTACATAAACTTTAGCTTCTATTTTCTCGGCTAAAACAGACCGTATCCCCAAAATAGTTGGTGAACTTGATTACTTAGATGCATTTGTATTTTAAGAAAGATACAGCATTCGCAGTATCTGATTTACTAAGAAGTGCCCTATATATAGTCTACTCAACTTCTTTCGTGTTCAAATGACGTCAAACGAACCTTTATAAGAGTACATATGCACGGCCGGAGCTTTATGTCTTATTTGTTAAATACGTTTGAAAAACATATACAAAGTTATCGCGATGCACAGACTGCGGTCGTCGCCTTGTCGGTGAAGGAAATGCCGAAACGATGAAGTTGAAAACGCAAATTTAAAAACGCTCGGAAATGTTACCGTGTCCACATAGTCTTAGTTTTGTTCATCTGTAGCATGTTAATGATCACATAGCCTTATAGAGCAACCAGTTTTAGATAATTTAGCTATAGCTGCACAGAGAACATGAAAAGCTTTATTCGTAAACACAACAACCACACATTGACGAAAAATACTACACAAAACCACACAACAAACACCGTATCCCGCAAATGTAACTGCCGACGACCTGATGAATGTCCAATCGCTGGAAATTGTTTGGCAAAGAGCTTGGTTTATCAAGCCGAAGTAACGACAACAGACAACGGAGAAACAAAGAACTATATAGGAGTAACGGCCAACGATTTCAAACAGAGATATCGCAACCATACCAAATCTTTCCGAAACGTAAAATACGCCAACGACACCGAGTTGTCGAAACATATCCGGAAATTGAAGATTGGAAACCGAGACCACCGCATCAGGTGGTCTGTAATAAAGCACGTAGCGGCATACAAGACAGGATCGGCAAAACGATGCAATTTATGTCTGGAAGAAAAACTTTTATTGATGAAGGCAAAAAAGAAAAACTTTTTGAACAAACGATCTGAATTATTTTCGAAGTGTCGACACGTAACTAAACACCAACTTAAATAATGATAATGACGTAACCAATGTAATATAATGAATAGCAAAAACCTAATCTGTCAGTTGCCTGAAGATCGCGAAAGCGTGAAACTCGGAGTAGCGACACAGCATTAAACCTTAATTATATATATATATATATATATATATATATATATATATATATATATATATATAATCTAAAACTGGTTATACTGTTTTTGAGGTATATATATATATATATATATATATATATATATATATACCTCAAAAATCACATTTTAAGATAATTACACGCATATTGATTATTTACATATTATATGCATGTCAACGCTGGTCGTTGCTAAACATGCAAACCCATGTATTTGGCGAACAAAAATCTGGCAAATAGTGTATTTTTGAAGACTGGTGTGACCAATGAAGCAAAATTGAAACAGAAATTGATTGGTAACAAAGTGAGCTGTCGTCATTTCGAAATTACTTAGTTTTGAAACAACACTTAGCACTCGAAGAGTAAAAGTTAAAATTAAATGAAATTTAATTTAGTTTCGGAAACTTTTCAGTTGTGTAATTTTTATTGCCGGATATATTAGTTGTCCTGGGTTTAGTCGGACAGCTAACTAAGTAACAAAAAATTATACAAAAAAAGTGCGTTGTAAAAATTGTAAAATGTATATATGTGTTTGTTTTGCCGGTTTAGTTTGGCCAATGTACAAGATCCGATACAAACACATCACATACACATTGAGATCAGTGTATTTTCTTTCTTCACTTCACTTCACTTCACTTCACTTCACTTCACTTCACTTCGCTTCGCTTCGCTTCGCTTCGCTTCACTTCCCTTCCCTTCCCTTCACTTCACTTCACTTCACTTCACTTCACTTCACTTCACTTCACTTCACTTCACTTCACTTCACTTCACTTCACAGAAGAACAAGCTACACATAAACATGCATATGCAACTCAGTCTATTATTTTCTTTCACCAAAGTGCAAGCTACACGGCATTCGCATGCACGTCATGCAGTCTACACATTCACATGCACAACCTACACATTCACATGCACATGCACATGCACATGCACATGCACATGCACATGCACATGCACATGCACATGCACATGCACATGCAGGTGAGTACTATTCTTTTCCTTCACCAAAGGACAAGCTACACATTCGCATGCATGCATGCAGGTGCCTATTATTTTCCTCCACCACAGGCTACAAGCTACATATTCAGATACAGTGTAAAAAATGTAAAGTGGCGCGTAGACAGTGTTTTCGGAATATAGAGCAAAGTGAAAAGGTGGTAATTGTGCAGGTTTTTAGCAACGAAATACAGACGTTTGGAGCGGAGCCCTTCACTCTAATGAAGGGCTCCAGTTAGGCTCGCGATTCCAGCCGTTGACCAGCGTTCCTTCGCCCCCACACACCGGCTGGATCAATGGCAAATGGTCGACACAATTTGTCCATGACGTCACACGCGCCTTTTTAGTTCATTAGTATTCATGCGAATCTCCTTCATAATGGCGCGACATTTTAGGCGTTAGCCATCAACATGAGCCGAAGGAGTTTTAAACCATAGACTCAGTCGGTCAAGAATGATCAGCACGTACTAGTAACGTCAAAAACATGTAACAGACAAACAAATACGCGTGCTTCTTAATTGAACAATCTTACCAGAGTCGTGGTGTACCTAAGACCTGCATGCCGCGGTGAAAGCGACAAGCGAGGAGTCCCAAGCGACGTGATCTAGATAGAGATTTCGATCAAAACATTATTACGTTTTGTGGCGTGATCAAGAAAGTTCTGCCAGTGATATACTAGCCAGTGATATACTAGACTAGAAGTAAGATATTAGCGATAAAAAGCCAACATTTGTTTAACTTGTTTTAATGTTGCGTAGCGCAAGGTGTGGCGTGTTGTGGTTTTTAAGTTCGATGTGACTGCAGTGCAGTGCAGTGCAGTGCATTTGTATGTTGATGTTTGTATCTTAATACAAACAACACTCAAATCGTTGCCCTGATCTTTAGTAAATTCATCATCAATAAATCTTTGCAGTGCCCCAAGTCTGTCTCTTCTAGACAAGGGAGCACGCCAGACCGACCTGTGTTTCTTCTTTTTCGTTCGGAGTTCCTTATATTCAGCCATTTTGAATAATGCGGTATATATCAGGCGCGAGCGTTTACGAGGGCGGAGAAAGGAAGGAAGAAAAAAGGAGGGCACGATCGGAAATGGCGGCTGTCAAGGCTCGCGAAATACGGGCTGACCCGTATTAGCTACGCATGCGTAGAACGAATATCTTGCGTGTAAATGTCATCAATACATGGCCGACAACTTGCTTGAGCCAGCACGCACGTGGACTGCGAACTGCCCCATGAAAGTGGCCGATTTTCTATGCGATTTCCGATCGTGGAGTGAAACAACCGTCACGTGAAGGAGTATTGACCAATGGCGATGCGTTATTTGGGTTTTGAATCTAGCCATGCTCGTAGTCCTTGACCCAGCCGTACCAGCGTTTCTGATATTCCTCAATAACTCAATTCCTGTCTAGCAAACACTATTAAAACATAATCGCTAGCCAACAGCGAACAACTTGCAAAGACAGAGTCAGAGAAAGAAAATACTATTCGAATGCTGTATTTAAATTACATCGTCCAAACACGTCGTAAAATTGTAATATTATTTAATTTACTCACATATCAACTGAAATCCTCCTTCGATCTACTGATAGTATTAGTTTGTTTATGTACTGCCGAAACATAGAACGTAGATGTCTCACGTTTCGAGCGATTGGAGCCAATTAAGGCCCTTTTATAGTATAAAGTCAAAATATTAGACATTACGTTTCATGTTTCGGCAGTACACAACCTTGCCTTATTTCGACTTGCATTTCAACACTGCCCTCGCAGCAGGCTGCTTTTATTTCACTATTTCATTTTGGATGGACAATGACATCATACAGCAACGGTCAACCAGCAACATCTTACAAAATCTCTGGCGTTTCACTCCCCTCTATTTATCTTCCTTCCGACCGTTCTTTAATTTTCGGAACGCGCTCGGATTTCCTTCGGTCCCGTAACCGCGCCTGCGATACGCTAATGATATATACCGCATTATTCAAAATGGCTCAATATACAAAAATCCGAACAAAGAAGAACTGAGAAACACAGGTCAGTCTGGCGTGCTCCCTTGTTCTAGACAAAGTTTTAATACGGGTTTGCAGTGCTCGAAACTGAAATAGTCTTGTAAACAAATCCGTCTCGAATAAATAATTGCCAATTTCATAATAAATAAAAATACAAGTTGGTTTATTACTCCTTCAGTATGTGAAATATATTAAGTTCAGATTTTTTGTTGATAAAATATGATGACAAAAATGATACGCGTCAGTTTGGTAGACATGGGACAGCCTGACGGTGTATGAAGTTTATAGGTATCACTGACATCGAATAGGTGGAAGTTGTTAACATCGAACTTACAAATCTAGTTTACGCAAAGAAGATTTTGATCAGTTAATCGAAAAATTATTACGTTCTCACTGCAGCGTGGTCACAGCTAGGATTTCGCTTCTTGGATAAGTTCTGTATCTGTTAAATCGAATTTAGAGTAAATCAAACAACACACTACACCTCGCGCTACACAAATATATCGAAGAAACTAGAACATAAGTTTGGCTTTTTGGCTAATATATATCTTACACCTATGTCGCTAGCAGAGTTTTGTCGATCACGCCACAAATCGTTTGTTACTACGGTATGAAATATTTTGATCGAGATCTCAGATCTGGTGCTCTGTCGGCATTTGAAATAAACCTGTCTGCAATTTTAATATGCTCAGTCAGCAGATTTTAAAATATACTGACCGAGTTGGTAACTTATAACCAAGACATACAGCTCTTTCCAAAAGAAGGCTCTTTACCTAGTTACTCCCTGAGAATATCTGACAGATTCTCAATAATAAATATCGCTTTTAATAATTATATCTAATAGCTTTTCTTTGAAGACTGGAAGGTCGGAAGCTATGCTTTATTTACTAATATTCGCTATTTCTGTCGAACGTTTAACATGTGACCGCCTTAAACCAATCACCACGTTACCCTCGAAATCTTGTGGTCTCCTTTTCTATTGGTCGAACCGGACAAAGGACTCGATCATTGATCCAGCCGGTGTGTGGGGGCGAAGGAACGCGGGCTCACACAACGGTTGGAATCGAGCCAAGGCTCCTGTAAAAACGTCAGTATTCCGTTGGTTAAAACCCTGGGAGATTACCACCTTTTGAACGCGCTATATTCACATACAGTACACGTGCATAAAGGTCAGTCTATTTTTTGTTATTAGATAATGAAAAGCGTGATAAAGCATAATGACAAATACCAGTGACGCAGGGCATAACTGTGAATTTCCATGACAAAAGGGCATTCCAAAGATATGACCGAAAACAGTATCACTTTACCCCCTACTTGCATTACTGCGTTAACGAAGTAGTAAAAACTCAGACAGATTATAAGCACGCTATTTCTTTCAGCCTTGAAAATCTTAACAACAAAGTTGAAATGCCAAAACGAAAAGAATGCAGGTATGGCGATTATATAAGCACACCGATTAAGCCCAAACCAATTCATTAACTTCTATAGCTATACGTCATACAATTATAGAGACAGCGCCTAGAAGATTCGTAAACGAGACTAACAACAAAAATGCAATTTAGTGCAAACATGCAAACAAAAACTTCACTACAAGACTGCGCAAATGTTCAAACTGTGCTTTATAGTTAAGAGCATGTAAAGTCAAGAAGGGCAAACGTGTTTACAAAACGGCACATGAACTTCATACCTGCAAATACGTTTTCCCTGGCAAACCAAGGAACGTTGACAAAGCTTAGGCCAAAGGTGATCCACAAATCCCTCCTACTTGTAAAGCTACAAAAAGTCAAAAAATAGATATTACCTACAACACAAGTAAGACGGTGTTTCTTAATTGATTTAGCAATCGATTTAAACCAGTCGCAGTCACGAAACTGTATACATATAGATGTAAAAAATACTTCTTAAGGCCTATTCACACGAATCGATTTTCCTCCTGGTGGTGGTGATTTAGTGATTTGCTCACTAGAGTATATTGGGCTATTTATTTGAAAATTATCGGTAATCTATAATTGCTGTTATATATAATATAATATAAATAAGTTTTGTGGAAACACCACGTAAAATATTTCTTTGCTAAGAAATATACTTTTGAAGTTAAATCGCATGCATCTGAAGGAAAATCGTGTTGAATTAATCGTATAATATGTGAATAGGCCTTTACAAAAGCAGATATCACGCACACACCGTAGAAATAATTATCTCACACAAAATGCCCTCAGGAAGCATTTTTTCGCCCGTTATAGTGAAAAAAGGTGATTTCCTTGTTTGTTTAACACTTAGTTATCGCGAGTATGCTCGAAAATTTGCTCATACAATTAGCAAATAACATTGACAAGTTTTAAATGGTTGGTCATGATTCTAAAGTCATGGTATAAATGACAAGAGTGACATGTTTCTTGTTAGTGTTAACTAGTGTTGGTGTTATATAGTTCTAATGTTAATTTTATACTTACAAACTAAAGTTCTGGGACCAAGTTCTGCAACCAAACTAAATGCCACACAATATTCAGACGTACGGCGGTATCTTCGCCTCTGCTGGAAGCAAGACTGACAGGGTGTGACTAACAAATGCAAGTATATTATAGTCAGTTTGGTCTCCAGCCGTGTGTTAGGTGGGTAGACCTTTGTTTTACACATTTATTTATTTTTTCTAGAAGAGTCAAATAACCAGGTGAAATTCCAATGAAATTGCCAATATATTATATATATATATATATATATATATATATATATATATATATATATATATATATATATATATATATATATATATATATATATATATATATATATATATATATATATATATATATATATATATTATATATATATAGCGTAGAGAATACGTCCCAGAAAACATGCATGTTTTAAATCTCAATAAAAACGTTGTATGTATATATATATATATATATATATATATATATAGCACTCTGTCATTGGTTTTTGTAACCTAACTCATATTATTATTTTATATATATATATATATATATATATATATATATATATATATATATATAATATAATATAATATAAAAACGTGCCGAAAACTTTGTTGCATTAGCACAAAAAGTGTAGGTATATCAGCAACTGAATTACTTCAAGGAGTAAAGCAACTTTGGTAATTATGTTTAATAACACTGCTAAATGAGTTTTTTGAGAGATAATTTCTCCATGCACCATACAGATATCCAGTAAGAAAAGATTACTTGTGTGCAGACTTTCTTTTTTACTTTCTTGTCAAAATAAACATTAGGCATGAGTTTGCATATTTAATTCCATATGTCAAGAACCATACTCGTAAAACGGAAACGCATTGTGTTTAGGGCACAGAACACGCACCAATATCGAAGCTTTATAAACAGAGTAAACCAAATGAAGAAAAAGATAAATTATTACATATAAAAAACACTCTCTTACAAATTCTGTATGTACAGTACAATCAGTGGTTTGGAAAATTAAAAACGCTTTCGTTACGTAAGTGTCATACATTTCTAAAAAAAATATTTTCATAAAATAAACATGTCGCCAACTAAATTGCGAAATCAATGTTCTGCATGGTAATTAATAAAATTCTCGACATTGCAACGTTCTATAATGCAAACTAGTTAACATGCATAGCCAAACGTTAGGGCGCGATTCCTCACACCGGCAATCGGGCGAGGATCGTGCTGATTCTTCAGTGTGAGACTGATATCAGTGGAGTTGTTGCAGTACTTGGCATTACACTCGATTAAACTGGATGTACACTAGTAATTTTGGTGAAGGAAAATTTCGAGTGTAGAATATATACTTATACATTCTAAGACCAAACCGGGACCAGTTGCGAAAAATGCAACAAAAAGGTCTTCTATAGCTAGGAATTGAACCCGCGACCCTGCAATGCTAGTGCACTGCTCTGCCACCACTGAGCTACGGAAGCTGTTGCCAAGTGCTTATGCCAGGAGTAGAATAAGCTATATTACAAGTAATATATGGCATTTCACTGGCATCGCAGTGTCGCCGTTCAATTCCTAGCCGCAAGGCCTTGATGTTGCATTTTGTTCTTATTAATTATTGGTTTTATAATTTTGGTCTTATAATCTTGGTCGTAAATTATTGGTTTCGCAATAATTTTGGTCTTATAAAGTATATATTCTACACAATTAGAGACTTGCCCTGACTGTCTATTCATGCGATAACACGATAACCACGTGCTTTTGAAGAAACGTGTATGTTTCCAATGCATTCTGACTATAATATATCAGTACAATTCTGCTCTCTTCATTTCTTGCACTGACTTATCAAGTATATCAAACGATTTCATTCAGTTTAACCTTAGCCGTTAGAATAGGAGGTATATTTGCTATATATAAAAATCACGCATCAAACCTTCAGTTTTATATATATAGGGAGTCAAGATGTCAGTAGGGCTTAGTGGCTAAAAACTTGTGCTAACCGCGTAAAACGCAGTGTATTCTAAAAAGATATAGTTTGTCGGAAAGATAGGATCTAGAAACGTCCTTACGAGTTATCTTTCTACATAACCTTCAACTAGAGAGGACGGGGAGGAGGTTTTGGATGACTAACACACAGTTAAACTTCATTCCACCGAAAGTTAGACAAAAAACGCAAATCTCGTCACACGCAGTTTCATCTAAGTTTGCAGACATTTTTACAATTTTTGTGTCATTACAAACAAGAGAAAACGTTTAATTGTATCATAATAACGGCCGATCTATCACAGATAATATGTGTGGCGGTGAAAGACAACGACCAACAAGCTTAAAGGCAACACTGGTTTTGTCTCTTTAGACAACTAACTATTATCATTCAAAATTCGATGCATCATTAAAATAGACAACCTGCTGTTAGAGGTATGTATCCATCAGTTCTTCGTGCAGAGCAACTCTTAGGCGGCACAGTACACTGCCGCCGACGCTAATTAGAGCGTCTAAACATGCAATACGCATGTTTGTTCAGCATTCCTATATAGCAAAAAGGGCAAGATTATTAAAAAGAAACCGTAGCTATAATGGATGAAAAAAAGTAACGTAAGAAACATTCAATGCCGGTTTTTTACACCATCATATCTGTATTGATTAATAATATAGTGGTTAACACTCTGTGGGACTATTACAACCCACGGCTTCTTTGTTTCAAATGAAAATCAGGAGACATGCATTTATACGTTCTGAGGGGCCGTTCATATGATCTGTACACATGCAAGGTCTGTAAAAAAGAAATTCAGAATTTCTTAATAAGTAGATGCTGAGAGTTGTTTTGTTAGACAGAATTAACGTAATGGTCTTCTGCATGTCTTGGCCTTGAAGACGCTTCCAATTCATTCGATCGCTAATCTTGTAAAACACTCAAACTTGAATGAACAAAAGGACTTCGTCAGAATGCCAACTATATATTAAAGACAAACGTGCAATCTCGCATAGTTGTTTTAACATTGTCATACTAGTGTGTAATTGTTTTTATGATCAATATTCTCTGCTTAGTATATATGATTCGCGCACAAATTACTCTAACCGAGTCAATGAGTTTCGTCAAGATGACAATTATAGTGAAGGCAAATCTACAAACGCATAAGCGTATTAGGCAGGGGGCAGGAGAGGGAAATTGTCATCCCAAAATATTTGAAAAAGGAGAATTCGGGACCTTTCTGCTGGGAATTTCAGGCAATTTCGATATTATTAGCCAGGTTTCCGGGAGCTCTCCCCTGGAGTAAAATCGTCTGGCGTGAGCTAGAGTATAATTAATAAGTTGCCAAAAGGCAACTGTGGCCATTAAAGGGTTAAAATAGTCTGGTGTCAGCCAGAGTAAAATCGTCTGGCGTTAGCTAGAGTATAATTAATAAGTTGCCAAAAGGCAACTGTGGCCAGTAAATGGTTAAAATAGTCTGGCGTTAGCCAGAGTAAAATCGTCTGGCGTTAGCTAGAGTATAATTAATACGTTGCCAAAAGGCAACTGTGGCCAGTAAAGGGTTAAGCAAAATGCATAGTAAGACTGAAAAATACGACTTATAAATCAATATTTAACCCTAAATTCTTCTGGAAAAAGTCTCTGACATGAATATATTGTTATACAGATCGCCCACAAATTAGTGTCTCCCTGGAAACACATACCATAACAGATATACACAACAACATTCCTAGACAAATACACATACCCTATATACATAGATATTATATATAGCAAAGTAAAAAGCCTTGGTAAACTGTCAAGGTTAAAAGTGGTAAACTGCCAAGGTTATTAGTATCGAAGTACGCTAACAGGGTGAAAAGATTGTCCGTCTGTATTTCATTATATTAGCGTTTAATTCACTAACATTATAGGTTACACAGTTATCTTATAGGGCTGTTCATAGGAGGTGGGTTAGCCCGGTACCGGGCTGATTTTATGTCAGCACGAAAATCTTATTATGACCATTTGAGAAATGCACAATGATATAATAACAAAACAGAATTACCTTCCTATAGCACACAGGGTACTCTAAATCTTTCTTGCAGTCATGCATAGAAAGATTTTCGTGACTTAAAATCAGCCCGGTAACCAGGCTAACCCGTCTCATATGAACAGCCCCTTAATAACGAGGTACAGTATAAGACGTCTGTCACAGCAGGAAAACAACATCTTAGATGTATATATAACCGACCGACTACGCTTCGATCTGACACGCAAATATGGCATGACATCTGGAAAAGTCTTATCACCTATATACATATTTGTGTGTGTATTTATACACAATACATATATCGACGTTTCTAGACGAGATGATTTCATTCGTGTTTACATGAAAATGGCTAGCTGGCTTGCTTGTTGTGCTAATTGTGTAATTTATCAGTTCTGGTAAAACACGAAGTCTCGTTTTAACTATGAACTGTAAATAAACGAGCAGAACTTGTGAATTGTTAATAATTATGTTGAAAAAACCATATCCAACTTACTCAACATTTCTCGCAGTTTTATGAGGCCAAATTGTGCAGGATAAATAACAGAGGTATATTTAGCAGTGAGCAGTTATATTCTCATTTTGATTCTTAAGGTGCTGTTACACGATGCGATAATTTTTCTTGCAACTTGCAACACGGCGAAAATAACAAAATCGCAAGTTGCTACGGGGTGTTACACCATGCGGGTTTTTTTTCAACTTGCAACATTCAGTGATTTGTTGCAAGGTTGCAAGAAAAATCGCATCGTGTAACAGCACCTTCAACTCTTTCCTTTGGTATTTTTTCTGGCTAACGCCAGACGATTTTATTCACCCCTGGGGAAGCCCTCGGACAGGAATGAGTTTTAAACCATCTCTCCAAGGCTGGTTTCCACTCAGGAAAATTACCCGCAGGACATGAGCTCTCGATCGGAACTAATGACTTTAACACAAAGGAAACTTTCCTGTCCGTACCTATCCTTCGGAATATTTTCCTAAGTGGAAACTGGGCTTTAGGTATATTCGTGTTTGACAGATTTATCAGTACAAATTGTTGACTTAACAGGCGTAAGAGAACCGACAGCAAGAAAAGAATTTTGGATCCATAAAGTTGAGCTGCTTCGTTTCTTTAAGATTAAACACACAATACATCTATAGTATAATAATCACTCATGTAAACTATTTTAAAGTGGCACTACGACGGAAAAATCGTGAATCAAGTATTGATACCATAATTCAGTAAACTATAATTTCCAAACGAGAATACCAGCGCTTTCAGTTTTTCAAAATATTGTCTCGTTCTCGAGATATTATGAAGTAGTGCCACTTTAAGAAGCGACTTTTGTCCTTATGCCAGAACGGTAACTACGTGAAGAAACGCCGGCTGCAAATAAAAGTTCTTTTGGTGTTTATTTGATGTTGAATTTGAAATACTTTGAATAAAGATCGAGGCAAAAGTCTATTGACCTATTATATATTTCTTTAGTGCACAACCCAACGTGTGGGCACATGTAAAGCATTGCCAAGTCATTCACAAAGTTTTAAAATTAAATACTACACTGTTGTATGTTTTTCTCAGTTTAAAATTATTAGTCGCTTTACTTCAACCCATAGTCAATCGAGATATGGTCTGGAAACTCGGCAAACTTCAAAGCGCCTATAATGAGCGGCGATTTTATGTGTACTTTACACCGTGCACATCCTTTGTTTTAGGTTTATTAATATTTAAATAGCACGGTTGAGTGATTGAACTGAAACGTTGCTATTGGACAATTCGTTCATTATACTAAAATACAATGTGTTCAGTGACCGTGCACAAAAATGCATAAAGGCGAACAAAAAGATAGACCAAAGACTTTAGCTGAGTTTCTAGACCATATCTCGATTGACTATGTTCAACCCGATATGCATGCATATGTGACAAAACATCAGTATACTACACACACACACACACATATATATATATATATATATATATATATATATATATATATATATATATATATATATATATATATATATATATAATAATAGTTAAAGTAGTCGTTTACAATAGACCACAGAGTGCTCGATACTTTTGAAGGTAGAGCAAGATAGATTTTATTTAAAAAATGAACGTTGCTACTCCGAGTTTCACGCGTTAAGCGATCATCAGGCAACTGAAAAAGTTTCACTATAACTTCTGTTTATATTGCGTGGCACGCGTGAGATCGCGGCACACGTGACATCGCCGCACGCGCGAGATTGCGTGGGATAAGTTCGAGAGATTGTTCCCGGATGTGCATTAAAATTAAAAATTTTAAAATATTTATAAGCAAAGTGTTAAAATTATCATAATTATATACAAAAGAAAAAATATGAAACAATAAGAACTAATTGAAAAGTTTGGCACTAATTGAGTCCGATTGAACATTGAGAGATGGTTTGATGTCCCTAATGTATAACATTTCATATACCAAGCAATCAAATTTGTTTTTACATTTACGTAAAACACTAAACCTATTAATCGATAGTCCTTCTGACCCTATGACACTATAAATATCACTGTTCCTAGGGCGGTGGACGTTCCTAGCATAAAATTTATTTTCATGCCGGCATTTTGAAATTAGCTCCGATCGTTTGTTGAGCAGGTTCGCCTTATTAGCTTTCAGAATAACCAGCTTTTCTTCCAGGCACAGATTACAGCGCCTTGCTCCACTTGTGTAAGGGGCGGCGCGTTTTACAATAGACCAATTTACGTGGAACGGTTTCCCTTTTGATTTTAAGTTCCAAACGTACTATGTCACGATGTCACGTGTGCCGCGATCTCACGCGTGCCACGCAATATAAACAGAAGTTATAGTGAAACTTTTTCAGTTGCCTGATGATCGCTTAACGCGTGAAACTCGGAGTAGCAACGTTCATTTTTTAAATAAAAAAGAAAATATATATATATATATATATATATATATATATATATATATATATATATATATATATATATATATATATATATATATATATATATATATATATATATATATATGTATTTGTGAAATTCATTACTAATTCATGAGTTTTGCAGCCAATCCAATTTCAGAAACTACGTCACATGTATACCCCTGTAAACCCCATACAAACTAAAACCAATGATGCTAATTAGTTACAACCATTAGTGGATGTATACTCTTCTGATACAACCACTAGTGCTTGTAACTAATTAGTAAATTAGCATCTCAATATCCCAAAGGGATTTTTACTATTTATTCATTTCACAAGTTGTTTACAACACTTGCGTCCTTGTTGTATTGAATATACAATCACTCGCCTTCGACTCGTGATTGTATATTCAATACAACACGGCCGCTCGTGTTGTAAACATTACATATATATATATATATATATATATATATATATATATATATATATATATATATATATATATATATATATATATATATATATATATATATATATATATTTGTGAAATTCATTACTAATTTATGAGTTTTGCAGCCAATCCAATTTCAGAAATTATGTCACATGTATACCCCTGTAAACCCCATACAAACTAAAACCAATGATACTAATTAGTTACAACCACTAGTGATGTATACTCTTCGGATACAACCACTAGTGCTTGTAACTAATTAGTGCTTGTAACTCGCGTCCTTGTTGTATTGAATATACAATCACTCGCCTTCGGCTCGTGATTGTATATTCAATACAACACGGTCGCTCGTGTTGTAAACATTACATATACATATATATAGTAAGAATAAATATACGTATCAATGAAAGATATATTCGTATTACTAACGTCACTCAATTATATTTGTATTAGTACATGCAAAGGTTATATATTTATGTTAGAATCGTGGATAATTGTATTTGCAGCTACCATATAAATATATCAGGAATTTTCTGCCATATAAATATATCAGAAATTTTCTGCCATATAAATATAACATAAACGTAGGATAAAAATGAGCCCAGCTCAAAACTTTGAAATGAAGTGCCATAACCCAAGATTATATCAGAAACGCCCGTGTTTTTGTCTGTCTGTGGTTATTGATAGACAAAAATACAACGGCAGAAAATTCCTGATATATTTATATGGCAGAAGATTCCTGATATATTCATATGGCAGAAGATTCCTGATATTTTATATGGCAGAAAATCCCTGATATATTTGCATGGCAGAAATTTCCTGCTACTGTTATATGGCAGAAAATTCCTGATATATTTATATATGGCAGTTGCAAATACAATTACTAATACAAATCTTATTGACATTAGTAATACGAATACATCTTTCATTGTTACGTATATTTACTCGTACTATATATATATATATATATATATATATATATATATATATATATATATATATATATATATATATATATATATATATATATATATATATATATATATATATATATATATATATATATATATATATATATATATATATATATATATATATATATATATATATATATATATATATATATATATATATATATATATATATATATATATATATATATATATATATATATATATATATATATATATATATATATATATATATATATATATATATATATATATATAATATTTCGTTGTTTGTAGTAGATAAAAGAGTGCTCAATACTGTGAATATTCAGCAGACCAATATAAATTTTTAAATAAATATCTTAAAACTGAAACATCGCTACTCCGAGTTTCACGCCTCGTTTGTCGAGACGATCTTCAGGCGATTGAGTGAGGTAACACAAATTCAGTTCGTTGATGGCGTCAGAACAGCAACTGTTTGCTGACGTAAGTTGGTCGCGCGCGCACGTTTGAACCTTCCCGCGCGAAATTTGTTTCGATGGCGGCACTTCGCAAAGATTTCAGACCTTCTATTCAGTGAATGCCGTTTGTCCGCTTGCATTAAGCACAACTTCTCTTCAAGGCAAAGATTGCATCTCTTTCCTCCGGCTGAATATGAGTTTGCACGCTTTAGAATGGACCACTTTAGGGCAAACTCTTTCTCGCTTTCCTTCAGCTTCCACACGTATTTCGAGAGCTCTGTATCTTTCGAATATCTTATGTCCTTAAAAGACTTCTTGTGGTTGCTATGTCTCTCCTTGAAAGAAGTAGCTGTCATACCTACGTATTCTTTCGTTATTCCTTCATCGACTGTTGTAACTTCGGCTTTATAGACAACGTTCCGGACAAGGCAGTTTCCATCAAGTGGGCATTCCTTTGGGATCCGGCAGTTGCAGCTTCGCGATTCTATGGGGGCTGAAGTTCTTGACAATACGCGGTTGTTGTGGCGAGATATGGCGTCCTTGACATTTTCCATGCAAGAGTAGCTAACTTTAATCGAGTTTCTGCTAAATATCTTGTGAAGTGGACTTGCTCTGGGGAAATGTTTATCGATGAGCTGCAGGAAGTTCCGCGCAATGTTCGTTCTAACAGTTTTACTATAAGGCGGGTTGAACCAGATGACATTTCGTAGGCGATTTCTCCTCGAAGATGGTGGGGTGGGATGATTGTTGCCAGAATATTGTAGTGAAACGTTATCGTTGCTACGGCCGAGAGCACTTTCATAAAATGGTGCGGAAGAATCAAATGATGACTGGTCGGATGAGAGGGTAGAAATGCGTTTGTTGATTGATGCTGGAATTTGCTTAATGACTGAAGGTGGATGGTTAGATTGGCTATTTACGTAAAGCGGGTCGTTGTTTGGTTTTCTGTATGGCGAGAATTTCCCGTCTTGTAGATTTAGTGTAACATCCAGAAAGTTGACGATTTGATGACTGACTTCTGCCGTTATCCTCAAACCAAGCTCATTAAAAATGGTGTGCAAATCTTTTCTTGCTTTGTCAGCTGACCTCGCACTCGTACCCCTCAATAACGCTAATCCGTCGTCCCTGTATAGTCCTACGCTTTCTTTACCAAATTTATCTGCTAGCTTTGTTAAGATGAAGAGACCGACAAGTTCGCATATCTCGGCACCGTCGTAGCTGCCCATGGTGACG
This sequence comes from Corallium rubrum, assembly GCA_964035015.1. Lineage (NCBI taxonomy): Eukaryota > Metazoa > Cnidaria > Anthozoa > Scleralcyonacea > Coralliidae > Corallium > Corallium rubrum. Next base: position 39,947,436 of record OZ035998.1, read on the forward strand.
TCTCATATTCAGCCGGAGGAAAGAGATGCAATCTTTGCCTTGAAGAGAAGTTGTGCTTAATGCAAGCGGACAAACGGCATTCACTGAATAGAAGGTCTGAAATCTTTGCGAAGTGCCGCCATCGAAACAAATTTCGCGCGGGAAGGTTCAAACGTGCGCGCGCGACCAACTTACGTCAGCAAACAGTTGCTGTTCTGACGCCATCAACGAACTGAATTTGTGTTACCTCACTCAATCGCCTGAAGATCGTCTCGACAAACGAGGCGTGAAACTCGGAGTAGCGATGTTTCAGTTTTAAGATATTTATTTAAAAAAAAAATAAAATATATATATATATATATATATATATGTTAACTAATGTTTCGGCCTCAAGTGCAGACATCAAAGATGACCCTGTGTAAATTCCATACATTTTTTTTTTCTCAAAACAAAGAAATAATTGTTAGTCTCGCGATTATTCTCGATGCCTCTGTCGTCTTAGAGGCGATTCACAATGATGAAATGAATCACGAGTCTAAAATCTAGAACGTAAAAAAGTAGAGCATGCATGGGCACAGCAGCATAGGCAGTGTTTTGGATAGAGCAAAGTAAGAAAGTGAAAACTGACAAATTTTTTAGCGGCGAAATACTGACGTTTCGAGCGGAGCCCTTCATCAGAGTAAAATGTCAAATTTAATCAAAACGTCTGTATTTTGCTGCTAAAAACCTCGGCAGTTTCACCTCTTCAAATATAGTAAGATTTGATATATACTGCCGAAACAGAGGGAAAAGCCCTTCGTCAGAGAGAAACGTAAAGAGTGTAATTTTGATATGATTAGCTATTTTTTGTCACATAATTATCTTTCCTATATAAGTTTGCTGTTTTGTTTACACTCTTTACGTTTCCCGATCTCTGACGAAGGCCCTTCGCTCGAAACGTTAGACTCCCACGTTCTCTGTTTTGGCAATATATCAAATCTTAGTTACTATATAATTGCGATTGTTGTTTCAACACGCCTACGCAGCACACTACTTTTAGACCCCGTTTACACGATGCCGATACAATTTGAAAACGGAACAAAATCATGCCGTTTAGGCCTTGCGTTTACACGATACCGGCACGAAAATAACATGAAATGTTATATGCTGCATTTGCATACCGGCATGATTTTGTTCCGTTTTCAAATTGTACCGGCATCGTGTAAACGGGGTCTAATACACAATGCCGGTACAATTTGAAAACGGAACAAAATCATGCCGTTTAGGCCTTGCGTTTACACGACACCGGCACAAAAATAACATGAAATGTTATATGCTGCATTTGCATACCGGCATGATTTTGTTCCGTTTTCAAATTGTACCGGCATCGTGTAAACGGGGTCTAATACACGATGCCGGTACAATTTGAAAACGGAACAAAATCATGCCGTTTAGGCCTTGCGTTTACACGACACCGGCACAAAAATAACATGAAATGTTATATGCTGCATTTGCATACCGGCATGATTTTGTTCCGTTTTCAAATTGTACCGGCATCGTGTAAACGGGGTCTAATACACAATGCCGGTACAATTTGAAAACGGAACAAAATCATGCCGTTTAGGCCTTGCGTTTACACGACACCGGCACAAAAATAACATGAAATGTTATATGCTGCATTTGCATACCGGCATGATTTTGTTCCGTTTTCAAATTGTACCGGCATCGTGTAAACGGGGTCTAATACACGATGCCGGTACAATTTGAAAACGGAACAAAATCATGCCGTTTAGGCCTTGCGTTTACACGACACCGGCACAAAAATAACATGAAATGTTATATGCTGCATTTGCATACCGGCATGATTTTGTTCCGTTTTCAAATTGTACCGGCATCGTGTAAACGGGGTCTAATACACGATGCCGGTACAATTTGACAACGGAACAAAATCATGCCGTTTAGGCCTTGCGTTTACACGATACCGGCACAAAAATAACATGAAATGTTATATGCTGTATTTGCATACCGGTGTCCCAGTAAATTTGTCCCCCCCCCCAAATATGTCCCCCTCTTCGGAAATTTGTCCCCCCCCCCCCCCTCAGAATGATTCCTTACAGGATATTCGTTGTCGAAATTCTTAATATAATGGTGTAGTTCAACAAATGCCGCTTTTCAAAAAACGGTATATACGGAAGTATATATTGTGCATGGTAATCATGATTCGCAAACGCAGTAGATGCCTTTTTTCAATGAGCGATGACTCTCAAAAGCGATCCGTATTGGTCATACTGGTGTAGTAGCTGGGGGATAGGTGATGCTGGCTTTGCCATTCAGGTGCCATTCTTTGCCATTCTGGGCATTCATGTGTTCCACCATCAAAACTTTGTAAAAATGATTAGTTTAGTGACAGTCCAATTAAGCCAAAGTTTTTATTAAATAAATAAGTTTGTATATTGTAGTTTTTGTAAATATATATTTAGCTGTTATAATTTATCATTCAGAAATATATTGCTGGTGTGCATCTTACGTCGTTGTCGCCATGTTGGTTGACGTTTTCAAAAGATTTTCATCATCTGCAATTATAACATCATCCAACATGGCGAAAATATCTTTGTCCTTCGAATCTCAAGGGACTGGTTGCACACCATCTATATTTTTTACTTTCAAAAAGTTTTGTCCACATTACATGTATATAAATTATCGTATAAGGAATCATTCTGAGGGGGGGGGGGGCAAATTTCCGAAGGGGGGGACATATTTCCTAGGAAATGTGTCCCTGGGGGGGGGGGGGGGACACATTTCCTAGGAAATTTGTCTCGGGGGGGACACATTTTTGGGGGGGACACATTTCCTGTGACACCGGCATGATTTTGTTCCGTTTTCAAATTGTACCGGCATCGTGTAAACGGGGTCTTATACCACCTTTGCACTTTGCTCTAGATATAAACAAATGTGAACGCTTTCAGAAAGCAAACCTAGATGCATGCATTGTATCTAGTAATCTAGGTCAAGCAAGCTAGATCGATCTTAGACTTCAAGTGTAAGTGAATAGCCCCTTGAACTTGAAGTCATTCGCGACATGACGTACTATAACGATCATTTCAACACCAGAGTACCAGACCTTTTGACAATATTTTAACTAGTAATAATATATAGAACGCCCATGAAAGCTAGGCCGTTCATTGTTTTTAACGAATATCTTTAGTACATGCACTGATTATAGACTTGCATGTACTTATAAATTTACAACCTAAAACGTTTCCGACATGCATAGTTTAACGCTATTACTCTGGCTTGAACTGTTTTAAACGCAACTTAAAAAATTGCTGAAACAGAGAACGTAAGTGGTCTAACGTTTCGAGCGAAGGCCCTTCGTCAGAGAGAAACGTAAAGAGTAAAACAAACAACGAGCTTATATACGCGAGATAATCACGTGATAAAAATTAGCCAATCAGATAAAGGTAACCAAGACAAACTAATAATGAGATTCAAAAGAATAAGCCAATCAGAGCAAAGTAACAATAACAAATAAATAATGAGATGCGAAAGCCATGATATTGACCTACTCAACAATTCACGCCCCAAAAGGGCCTCCAACCTCAGTAAAGATGAACTTCTAGCTTTCCAATCATTACGAAGTAGGAATGACATTGTCATCAAACCTGCGGATAAAGGTGGTGCTGTCGTTGTCTGGAGAGCAGATTTGTACCGACAAGAAGCTCTTCGTCAACTGAGCGAGACCACTTTTTACACTAAATTAAATTCTGATCCCACCCTCACTCACCAAAAAACTATTAAAACCACCATTAACAATTTCATTCATGCAGGTGAATTGCCTGCCTCTGCCTCCAACCTTATAATAACCACTCCCAGAACACCAGTCATTTATTTCCTACCTAAAATTCATAAGCTTAATAACCCTGGCAGGCCAATTGTTTCCGCCTGCAGCTGTCCTACAGAACTCATTTCCAGCTTTTTAGATCGTGTTATGTCACCTTTGGTAAAGAAGTTGCCTTCTTATATCAAAGATACAAAACATGCCCTACAGTTTTTTGATCAAATACATTTCACTGATCCCAGCAAATATATTTTCAGCATGGATGTCAAGTCCCTTTACACCGTTATTCCTCATCGTGATGGTCTTGAAGCTGAAGTTTTTCTTCAACAAACGCACCATTTTAGAACCTTCCACTTCTACATTACTTCGCTTGGCAGAACTTGTACTCACCATAGTCAATCGAGATATATGGTCTGGAAACTCAGCTAAAGTCTTTGGTCTATCTTTTTGTTCGCCTTTATGCATTTTTGTGCACGGTGTACGGTCACTGAACACATTGTATTTTAGTATAATGAACGAATTGTCCAATAGCAACCGGTTTCAGTTCAATCTAAAACAAAGGATGTGCACGGTGTAAGGTACGGTTCAACATAAAATCACAGCTCATTATAGGCGCTTTGAAGTTTGCCGAGTTTCCAGACCATATCTCGATTGACTATGTACTCACCCTCAATAATTTTTCTTTTGATGGTGAACATTACCAACAAATAAGTGGAGTTGCTATGGGTACCAAAATGGGCCCTAGTTATGCAAACTTATTTGTTGGTTATGTTGAAAAACAAATCTTCGAACAACATACTGGACCACTTCCTGATTTCTTCGGGAGGTACATAGATGACTGTTTAGGAACAGCATCATGCCCACGTGTGAAGTTAGAGAAATTTATCAATTATGTCAATGATTTCCATCCAGCACTCAAATTCACATGGGAAATCAGTGAAACCAGTGTGTCATTCCTTGATGTTTTGGTGTCGATTAGTGGTAATGCGCTCACGACTTCTGTTTCCTACAAGCCTACCGACTCACACAGCTACCTTCTATTTTCATCATCTCATCCCAACCACACTAAACAATCCATCCCATATTCTCAATTTCTGCGACTTCGCCGCCTATGCAGTGATGATAAAGATTTTGAGACCAAATCTTTGGAAATGAGATCCTTTTTTGTCCAACGTGGCTATCCTAACCACCTATTAGACTCCGCTATTCATAAAGCTTCCAGTATTCCCCGTCCGGACACTTTAAAACAACCTTCGGAAAGACTTTCTGATAATAAAACTCCACTAGTTCTCACATTTCATCCTTTCAACTATAAAGTTAAGGATATCATTAGCCGTAATTTTCACATCTTAAAGAATGACCCTGAAACATCTGCCACTTCACTGATAACCCTTTGATCTCTTTTCGACGCAATAAAAACATTCGGGGCACGGTTTAGTACGCAGTGCCCTTAGAGAAAATCTACAGGCACCTGTGGGTACTACTTCTTGTTCTCGCACACGATGCTACACATGTTCGTTTCTTGACCCTGCCACATTAATTTCAGGATCCAAATCTAATTTCACCATTCGGCATAATTTCACATGCACCTCTTCCAACCTCATTTACTGCATTTCTTGCAGTAAATGCTGCATGCTCTACATTGGTGAAACTGGCAGACGTTTATCTGACAGGTTTGCTGAACATCTTCGTTCTGTGAGGAACAATGATGTTGACAAGCCTGTTGCCCGACATTTTAATAGTGTCAACCATCATATTTCTGACATGAAAGTTTGTGCTATCTCACCCATTCCCGGTTCGACAGCCGCAAACGACAGGAAAAGCGTCTCATTTTCAAAATTGGAACCATTCATCCTCATGGACTCAACGAACGTTTTTCTTTTATTTAACACTTCTGAAGATGCTGTTTTTGTATAATTAGCAAGGGCAGACATAAACAGTGTTTTCACTTTACTTCTCCATTCTTTACTCTCTATTTTTTACTCTCCTTTTTTTACTTATCGATGGTGAGAATAGCAAATGGCTTTCGCATCTCATTATTTATTTGTTATTGTTACTTTGCTCTGATTGGCTTATTCTTTTGAATCTCATTATTAGTTTGTCTTGGTTACCTTTATCTGATTGGCTAATTTTTAATTATCTCGCGCATATAAGCTCGTTGTTTGTTTTACTCTTTACGTTTCTCTCTGACGAAGGGCCTTCGCTCCAAACGTTAGACCACTTACGTTCTCTGTTTCGGCAGCATTAACTTACTATACCATATTTCGATTGTTGTTTCAACACTGCCTACGCAGCACACTACTTTTATTACACCATTTAAAAAGTTGCTGTTGTTTTTAATGTTCATGACACAACGTTTCAACACTCCAATCTATAGTATTCTTCACTCCAATGTCAATCTATAAAAAAAGTTCCATATTCATACTCTCATAGTCATATAGAACCGACGATGACATTATCTATGAACAAGATGCAAATAGGCTTCTGAGTTCTGGTAATAATAGACTGCCGTTGTCACAGCGGACTTGGACCCTCCAGCAGATTTGGACCCGGCCCCTTTTTAAACATATTTATACCAAAAACGACCCAGAAAACGATGAATATGTTACATTCATTAATTTTCATATCCAAAGCCAGTTATAAACCTCACATAGTCGAGCTTATTGTGTTGCAATAGCGAATAAAAAACATTGTTGGGTGACATTTTCATAGTTCGAAAATTTGGTTTGTTGATGTACATGCATCAAATAAAATTCTATTGCCAGTAACATTATCTAAATTCAAAAATCTTAACACTGTTATTAAACTGAGTAAGTACTACAAAAACCTAGAAAGTTACCAAATGGAAAATATGTATACAACTATACAAGGATAAATAAATATCGCTAAAAATGAGAGCATGGAGATCGCTTTTACTAACTCTGGTAGTGGTTTCTATTTTATGGTTTGTGTTCTTTATCGCTAATATAAAGCAACAAAAAAACTTCAGACTGTTCACTATTATGAATTTCATTTATAGTATTGTGTTCACACTACATATATTTAACTTTTGGAGGGGGGTCCAAATCCACCAATGGGGGTCCATATTTACCAGTAGATTTGGACCCCCAGGGGTAGGAGATTTGGACTGGGGGGTCCAACTAGTAGATTTGGACCGGGGGTCCGAATTTAGGGGGGTCCAAATTAACTGGGATGGGTGCTATTAACATGACAAGACTCCAGAAAACATCTTTGATATGGTACTGTGGATTAGTAGTGATCGTTTTGGACAAAGAAGAGCTTTCTTCGATCTCTGAGAAGAAAATAATTCAGTCACTGAAACACCTGATTACAGTATCTTGAAATTCTGGTAGTTGCTGTTTAAATAAATTTGTAAACCTGGTGGTCCGTAAGTGGGACTTAAATTATACCAACAAAAAATGGCACTTAAAAAGATTCATTTACAACTTTTAAATGTCTAGGTTTAATAACTCTGGCATCTATTAAAGTCGTTGATTGTCTTTGAGTTAAGCACAGTGAGTTAAGACACTTCATTAATAAAGGCTTGACTCAAGTGGTAAGTACAGCAAATATTAAGTTCATTTCAATTATTTTACCAACAAGTTAAATTTTGTGTTGATAAAATGAAAAGCAACATTTCACAAATTCAAGTTGAAAAAATTCAAGGCAGTACAATACAATACAATACAATACAATACAATACAATACAATACAATACAATACAATACAATACAATACAAAACAATACAATACAATATACAATACAATACAATACAATACAATACAATACAATACAATACAACATAAATATTATAATAAACACTTATTTACTGGTGCCGAGGGAAACAGTGTGTTTTGTCGTCCTGAGACTGCCGTTGTTTCCTGAGGTGAAGCCGAGGGCAACAACGAGCAGTCGAGCTAGGGGCCACAAAACACACTGTTTTCCCAAGGTACCAGTAAATGAGTGTTTTCATGTATAGGTTCCATAGATCCTATAGAATGTATAGATTCTATAAATTCTCAATTGTTATATATTAAGTGTTAAATGACAACAAAAAATTGAGTGAAACCTTCAGATATTGTTTTTAATGAAAGAAAACTGGAGAAAACAAAGACAAACTGAACCTGACCATCTACTTCCAGTTTTGGTATTTTTCCCTAGGGAAAAATAAATGTAAATTATGTTACCCGCTGCCATGGGTTATGTGGGAAACATCACGATTTTCAGACTGCCACGCGAGGACTGCTCACCCAATCAGAGAGCTAGAAAAATGGACTTTGACACTTGATATATAACAATGCTATTTGACGACCATCCACTGTGACAACCCCCCATGGTGCGCCACAGCGCGTGGTTTTCTGGTCTTCACTTCTATTTTGGAATATATTTTTTTACAAACTAAAACATAATTATACCACAACATAAAACCATAATACATCATTATAATCGTCTTTAACTCAGTTATTCATATTTTAGGTGGTTTGGCTGAATCTTTATTTCTGTCAGCCAAGAAAAGATGCATATTAAAGTTTACACAACACTGTATGTGTGCCATAGACCATTTTCATAATTGAGACTAATTTGAATTTTCTTTTATGCACCTATCAACAGCTGTCCCTGGGGGTACAACCCTGGGACATACCAGGGGGAATAGGGGAACACAGGGGGATTTGAAGTGTGTTTGCCCGGGGACCCAGGGGGAATCACAGAATTCGCCAAGGTGATTTGGGGAGGGGAGAGGGGAGAGGGGAGGGGAACTTTTTCCACAGGTACACAAGTTTTGTGGGCTCAGCTATGTTGCAAGCTAAGTGTTCAAAGATTGTTTTCTCAGTGTGTAGTCTTTTGTAAAATGTCTTCGGAAATCGAGGTAGTAGAACATCTTAATTAACGCAAGCTGCAAGCTCAACTACAAATGGCGGTACTGTTAATTAAATGTATTAATAAATATACTGTATAATGTAATAATAAATTACTGTATAATTACAATACACATAGAACCTACATTTCTAACATTGTATTTGCAGTTAAGGTCATAGGCACTTCAATGACATTCTAAAATATGACATTCTTGCCCTGGGGGTGGGGCTATTTGTTTGAAGGCTTCCCCTGGGGAGGGAGGGGAAATGAAGAACTTTAAAACCTGAAGACCCTCCCGGGGTTGTACCCCCAGGGACGGCCGTTGATAGGTGCATTATGTGCATCTTAATAAGCCTTTCTGGCCTCGATTGTGTGTCTGTAATTCAGAAGAATGTTTAATTCATAACGAGGCCAGAAAGGCTCATTTGGATGCACATAAAAGAATATTTAAAGTGAAGGCCTTTATGAAAGTGGTCTATACTGGCTTATTGCCATCAGTCAACTTTTTATATCAAAACCGTTTAATACGACTACTCATTTTTATTCTGTCATATAATTATAATTATAATGGAAATACTTAAACTTACCTTAAGTGGTATTAAAGTACTAATTCTGTCTCTTAACTTTAGTGCATCATTTGCATATTTTAGCATTGACAAAACGCGACATTTCCATGCTTCGCACATTTGCGCCATTTTGAATGTCATCAAAAATGCATCATTTGCATATTTTAGCATTGACAAAACGCGACATTTCCATGCTTCGCACATTTGCGCCATTTTGAATGTCATCAAATTCGGGTCTGGTATACTTCATGTAATAGGTATCATTGTAAATAGGGGTTCTGATGCAAAGGATCCTCTAGCCAAGCTCTCTGGGAGGCGCAGGCGCGGAGACCCGAACGTCGGAGTTATGCGATATAAAGCCCTCTGGCCCAATTTCAAAAGAAATATGGGCCAGGTAACCACTAATCTCATTCTCGCATCATCAGGGCTAATCCACTTATGACGATTGCAGTTTTACTCATAGCCAATAAAAACGCTCGAAATTTCAACCAATAGGAAAGCAGAAGTCTTTAGTGGTTACCAGGCTAAAAGAGAGCCTGCTACATTCTCGTCCCCAGAGCCTCTCCCGTGCTGGCGCGCGGAAAAGGCTCTGGGGGAATCCATATATCATCGCGATCTGATTGGTTTATAACGGAGCTTGTTTATAAATATTAAATAAACAGCATTTAAAACACGAAAACTGACAACGAAGCACAATTATAATCATAATTCTAATCCGAACAATTTAATCCAACGTTTATCAAAGCAATCAACCTGTTTCCCCTTATATAATTAAATCAAACACAGAAGACAGACAGATCGAAACCGATAGACGATCGAACACTGCAGGCTGTTCATGCATGGTATATATTAAGAATCTCATTGGAATATGCAAGTCAAATGTAAACTAACAGTGCAACAAATTAAAGAGAACTACCTTTACTAAAAGAGGCCGTAAATACAAAGAAATTCCGACGCGGCTCTATGCCCAATTAAGCTCTGAGGCGAACTCGTATTAAAATTTTGATGTTTTCTGTCTCACCGAGTATTAAAAACGGATGAGCCAAACTTGACAAATACCTTCTTCGAACGGAATGTACCACAATCACAACTGTTCTAAAGTCAAACGAGTTAATACGAGGCAGCCAAACCGCCAGAATCGAAAACGAAAGGAAAATTTATATTCCAAATAACTGTCGATGATCTCGTGTCCAAGTCCCAAACCGCGAACTTATATGCACTTTTGAAAGAACACCAAAGAATCTTGGTGTTGCGGTTTGGATTCTCCCAGAGCCTTTTCCGTGCGCTAGCACAGGAGAGGCTCTGGGGACGAGAATGGAGCCTGCTACTGAAGCTTTATGCGTACAGAATATACGCAAAAATCCCAATTGGCTAATCCCTTTTAATTAGTAACTTAGGTCTGGTGTTTCTACAAAATATCGCATCAGACGCTCTCAACTTGGTATTTTTATGGCTTTTTAATTTAGATAGTTATTTAATATGCAGGGCTGTGATATTTTGAACTCAGATGCCGATGGGCTTTCATGTTGACGACTTTTGAATGATTCCGAGGAAAGAAGAGGTGAGTGTGAAGTTGCATGGCATAATACTTGCACACGGCATCTTGTCAGTTGTGGAACAAGATGGCTAGTATAATTTCAGAACTACTCATCACTATATAAAATATATTGTGTACGTATGTTATCACATGTTGAATGTGATAACATACTGTTCATTTGATGTAGTTCAAGTTTCTCCGTTAAAGGGGCTGTGCATTGCTGTGTCACCGCATGCGCATCTCTTCTGCGCATAACAAAACTAGACTTCGGAAATAGTCGGAAATTGTTCGGAATCACTTTCCGCCATAAACGATGAGTGATCATGAGGCATTGAAAGGAAACGACATGGTGAGTAAATATTTGCATATTATTTACATAACTAGAAGTTACTACCGCAAGTGAAGTGCTGCCTCGAAAGGGACAAAAACCTTTAGCCTACTCCACAGGCAAATATTTGCAGTCCATGACCAATGTGACACCCCTCTTGCCCACTCCACCCAAGATTACCCACACCACCCAAGATTGCTCACACCACTCGACTGCCCCCTCCACCCAAGATTTCACACTCCACCTGAGATTGCCCACTCCACCCGATATTGCCCACTCCACCCGATTTTGCCCACTCCATCTGAGATTTCCCACTCCACCCGATATTGCCCACTCCACCCAAGATTGCCCAGTCCACCCGAGATTGGTCACTCCACCCAAAATTGCCCACTCCACCCAAGATTGCCCACTCCACCCAAGATTACCCACTCCACCCAAGATTGCCCACTCCACCCAAGATTACCCACTCCACCCATGATTGCCCACTCCACTCGAGATTGCCCACTCCACCTGACTGCCCACTCCATCCAATTTTTTCTCACCTCTTCACCATAAGAGCAGAGTTGCCTGTGAAGAAGACTGGGAAGTCCAAAAATGTAATTATATTAATTACAATAGCCAGAGTATTAACAAATCTCTTCTATATTTTTCAATTATAAGATTGAAAACAACAAGGGTTTTGACAGGATAATCACACCTCTTGCTCTGATGCTGTGGCAAAATTGTCAATGCAATTCCAAGTGCTTGAATATGTTTTGACAAATCTAGAGCTTTAATAAAATTATACAGCAATGTACCATTGAGCCCATCAGACTATCTTGCAGAATTTGTGTAAGTAAAAATACATACACGCAGATATATTATAGTAGCGTCTGATCAGAATGCTGATCAGTGATCAGAATGCTGATCAGTGCAAACACAATGAACCCACACCAATATTGGCAATACATGTATACATCTAAAAATAAAAGAAAACAACCGTGAAATCTCCTACCAAGAAACACAGTTGTCAGTTGTAGCCGTGGTTGTAGAAACAGTTATCTTACCTCGACAAGATAATCTCTCCTTACTAAAATTGTATAAGATCCTAAGACAACAAGTGTGTTAATTTGTAGCCAAGAACAAGTGTGATTCAGTTCAGAAAATCCATCGCCGTCGTGGTGTTGACTGTTGACCAACTTCAAACCATGCTTCGAACGTCAATACATGCAATTTCATCAAACAAATCCTTCTGGCGTATATGATGTAAGTTGTAGGAAGAAACTTCCTACGTCACAAAACGTCATAAAATGCTCAACAAATAAATAAATAAATAAATAAACTCTCAAAATCTCGATTCCGTTGACTATACATAACTCGGCAAAGAGGTCTGGACACGAGACACAGGGAACCCATGTCAAGATTAGTGAGCTGCCTCGCTACGCTCGGCAGCAATTATATATCGAAGTGAATTTTTGTGGTTAATTAATTTGTTATAAAGTAGACTGCGGCATATTTTAAACAGGCAAGCCATTGTAACTGCAAGAGTTCTTGCAGTACAAAGAGAAAAGAGAATGGAACTCGAGGATGTCCTTGCAAAGGAAATAATACCGAATGCTCGGCTGATTGTTGGTGTGGTACTCGCGCTAAACCTTGTAAGAATAGGGTATGTATAGGAACTGAAAACACATTTGTGTGAAGTGACTTTAAAGTATTTAATTTAGCGTTTTTGTTGCTATTAGGCTGTGGCAGAAAACTCGGGCAGAGATCGAGAACATATTGACAGAAGCAGAGCTGCAGGAAGACAACGTGCTAGCAGCTCAAAAGGCTTTCGTCTAAGCCACAATCAAGTGGAGACGGTGGAGTCTGAAGAAAGTCAGCTGAGGGAAAAGGAACACAAAGACGTTAAGGTAAATTTTTCTTCTATGTTACAATATTTTAAGTACTTGTGTTTAATTTTTTAACATGAGCTATGTAGTCTGTCTAATAGCATGATGATCGATCTTTTATTCAATGGCCAATAGTTTTTGTAGATGCATAACAAGATAGACCAAGATAGAGAACGTATTCCCTGACAAGTGCCCAGTTTGACTATATATTTTATTCTGCCTCACGTTAGTCCATGTCAACTCATATAGTTTTTCAGATCATGCAATTAGGAATAATATTCCTAATTGCATGATCTGAAAAACTATATGAGTATGGCTGATGCCAAAACTGATAATTATATATATATTGAAATATTTCATTACACAAATGAAATTTATTGTATGCTTATTTTAGGACTTTATTGGCACATTAGATAATGATATGGTAAAGAAGCTTGCCATTCGAAGTTTGCGCAGGGGTATTGGTTCTATGGATTACGTTGAAACACTATTAATTATGGAGGATGACCTGACAGACCCAGATGAGAATGAAGATCTTGGTGTATTTCAGCAGTCATCAACAGATCAACCAGATGATGAACCACCTACCCAAGATTCTAGCACTCAGGAGCCAAGTCAGAATCCTACATCAGGTAGTGTGCCAGATTGGTGTATCTGTAGAAAATGTCAACCAATGCCTCAGGAGATTGAAAATAAATGCTGCAAGCTCAAAAGATGCATCACACTTTCTTCCTGGTTTTCAAAGTTGTGCCTTGACCCTGATGTGCTGGAGCTTTGCATCAGAAATACAGGGGATATACGTAATGACTGGGAAGACAATAGCACCAGGGCATTTCAAAAGGCGGCTTACAGGCAATTTATCCTTGCACGACACGGTCATCTAGGGAAACGAAATAGAAGAGTCTGTCCTTCATGTGTTGTGTTAAGAATAAGAAAACGTTTTCCATCAATAACTGGAATCTACATGGGGTATAGGGAACGATGATATATTATAGTGTGATTGTTTGTTTTATTTTTCTTCAAGTATTTGCAAAGTAAATGTGATTGATTAACTGCAGTATATAACCAACTGTGTACCATCATCATTTCATAATAGATATATCAGTTATAAACCTGAAACTTTCAAGTTATAAATACACTACCTTTGCTCATATTTAATCTGCTGATTTACAGCATATATCATTTTATATATTAAGTTTTGCTAAAATAATTACCAACAACTGGTCATACAGTCACATTGCATAATTTGATGTTCTCATTGTTTTGTAACTTTTGTTGCCCAATTACTTCTTTGTGTCAAATCTACTTCTGCGCTCTGCAATTTCTTTGGTTGGTTGTGGTGGTACATGGGCAATTGTTGGGGCAATTAGGCCAGGGTCGCTTGTATTCAGAGCAACTATCTGTGTGATGTGCTCAAAATCAATTGCTCTTCTCCTCAAAATTTTCGACATTAACACTGGGATGTATCCATATCCCTTGGCAACTTTAGTGGACTTGACATCCCACTGCCATGTCCTGGCATTGTACTTTCTTGTCACCATGTTGTCACCTGACTTTGATTTAGCCACTGGAAGGTCCACATGAAAGTTCCAGTCAATGACTGCTAGTTGACGTCGTGCTTTGTATACTCTATAGCTACGTGAAGATAGCTAAGGGAAATAGTTATTTTTTATATTTACCTTCGACGATATTCTAGTGACAACAAGTGGGCAGCGAACTCACTGTCACTGTGTAACTCGTAGCCAGCGTCGATTTTTGAGCCCCTCCACGCCTCAAAAATTTTTAAAGATGGGTATATCCGTTTATGCTGGCTATTCCAGCCTTTTTGTGATGATGTGGAACCATCGTATTTTCGTTTTCGCCCTGAATTTTCACGTTTCCCACCTCGTACTCCATCATTCGAAGCCGCCATCTTGGATATGCTAATTGAAAACAACAAGCTGCAGCAGAGGTGGTTGGACAAGTACCACGTGAATATCTCGACCAATGAAATGGCTTATTTTCTCATCGTTTGATCGGCTGAAAATTTTGCATTGGACTTAGAATACCGAATATTACGCTATTGTCATTCATTTTTTTCTTTAAAAAAGCAGCGATATCGTTTGATATATTGTTGGACTATCCATATCTGCAGGATTTTGCAAGGTGAATGTATTTTTCTACTTTATTTTGATGGTTTATGTAGGTCGTGTTGCCCTAAGCGAAGACCCGACTTCCGGTTTGTCAACAATCTTCAAAGCAAAAAATCTCGAATTCCAACGGTTCGAATTCTCTAATTTTTGCGTAATAAGTTGAACAAATGTCTAATCTTGGATTCTATCCAGACGACCCCCGGTGACCTCTCTACCGTTTTCGAGATATTCGCCTTTGAACCGACCGGTCGGCACTAGATCATGGTCGAGATACGGACAAATATGCGCCTGCTAGCTTTTAATACAGCGGAGAACCTGCGCGTCATTACTATAACATTGCTCTGGATTCAAATGCGTTCGAATCATTCTTTTCCCTGCGATGGCTTCCACCGGAAGGTACCGGTGGAGATTCATGGAGAGCCAGCTAATATTCTGTAATTCTAAAGAAGATATTCTGGCAGAATTCGGTGACTATAAAAGTAAACCATGACAATATGTGTCGTACTTACATTGGGTACTTACTTGGGTATTGTCGTACTTACAAATTTTATAATCGCTTGAATCTGCCGAATCCAGCACTATAGGTTTTGTCTACCGAAAGCATTAAGACCCGTTGTTATTCGAATATGTACTGAGTCTTGAAATCCTCTGTAAAATATCACTGAACATATCTCCCAAAATTCAATTAATAATATATATTTCCAAATTTTCAAAATGTAAATGTAAGACTTGGGTGTTATTGTTGTGAATGACGCGCAGGTTCTCCGCTGTACTGAAAGCTACCAGGCGCATATTTGTCCGTATCTCGACCATGATCCAGTGCCGACCGAACCGACCATGGTATTTCGGCATTTGCTAAGATGGCGCCTAATAAATTTAAGAGGGCCTTTCGCCACTAAAGCTTGTTTTTTTCTCAAGAATTTTGGAAGTTTCCTAATATTTCGAGCTTTATTCTTTAGAGTAAGTGTAGAATGAGTGGTGGACAATTATTAAAGAGTAAAGTTTGGTATTTGTCTGTTTTTATGGTCCAAAACGCTTGACCTCGCTGTATAAAAACACCATCATTCTGGAAAAAATGTATACATATCAGGCCTACATATATTCTGTAAATATTATTACAGAATGTACTGAATTTTCTTAAAGATCTGCTATATATGTATACAGGCCTGATATGTATAGATATTTTTTTATATATTAATTAACATTTTGTTCCATGACAGCATATGATTATTAAAATTGATGTGTGGATAATTATTTGTAGTTTATTGTTGTTGGTCATTGTTATTGTGAATAATATATTGTAGTTGTAGTATTAATTTCTTTTTTTGTTATAATTTGTTGTTGTTGTTGTTCGTATTGTTTTTTAGTATACAAATATTTATTATAGGACTTTAGCCAAGTGTGTGTGTGTGTGTGTGTGGGGGGGGGGGGGGGGGCATGTGCTCTTGTGTCCACCCCTTGATTTGTACACCCATGAAGTGAATACAATAGTTAGGCATTGGCTGTACAGTCAACTTTTAAGACATGAAAGGGTTAATAATTCCATCTCACTTCCTATTTTTTACAGGAAGTGAAGAGATACAGTACAGATGTCAGTGTTGGAATAACTTGCCTGGGCACAAGCACCGATCTGAACAGGATTTTTATGATTATAAATTGATGGATTCTCTTTTGCCAAATAACATTCAAATATGTAGTTTGATGTTTTGCATGTTATCAGTTGTATAATTACATCATAACAATGCATAATTGTGGATATAACTAATAAAATTTTAACAGAGGTATTATCTCACATAGTATACAATTCAAATGCTGTGTCTCAAAGTCTAATTAAATGCCTGGATATTATTCATCCCTTTGCCTTTGAGTGCTACTGCATGTACATACAGTCTGATAGACAGTGAACTCTGTCTAAGACAGACACCCTTCGGCTGGACTTTGTCTGTCTTATAGTTCATTTATTGGACTTTGTCTGTCTTATAGTTTGATTACCCATTCACTTTTCTGATGCCCTCTCTAAAGTTGATGTTTTCTTGGCAGGGGGGGGGTGCTTGACTGCAAAAATGTAAGATCAATATTGGCAACATTTTAATTTTATTCAAGTTCCTTATTTACATATATATTTAGGATACAGGAAATAAACTTTATTTGACAAGTTTATCAATAGATTCTGGAGCCTGGAGGCAATTCATTAAATCGATTTTGGATTTTGAATTCACCTTAATACAAAGAAAAATACAAGATAGTTATTGAATAATAAATTTTAGGCTAGCTTTTACAATTTTATAAAATTTGGGATACAAATAAGCTAAAGTATGAAGGAAGAGGGAAATCATAAACCACTAAAGTTACTAAACAACAAATAATGTTGATTTCTCAAATCTCACCTCACGCTTTTCTCCAGTTGTAACGAATCACACGTTGCACCACACAACCAAATCATCCTTCATTGTAAATATCTAAATTCATTTCTGATTTGTTCCATTATTTGTAACATAAAATGCGTCGAATCCGAAGGTTGAGTAGTCCTTGAAAACTATCTTGAATGCCCATCCGCCATTGTCATGAATATACGCCAAATAAAGCACAATCTGATCACATTAATTGTCTATGATCGTCACGGATGGTTCTCGTATTTTCCTGCCCATCATATTATAAATTCTGGATCAACTGTGACGAGTTTTCAACAGTTTTTGTGCATCTAGTCCACAAGGGCGAGTTCATTCCTCGTCTGCGGTCAGATGCAAATGAATCGATTTTAGCTTTAGGACCATGATGCTTTGCGTGACTTGTCCAACCTCCTCTGAGGCTGCAGTTTTCAATTTGTTGTATGCGCAGAAGAGATGCGCATGCGGTGACAGTTTAAGTGAAACTCGTTAAAATGTCCCGAAAATCTGCGAACCGCTGTTCGAAATATAAAATATTACTAGAAATACATTAATGCAACAACCCCTCGCCCACTTTTATTAAATGCTTTTTTGAAACACCCACCACCCACCCACCCTGATTTAAAATAAGCACTCCTGATATATAACCAATATAAAAACAAACAGATTTTAAAAGAAATGATAATCCTCGAGATAATTATAGAATTTATGGATAGGATGATTAACTGATTTAATAAAAGTTGAACATAAGCAAAACTTAGATCTGGTTGTAAAAAATATATTGTTTTTATAGGAGGATAAAAGGGATTATTTTTAGCAAGCACTTAAATGGCTTATGGCTTCCTTATGTGGCTATGTATATATACATGTTTTGCAAAGGCAGAATTAAAAGTTAACAGCTCAAAATTACATTTATAATAGAGTCTGAGATAAAAACAATTCAGTAGAATCGGATCCCAGAAAGAAGTATTAAACAGACCACGTTTCAGTCGAAAATTTGGAAATACTGTACAGCAAAAAAAATCGCCAAAGCCCATGCAAAGTCAATCAATAACATCAACATTATTAACTACATAAGCTTACAAAGGAAGTGTTTAGTTAGCTTTAGTTAAGCTGACTTATGGTTTGGACGAGCAAAGGGAAAGCACGAAAACGTGAAGCTGTATACTGTTTAGATTAGTACGACAACAAAGAATCCTACCGCACGGTGGTTAGTTTCCTGAGAAAACCTCCCAGATGCGGATTACGGTCACGTGATATATTATAAATTCTAATCACACTTTGAAAAGCAGTGGAGCTTGACTATCTTTTGAATACGATTTTACAGAGTTTAAGCGCGTAGAATAAATTATATTTTGGTCGTTGACAATGCAACCTTTTGTGACTAACATCATGTATTCAGTTCTTGCAAATAACGTCATTCTGCGTTGTAATGCTGCAATGATATAAACCTCCATTTAGACGAATATGGGGTTTATACCGCAATACAAAGCACCAAAAATAACATGATGTTCTAGAAATTGTTAACTATTGCATTGATATGTAAAATGAATTTAGAAACCTTGTGTTTTACGGCGTTTTACCGTTTGAAATTTTGAAAAATCGCGCTGAAACGCCTTTCTGAAGACAACATTAGATGACGTAAGGTAAAATATCCCATAATTCTTAGGAGTTGTAAATTCAAAATACAGTTTAGGTCAATGGCTTCCACGAGTGCAAGGGAGCACGTTAGAATGTGATAGTTCTTGTATAAAATAAAATAAACTTTATTTACCTGAGTTGTTGACGTTTTGTGCGAGGCGCCGAGTTCGATAAAACCGCTGACGATATGAGTCCCCAACGACCGAGCCGAATACTCTCCGAAGATACGCGATGGCGGAGCGGGAAGGGAAAAGAGAAGGGGAGTGCAACTACCGAGCACGTGATGGCTTTCAGCCAATAAAATGGTTCATTTAGAAATAGCTTTTCTCCGATGCTCGTAGCAACCTTTCTCGTAGCAGTAGATACTAGATCGAGCCAAATACACTAAAATTATCATATTCTACGACTCGTTAAGTAACTACTAACTACCCTATTAAAGTTCTTGTAAGAATTTTATTAAAAACAATTTATAGTTTTAACACAAAAGGATCAGTACTCGTACTGGTCGATCGTTCCACAAACTCGTCTCCCCTTCTTCTCGCACGAACTAAATAAATGAAGGAAATAAATGAAACAAAAACTTCCCAAAATTTGAACGATTCAGTTGGTTGACCTTGCAATCTAACTCCTTTTGTATATGTTGTGGGCTTCTTCGGTATTGAGATCATACTCCTGGAGCGTCGACAAACAAACCCGCGATGGCGCGATTCTGACAATAAAAATTCAAAATGACTTATAACTTATTCATGAAAGCCAACGGTTTTCTCATCAGAGTCCAAATTGATAAATCATTCAACGAAAACAACTTACGTCCTGCTGTGAATATCACGAAGATCTGTTGTCTCGGTATTCGTATATAATTGTTGTAAATAGCAACACTCTTTGTGCATAGCAACACTCTATGTGCATAGCAACGTGCTACGAGCATTGTCGAAAGAAATCTCGTAGTTGCACTCCCCTTCTCTTTTCCCTTCCCGCTCCGCCCTCGCGTATCTTCGGAGAGTATTCGGCTCGCTCGTCGGGGGCTCATATCGTCAGCGGTTTTATCGAACTCGGCGACTCCACTGATCTCAAATAAGATCAGTGGGCGCCTCGCACAAAACGTCAACAACTTTAGGTAAGTAAAGTTTAGTTTATTTACGAGAACTATCACATTCTAACGTGCTCCCTTGACGAGTGGTGTCGAAACCGATGAATTGTTGTAAGTATTACTCGTATAAACCTATGTTTTGAATCGCATTTTTGTCTCATTCGCCATCTTGGATGGCTTCTTCTCAAAGCTTATCCTTCTCAAACGCATTTTAACAACTTATATTCCTTAGAGAAGCAAAATTGTGTACAAATAGTCGAAAATGCAGCAAGCAATATAAGCATTCGGGAAGATGTAATACGGAGAGGAAATACCATACTTTTTGGGATTCTTCGAAAGTCATAGCTAGACACACTTTGAAGAGAAAGTCCGACGAAACTGCTAAACTCAAAGCTGAATATGAGGAGAAATGTTCAAAGTTTGCTGAGTTAGAAGAGCGAGAGAAAGAAATAACTCAACAAGAGTTGAAGCTAGTAAGTGGTTTATTAAAGTCTAAACATATTATTTTGTGAATTTCGGGGAAGGTTGTATTCTGTACGAAGAACAAAAGACGAGTTAGAACCAGTACCATTTGAGATGGATGCTTGTCGAATGACCTTGAAGCCCACGCCGTAAACTTCTGTTAATTATATATAATATATATATATATATATATATATATATATATATATATATATATATATATATATATATATATATGTATATGTATATATATATATGTATATATATATATATATATGTATATATATATATGTGTGTGTGTATGTATGTATATATTATATATACTTAGATTTTTTTTTTCAAGTTATGGAGTTGTGAAATAAATATATATTAATTGGTTGATTGATTGCTTAAATTTTATATTTCTATTTGTAGATAAACTATTGGAAGATACCAGAGCTGAAGTAGCAGAGCAAGAACACCATTTGGCATTATTGAAGAAGCAATATGATCACTTCAAAGCAATACTCGGCCAGACACAGCAAGCAAGATCGAAACGAAGTAAGAATTCCACTTCAAGTCTGCATTACAGCATCAGTCCAAGAAAACTGGTTTAGTCAGGAAGGAGTGTATAAAACCAAGCTAACGAAATATCCCAAGTAAGTATAGGTAATCATATGATAGCGAGTACAATAAAGGGTTTAAACTATGAGTGATATTTGAAAATTTTGCAAAAATTGCATGAGCCATTAGGCGAGTGCAATTTGGCATAATTTTTGAATACATGTATCACGAGTGGTGTAAATCCTTAACTGTATGAGCAATATATGATTATTAAATTATTTGCATGACAAAATGACAAAACATGAGAAATTGTACTGTAGTACAATTAATAGCCTGTGTATTGTTTAATTGTTTAAATCACTTTATTATACCAAAGGTAAAAATGGTAGGTACAACAGGTTACCCCAATTACTGTACCCCCAACTAAAATTTTGAAATGTTGAATTACAATGTTTAAAAATGTTAGAAATATCAAAAAGTTAAAAATAAGTTAAAAACAACAATGCGGCTTTTCATGCAACAAACGTGCGGATTTACATTTTATACAAATTGACTTCCACGTTCTGCAGTCATCAATGTCATAAACAGTTCTTAGCGCATCTTTATAATAACTGTTCAATTTACGTTTAAAACCGGAAAGTGTCTGATCTTCTAGTGTTAGTTCGCATGGTAAAATATTCCACAATTTAGCCATTCTTACGAAATAACTATTTTGATCAGTCGTGGTTCTACATTTCCTTACAACCAACTGTCTCCCTCTGCTTGTACTGCTACGTGTACGTCTTGCCCCAACATAAAATGCTGGACAGACGCCTAAAGGTAAGGACACCAAGCCGTTGACAACTTTAAACAAGAAAAGCAGATCATGTAGTTCTAGCCAATAGGATACAGGTAAAATGTCTAAAGACAATAGTCTTTCTTGATAAGGCATCACTGAAAGGTAGTTCAGGTTCAAAATGAATTTAGTCGCCCGTCGTTGGATTTTCTCCATCTCTTGGATAGGGTTGACCTTTTGCGGAGCCCACAGTTGGCTAGCATAAGAAAAGTGGGATCTTACAAGTGTGAGGTAAAGTATACGTCTTGTTTCAGGGCGTTGAAAAGCTATGGTACAACGTCTAAGTAGACCCAACATTTTGTTCGCTTTTTTACTGGTGTTGTATACATGTTCGCTCCAGTCCAAATTTGATGTCACATGTACTCCAAGATCTTTGATTTTATTGACCGAGGTCAATACCAATTCGTTGATTTGATAAGAATGTTCGACTCTGTTTATTTTGCGGGAGATTCGTAAAACCGAGCATTTAGATTCGTTGAAATCTAGTTGACAGTTTTGTGTTGCACGACATACCGAATTAATTTCAAATTGAAAGGATTTCGCGTCATCATAAGAGGTAATTGATTTATAACACTTGAGGTCATCGGCGTACATAGCTCCCTTATCGCAGGATGACAGAATATCATTTGAGTATATCAAAAATAGAATCGGACCGAGTATGGAGCCTTGGGGGACACCAGAGGCAACTGTAAGAGGCTGCGAGGTTGCTCCTAGAACTATTACTTGTTGCTGCCTGTTCGAGATGTACGATGACATCCATTTCAGAAATGGAGAGGGAAGACCAGCATGCTTTAGTTTTGCTAGCAGCAAGTTGTGATTTACTCTGTCGAATGCCTTAGACATATCTGTATACAAGATATCTATTTCTTCACCCGTATCAAGTCTCATACCAATATCATTAAACGTTGTCAATAGGTGCGTTGTGCAGGACTTCCTTGGTAAGAAGCCATGTTGATTATTATGTATTAAATGCGTTACCTTTGACAGCAGCTGTTTAAGTATACAGCGTTCCAACAACTTTGAAACGAGTGATAGTAATGAAATTGGCCTATAGTTTTCAATGTGACTTTTCACACCATGCTTGTACAGAGGGATGATATTTGCAAGTTTCCATTCTGTAGGGACCACTCCTGTGCGTAATGATTTGTTGAATAATTTAGTTAAAGAATCGCATATTTCATCAGCGCATTCTTTCAGCAGCTGACCAGAAATACCATCAGGACCTGTGGCTTTATTTACATCTATGGTATTTAAATAATGCTTTACTTCGGCGTTAGTAACTTCAAAAGACGGCAGGTCCGAGGTAGTAATAACATCGCGGTTGTCTTCAAAACAATTGTCTGCAGATGGAAGTTTTTGGACTGATTGAAAATAAGTGTTAAACAAGTCAGCAATAACTTGTGGTTTATCTGCGGTTACAGTGGGTGTGTCAGGGTTGTTTGCATGGAAAGATACAGAGCTTGGAATAGTGCGATTTGATGATTTAGTAAATGTTTTAATCAGTGACCAGAATCTTTTAGGATTAGTGTGGATTTCAAAGCCAACTTTATCAAAATACGCAGATCGACTTTCCTGAATGAGTTGCTTTATCTGTGCTCTGAGGTCACGATAAGATTGCTTCAAAAGAGGGCTTGAGTTGGACCTTAGTTTCCTACGTATAGTGTCCTTTTGATTAAGTAAGTGTCTAATGTTGGCGTTGATCCAGGGGGAGAATTTCTATCTTTTAATTTGCGCTTCGGAACAAACTGATCGACATGTGATAGAAAGGATTCTTTCCAAAAAGACCAATCGTTATCTAAGTTTTCATTGTCGTCCGAAATGCATGACAAAAGACAGGCATTGGCGAGGCTGACTTTTAAACCAGGCAAGTCCCCCTTGGGAAAGTCGTACACATACCTGAGAAATTTTGGCGGCGCTTTCAGGACCATTTGAACGTTGAACAACAGGCCATTGTGGTCGGTGTATATACCCATTTGGTTTGGAGAAAGAACATCAGTAATACTCAACAATTCCGGAGTATTTGTAATCAACAAGTCCAATATGTTGTTATTTCGCGTAGGGTAATTGTTGATCTGATGCAAGAAATTATCATTCAATAAATCACTGAAGCGATGATTGTTCGAAGTTGAAGTCTCAAGGGAGTCGTGGTTGTAAACTTGTGGTAAATTGAAATCTCCTACGATAACAACTCTATAGCCTAATGAACCAACAATATTCAAAACGTCGGCAAAATTGTCGAACCAGGCTATGTCGGAGTCAGGTGGTCTGTAGCAACAGCATAATACAAATTTCTGATCTAAGTGAGTCGTGCATAGCAATGACATCAGTTCTAGGTTATCACATTCGTTTGAAATGACAGAAATATCCTTAAAGCTTGTAGATTTCAATGATATAAGGACTCCACCGCCAATTCTATGATCGTTTCTGTCTTTTCTAAATATACTATAATTGTACGGAAGTAACTCAGAGTCGAATACCGTATCGTTTAGCCACGTTTCTGTCACACATACAATGTCTAGGTCCTCGCGATACACAAAGGCTTGAAAGGCATTTAGATTTGATATTACTTCACTTGAAGTAGGACAACGTTTATGAATACTTTTTAGACTACGAGCATTAACCAAAGCACTAGAAAACGACTTACTTTGTCCGTCCGATGTCACTGTCGAAGGACCAGGATTAAGGTTCACGTCCCAAGCGATGAAAAACTTCAAAGTGACGACTGAGGTATTGTAGGAAGCTAAATTCCCCACGCTGTAAGACACACGACGTTTAAAATACTTGTTGCTGTATCTAATCCCAACATGTCGGTAGCAGATAGTTGGCAACGTTATCTGGCGTAAATCTTTCGGGTTCAGTTGTAAATTCCACACTTTTAGGTTCGCACAGAGACTAGGATTACGAACAGTAAGATTATTATTTTCGAATTGAAGAAATACGGCAGTCAAAAACAGTAAACAGCACTGCAAATACGTGAAAGTTGAAGAGCCTCGACTCGCATGACCGCTCAACAGTACTCTCAACCAATCAGAATATATGCAGTAATTTTGTCATGCATATAATAAAGTAAATAAAAAAATTATACATCCAGTGACTCCACACGGTTCATTAAAGTTTGCAGGCTTGTGTCAACAGCTAGTCTATCTGAAGTGTATCGCTGAACATAAAATGAGATTGTCACTCTCTCAGTTTTCATTGAGTAATCCATTGTAAATGGAGTGTTCTTTGTTACCACAACAACTGACCTGCCATTGTAAAGCGATATTAGTTTCTTCGTGGTCTTGGAAGGAACCTTCTTGAAATGCCGATAGGCAATAAAATTCTCCCCTGAAAACCTTGCAGGTGAAAACATCTTTTCGAGGGAAACTTTTTTCTCGAAAACAATAGTGTGTTTTGTACCGCATTTTGAGGTATCCACCTCGCCAGAGTATCCTCGTGCCATTGTCAAGATGTGCCGAAACACCTGCCAAGGTATAAAAATAACCACTGGAGCTTTTGAGAAAGAGATTTCCCAGCTTCCCTTAGGAACGAATCCACCAAGGAACCAACCATTTCCAACTTATTCCCAACTACTTCTTCTAACAAGGAATCCATCTCGCCCATACCATAATCTGGCTTATTCTCGGCTCTTCTGACAGCCTGAATCCACTGTCGTTCAACTGAAAACTTCATCTCCGTCAGTGAAGTATTCCAGAATTTATCGCCACGCTCCGATGACTCCGAAAAACACCTTAAATTTAATTTAAAACTTTCCTCTCTGCTGTTTGACGTGTTCGGATTGTCAGCCATCTTTGCTGTTCATGTTTGATCTAATGGCGCACAGCGCTGACCATGCTGAGCCCGCACAAGTGGGAGGAAATATCCCAAAACTGACCACCGTGCCGTTTATAACTTTAAAATGATTTGACCACTGAGTGACCACAACCACTGCAATTCAGATCGAGTTTTGTTTACCATACGGCGTTTGGTTTCTTCAAGTTCTCTGGTTTCGCTTCAAGATATATTAAACCGGCTGTTTGTATCCTTTTCTTCGTTGTTCTCTTTTATTATTTAAGTAAAACAGGCTCCATTTCGTTAAACGAAAGCAAAATACTGACAGATTTTATAATAGTTTTCTTCGTCGCTAGTCACCAGTGTCCAACTATTCTTACCGCGTGACACCGTACCAAACATATATATATACAAACAAACAAACAAATAAATAAATAAACTATGTCCCAGATTTCGTCTCCCTCGCTTTTTCTACACGCGTGTAAAATGGATTCCACGCGTGTCGAGATTAGCACCCGGCTCGGGGACAAACGAACAGGAAATTGACTTCTCACAAGTGTTAATAGAGAATTTGATTCATTGCGTGAATGTGTTTATATGAACCAGCCATCATTTAAAAAATTCTAAAATTCTCTATTAATACTTGTGAGAAGTCAATTTCCTGTTTGTTTGTTTGTTTGTTTGTTTGTTTGTTTGTTTGTTTGTTTGTTTGTTTGTTTGTTTGTTTGTTTGTTTGTTTGTTTGTTTGTTTGTTTGTTTGTTTGTTTGTTTGTTTGTTTGTTTGTTTGTTTGTTTGTTTGTTTGTTTGTTTGTTTGTTTGTTTGTTTGTTTGTTTGTTTGTTTGTTTGTTTGTTTGTTTGTTTGTAATATTTTATATTTCGAACAGCGGAACAGGACATCCTCGAGTTCCATTCTCTTTTCTCTTTGTACTGCAAGAACTCTTGCAGTTACAATGGCTTGCCTGTTTAAAATATGCCTATATCTACTTATTATCTACTTTATAACAAATTAATTAACCACAAAAATTCACTTCGATATATAATTATGTAAATAATATGCAAATATTTACTCACCATGTCGTTTCCTTTCAATGCCTCATCACCACTGACCTATATATTTAACTGGACTGCGGGTGCTGGTCAAAAATGTGTCCGCATTTTCACTTTCAAAATGGCGGCATTTATGGGTCCTTCTGCTAATGGTAGCGACCACTGACATGTACTTATCGTAGGAAAACAGAATATTTTTGTAAACACAAAGCGATTTTCTTACTTTATTCATAAATCGTTCCTATGCGAGGGCTTCCCCAGAGGTGAGTAAAATCGTCTGGCGTTAGCCAGAATAAAATACTAAAGAGTAAAGACCAATAAATTCGGACAGGAAAGAGTTAATGCATGCAGGTTGGTCATTGTTAATTTCTTGTGGAACAACTCAAGAGGCCTCCTGGATTATTTGTCTGACCAAATACTAGGAATATCGCCTCCCATGTAAATAGCCCCTAAGAAGGACTCGGTACGCCTCGCTTCTTTACGATTTTGTCGTGATCTTCAGCGGTTCTTTATAGAGCTGGCGACTTCATAAAACGAAATGTTTGTAGATTTCCATGACCATGTGTATTGACAGTCTTGTTTATTTTATTGCCAAGTGTTCGTGCGGTTACCGCCGGCAGGCGCGTCTTTTTAATTCAGACTGCTAGAAAGCTACAACAGTAATTGTCTAGGAATATTATTGTAGTTCAGAACTACAATAAGACCTTCTCATGAAAACATCCCGGGCCGCTCAGGCTCAGCAACAAACATAAATACTAGAAATATTTTGTTTACACAAACTCCAGACCAGGACGATATTATGCTGACTTGGCAAAAATTCGACAAAGTTTCACCTAGTCCGTCTACTCCGAACGTTTTCTCAAGAAATAGTCCACTGTAGGAGTTATAAAATATATTGGCAGAAAGATAATTCACCTTGCTACAACATACGTACAGTTCATCCGACCAAATAGCTTAGTTTCCCTAAAAAAAGAGAAATACCGAACATGTCCAAATCATAATAGCGGCCGCTATTTTGAATTTTTTTCCCGTATGTATTATGTCTTCTCCGAATGTTTTCTCGAGAAATAAACCACTGTAGAAGCTATCAAATATACTGGAAGAAAGATAATTAATCTGGCTACAACATACATACAGTTTATTCGACCAAATAGCTTAGTTTTCTTAAAAAAAGCGAAAGACCGAACATGTCCAACACGAACTAGAGATCTTAGGTATCGGTCAGCGACCTTCACCATTAGCAAAAGGACCCATAAATGCCGCCATTTTGAAAGTGAAAATGGGGACACTTTTCCTAACTGAAAGGTAATAGGAGCACGCAGTCCAGTTAAATATATAGGTCAGTGCTCATCACTCATCGTTTATGGCGGAAAGTGATTCCGAACAATTTCCGACTATTTCCGAAGTCTAGTTTTGTTATGCGCAGAAGAGATGCGCATGCGGTGACACAGCCCCTTTAACGGAGAAACTTGAACTACATCAAATGAACAGTATGTTATCACATTCAACATGTGATAACATACGTACACAATATATTTTAGTGATGAGTAGGTTCTGAAATTACTAGTCATCTTGTTCCACAACTGACAAGATGCCGTGTGCAAATATTATGCCATGTCACTTCACACTCACCTCTTTTAATTTCTCCTCGGAATCATTCAAAAGTCGTCAACATGAAAGCCCATCGGCATCGGAGTTCAAAATATCACAGCCCTGCGTTAAATAACTATATAAATTAAAAAGCCATAAAAATACCAAGTTGATAGCGTCTGATGCGATATTTTGCAGAAACACCAGACCTAAGTTACTAATTAAAAGGGATTAGCCAATGGGATTTTTGCGTACATTCTGTACGCATCAATCCAAAAAGTTATTTTCTCTTTCAACTCCGCCCACTCCGCGCCCGCGCCTCCCAGAGAGTCTGCTTCGCAGGCTACGTCTGCTCAGACGCGCGATACATTCCTTTCTCGATTGTTAACCAATCGGCCAATCAAATCGTTTCTTGTTCATAAACGTCCGGTCACTTTGTTAACAAGCCACGTATAATATAAAGGCCCGTTTCAGACGTCGCACTTCTGCTGTGTCGATTCAATTGATTTAAATGCAACGTTTGAATTAAACTCTATTCAATTTGGAAAGCGGGTTAAATTCGACAGCTTTTATTTGTCGCATCGTGCGGCAGAAATCCGTCTCCGTTTCAATCGAATATCTGCCTTGTCGGCACTCTGCCTTGTCGAACCACGTCGAACTCAATTCATTAATTCAAAATCCCTGCCTTCAATTCCCTGTTCCTTTTGTATCTCTTTGAACATTTTGTTGGGATGCGATTATTTAAATGCGACGTTTTAAGAGGACGGAATAAAAAGAATTATTTGGTTTGGCGACTGAATACAGTTTCGTCGCTTTAGTTTATATGTGAGTAGCTACAGTTTTCACGAACTGAAACGATTTTCCAGTGTTGAAAATAATTTGAAGGCAATAAATCTGTAAACGCTGAAGGCTAATTTAACCAACTCACTTGTTCTGTTTTTTACGGGTTGTCCACTGGCACAGTCGTCGAGGACTATCAGTGTTTTAGATCCCTTGAATATCCGGACGATATATTCTAACACAATTTCAACGTCGTCCTGACCACAATCCACAGCGATGAAGTTTGGGTCGGAGGTGTATTTCCAAGTACCATAGGTTTTGTTCCAGCTGAACGTTGGACAGAGCAGAACGATGTAGTCGAAGAACCTGAAGTATTCATCTTCTAACATCTTCAGGAGGTACCAGGTTTTTCCACAACCTGTCATACCAACGACCAACATATTGAATGGGTGGTCCATTTAATATTGGATTGATTTTAGATTTTTGTTTACCATGTTTACCAAACCATCGCTCAACACAAAGATCCGACAGACTACGTTAGCTGCAGTCACCTTCTTAGTAATCTCAATGAGAACCCCAGACTGTGTGTTAACAATTCTTTTCCCAGTCCCGACACTATCACGGTCTTCAATACTTCTCAGATCAATCGCCAGAGCGAAAGCGTCCTTGTAGAACTTCTGGATTGTCATAAACTGATCTGTGTTTTTCTTCCCACCGAATAGTCTTTTAGCCTCGTCATAGAACCGACTCTTTGGGATCCCCTGGCTGAAGACAGCGTTGGGTACACCCTCGATTGTTAGCTTAACACTCTCAATGTTTGGGTAGACGTATTTCTCACTATCAGTCCGGATCTTGTTTGTGAACATCATTACAATACCTTTCATAGACTTTCGTGGGAGGTTAATGTGTTCGTTGATCAGGGTTGATCCAGCCAACCACTCAGTTGACTTCATCAGCGTGACGTGTTCGTAGGACAACGATCGACCAGCTGTGTATAGTGGAGGCTATTTCACTGGCGATGTCGGTGTTATCAATCGTCTCATATTCCAGCTCAAGGTTTTCCAGTGTGTACCCGTCAACGGTCTCACTTGACTGGGCCACCATGATGTCACTCGCTTTCGGTAGGCTAATGACATAGCGGAAGTTGTTGTGCATCTCAAAGGGAGCATATAGTCCATGGTCCCCGAGGATCTTATCCAATTTCACCTTCATCCTCACCCCATGGATTGTGAGCATCAGAGCGTCAGCTACCTTCTCAGCGTCCCCAGAGGAAGCCCCACTGTCGTCCTTAGACATCAACTTTCTCAGGTTCTTTGGACCAATCCCATACCCAACCATCTGATCCCTTACACTCTTCGGTAGCCAGAGATCCCTGTACACACCGAGGACACTTTCACCTGTGTTGTCGTAAACAGTCTCGCCGGCTAGCTTAACAACCAGCCTTTCAACCAGAAGCCTGGAGAGATTGTTTAGGAACCACGACTTGGTGTTCATGCTCTTGAAGTCGAACAGTAAGTGAAAGCTACCCGGGACCAGACAACTATCAGGTTTTAGCTTTGGTATGTCGATGTAGAGGTCCTCACCAGGGTTGACTTTGTTGGGGTTCATGGTGATCGTATGTCTTGTTCTGCTCCCCTTGATTTCCGACATCTTCGCCCGTCTAAATCCAGGTAACAGCTCTGTCTGACTTCTGTTGGTCATATACTACATAACAGATTTTATTTTCTGTTTTTCCAGTAGTCATACAATAACCACGTCATAGCTATAGCTAAAACCCACAGATTGTTGGCTAACCACGCTATCCCCTTTGCTCCCCAAGTCAGAACCTGTGCTATCAGACTGAACAGTGGTGCTAACAGAGGTCCCAAACTCTTACCCAGATTAGCGAGTGCCTTGGCGAGACCACCGACGGCCCTAGCTCCCCCCGAGACGGCACCTCTGGCGGCAACGACTATTGTGGTCACGATCCCAGCTATGGTGATGGCTATGGCAGACAGACCAACCATATTTTCCTTAGCCCACTTCTTAAAACGTTCCAGCCTATTCAGGTCATTGTTCTCCACCTCATTCTCTAAGATAGACATAGCTTCCTCATACTTAGGTCTCTCACCATTCCTAATTCTTACGCTGTCTACCACTAATTCCGTGAATTTTTTGGCGTCATTGTACCATTATTTCTCAAAAGGGTCGGTCCCTTTTAATGCTTTCAGTCTGTAGTGCTTGACCTGTTCCTCAAGAGCCTTAATCTGTATCTCATCCATACCCTTTGGGTTGGCTACCCCAGATACTTCTCTTATTTCCTGTTCGGGTAGGGATAATTTTTCCGCCTGTTCTATCAGTTCTTTCTTTCTCTCCTCAATCCGATCGTTAATCACTGAGTTGGTCCGTGAGGTGATGTCATCCACAACTTCCTGAGAGGTCGTAGGGTCGGCTATCCCTTCAGAATTCTCAATCACAACCCTTTCTCCCAGATCTTTAAATTCATCAATAATCGTTTTATTTGCTTTGTTTGTGCTAAGCCTGACCCCACCACCACGGTCACGTATCAAAACTTTTACACCTTTATACTCCATTCCACCGTCGGGGATTCCGTTTTTTTTACTAAGTGTGGACTGTAATAACAGTTTCTCAGAAGCCTCACCAGCTGCCATATTTATATCTACTTTTAGCCACTCTTTGAGTTTTTCTTTTCTTTTGCTTATGATATATTCATCCAATATTAGTTCATCACCGCTGGTGTTCATTCTATTTTTGTTTGTGTCATTTGTTGTACCAACTGTGACTGTGGGGGGATCTGGGTTAAGTGGTGCAATTCTTCGACTATAGTCGGTGGGGTCAGTCTCGTCGATATCCCCCCTAGCGTCTGCCCACCCTTCATCGGAAGGGTCCATTTCAATATCAACTCCTCCCTCAGCCATTATATACTAGCCTATGTACAACTCAAGTAGAACGGCCCCAATCCCAGCCGGTCGGCCTACTGAATGATCATTATTCCCACGAACCCTAAAGGTCATCTTACCATAAACACCCTTACGGATCTCAGCTTTCGACTCAATGTCTGTGTAGTGCTGTACGCTTCCTTTCAAACTCTGCTCAGAGGTTATCGGAAGGGTACCAATCAGATTACTCCTCCTCCCATTGTCCAGACTTCTCTCGCTCTCAACAGCGTCACACGAGATCCTGACATACCTCAACCCTCTGTTGATGTCCACCTGATTAGGACTGTTCGTCCACCCACCACCACCATTTATCACATCGTCCTCGCCAAACCCCAAAAGAAGACCCATCTTCCCAAGTTTCAGCTTTTCAGACGTCTTCACCTTAGATGTTCCGTTGTAAACATTTTTTCCAAACTCAACCGTCCCCAACAGACCTCCGGCTAGGGTTTTAACAAACGTCTCTATCGCGTCAAAGCTGAAATAACCTTCAGGAGCGGATGTCTCCTTACCATCAAACGACACCGAATCGTTCAGACCTGACACCACATTGTTATAGTTCCAGTATACCGTCGCTTTCTTCAGCATCACCTGTGGTCTTGAACCTGCCACCATGATAGGTTGTTCAAAGTAGACAGTCTTCTCACCGTTTTCAATGAATAATGTTAACCTCATTACCCGGGTATACATTAACCCAGGTTTTGTACATCACTCTCGGGTATCCATGAGTTGTGCTTATCACCATAACCCAGCCACTTGACCAACACCATCTTCTTTCCACCAACTTTCTTCCTCCTCAACACCTTCTCAACCCTATAAACGTCATCCTTCTTATCCACCGGTGACAGCTCTTCCTCATAAAACTTTCCGATAATCGGTTCACCCTCAGCGTCCTCTATCTCGTAAACGTTTGGGTCACCACGGATGACCTTCGTAATCCTGAAGATTTCCTCAGTGAAGTTAGCCTCATAACCCTTTGTAAATATGCTCTTGTACTTTGACACCCTCACAGTGTCTCCAACCCGGAACTTGGGTAAAGGATGATCACCAAAATGATGACCGAACAACGTATTCCAGACCTGATTCTCGTTTGACTTACTCACGTCCTTGGGCTTTAGAAGGGTAACACTGTGTTTTGTGTTGTTATAACCCTCAACGAGATCACCCAAAACATCAATCCACCTATAAGTCCCCTTGGTGTAGAAATACTTCCACATAGCAGTCTTAAGTGTTCTGTTAAACCGTTCGACGATCGCTGCTTTCTTGTCCGAAAACGTACTGAAGTACTCAACACCACGTTCCTTCAGCAGACCTTTCACACCAACGTTATAAAACTCCTTTCCGTCGTCGAACTGAGCCAGGTCGGGGTAACCACCAAATCGGTCTCTGAACTGTTCCAACAGCTTACTCACAGCCCCAGTCATATTACTCGTGTCCTTCCTGTAAACGGGGACGGCGAAAGCGTACCTACTCAGAATCTCAACAGCAGTCAAAATCCAGTAATACCCCTTATTCTGGTTCTTATACTTCCCCATATCAACCAGGTCCATCTGTATCTGTTCACCGAGGTGGCTGACGAACGTCTGTCTGAACTTATGCTTTCTTACAACCGGCCTATACCTCGTGTACGTGTCCTGTGTTTTTAGCCAATCCCTTACCACCTTTCTACTCACATCAAGACCTTCTCCCACTGCCTTCTGGTACAATCGTTCAGCAGACTGATACCCTGTTTTTGGATCATACCATATATCTCTCAGTTCCTGTTCCAATCCAACCCCAGCGTCCATATAACCTAACCTATGATATATGGATAAGACCCTGAGAGAGTTTTTCACCAAATACCCATACGCCGATAGAACTAAGTTCATAACTGAGTCAGTCTTCGGTCAGTCAGAACCTGGTGTGTTCTTTGGGCCTGTCGGTGACTCATACATCTACACTGGCGACGCGGAGTTTAAGAACAATAAGAACTACACCAGGTATCTGACAATAAATAAACCACCGCCCAGATTTCCGAAGATATGGCTCGGTGGTGGTACGGTACAGAAGGTTCAGGGTAAACGACACTGGAAGAGTGACATTGAGGGGAAATATGACTTTTCAAAGTTCACGTACCTATCAAACAACGCTATAGACTACGACCTTAACAATTTCAGGATCTACGTTAACGGCCAAGACTTTTTTATGGCAAAGTTACCAGTCCTAAACCCAGGGAACCGGACGGACATCGCGGTATGGTGGAATAACAATGAACCTTATTACCAGCTCATCTTTGCTGTCTATCTCAGTTCGTACTGCTGTGGCGTTGGGGTAGAACACCTAAAATTCTCAGAAGACGTATATCCAGTGGTCTCCTCTATCATGTGTTTTCACCTCTATTTCACCACGCGGCGTATACTAAGACGTATGATAACGGAAAAAAGGAGTGACCTAATGAGAGAGTTTGGCGTTGGGCACGATGTGATTGACAACATGGCGAACATACCCAGAGAGAAAAAGTTCCTGATTAATCCTCACTCTGGTTACAAACACAACCGTGCGTTCCGTGAGTGGATGTGGCGTCTCAATAGCGACTATAAGACACACTACAGAAGGTTCATCCCTTTACGGACAGATGGTTTCACCAGGGTAGGCTTACAGTATCTGAATGAGTCCATCGAGGCTTATGTCTATGCCGTTCTCGGTTCACAGGCTAAAACAAGAGTCAGCATTGTTAACAAAGGTGCTGGAAGTCTTGAAACACAGCAAGAGTTTAGAGTCCTTGTACAGGATGCCGTCGTTAACTACAGCGTCAGTACCTGGATTCTGAACATGAACAGGGCAATATCAGATACTAACGTCACCCAGAACCTGGCCATAAGTCCTGACACGTGGTTAGTACCAGGATCACTGACGGTACTGAAGGAGAGAATCCTAGGATACAACAACTTACTCAGACGTGCGTCGGAGGGTATGAGGTTTGGTATTAATTCTAAGGTCAACTATCAGGGTGTTCACAAACAATCACCAAAGACACATCAAGAAAGCGGTCCACATCTGGAAACACTAGACGACAGTGACGGACAAGCCGACAAACCAACCGTCCACACACCTAACAAACCAGCCATCCATACACCTGACAAACCAACCGTCCACACACCTGACAAACCAACCGTCCACACACCTGACAGACAATCAAAGCCAGACAATGAGTTGGGAATCCTATTGGTCCTAACAGCTGTGTCTGGGTATCTGTTCAGTAAATACGTTCTATAGTATATGAGTCTGTTTTATGGTTACAACAGACCGATCACTAATAAACAACTCAACGATAAACTAAAAGAGGTCCTTCATACGAAGCCCGTCCCCGACTACAAGGTCATCTTTGACCTGAACGTAACCAGATCCAGTAAGAACGCCGTCTCCAAACTCAATTTTGTTGATTACATAGAGGATAGGGACGGTGAGATCCACTCAACCATGTTTTGGAGACCCCATAGTATCAACCCACAGCTTAACACCACCGGTGATCACCATTTCCTTTACCCTGAGTCCTCGATAAGAACAGCCTTCCACGCTAACGTGCCAAGATTTATGTTTACTGATGTTTCGGTTTTCGTTGTGGTAAAGAGGAACAGTGTGAGATCGGCGTCGGGTGCCTGGGAAACAGTTGTTTCCAATGTCAATGTTAACGATGGTAGAAGCCTTGGGTTTAAAGCTGGGGTGAGTAATAGACTGGTTTTCGGTGGGATGACACCGTCTAGGTTTCATGAGTGTACAATTCCAGCGAAGTTCATCGGGAAGAGGGTTTTGATATCTGCCCACTGGCTATCCGGACTTAGGGTGTCACACGTCAGGATAAACGGTGAGATACTGAGGGACTCATACACTATGTGTGACATCGATCAGATAGGGACATCTTATCTAAATGTGTTCGGGGTAAACAGCTTAAAAAGTTTTTATTCAGACATTAACTTTTACGGTATGAGGATTGTAGATGGTCGTCTGGGGGAACCCGAGATCGGGAGGATCTGTAAGGGGGTTATGGTTGAATATGACCTGTAATTAGAATGAAGAAAAAAAGCGTTATCAGCTTCAACCACATTGGTGAAAACCTCCAATCGGCTGAAGTAGACAAACTACAAAGACTTTATTCGTATTAGTGGAAACACACCAGGTTGAAGAGACTGAAGATGATCCTCGAGACGGTCTCTATTGGGCTGACCGTGGTCGGGGGGATAGCCGGTGGTGTTACAGCTAACCCACTGATCCTCGGAACCATAGCCGGTCCTGGCGTTCTGATTCAGGGATATATGACCAAGTCGGGGATGTCTGGCAGGCTGGAGAACTGTGAATTTGCTCACGTCAGCTACCACAAGGTCCTGACACAAATCAGAAGCTTCCTACGTGGGGCTTCCTACGTGGGGTCTCCTACGAGAGTGTCTTCCTATCCGACGTCCGTGTACTCGACGACATTGTGACTG
The DNA here is from genome assembly GCA_964035015.1 of Corallium rubrum. Taxonomy (NCBI): domain Eukaryota; kingdom Metazoa; phylum Cnidaria; class Anthozoa; order Scleralcyonacea; family Coralliidae; genus Corallium; species Corallium rubrum. Next base: position 39,984,068 of record OZ035998.1, read on the forward strand.
AGGTCTGTCCACATTCCGACAGTATGATCACACGGTACCATAGGACCTATGACTCAGCTGAGCCTGTCGGGCCTGGCTAACGGTTCTGACGATCTCTGGTATGTAGACGTCTCGGTCATCCACACGAGCCATCCAACCATGAAACCTGCTAGGGATCCCACTGAGGGTACCGACTACCTCCGATTCATCCGGACCGAAGTCTTCCCAATCGAGACCAATCACCTTAGTCCCCTTGTTCCAAACCATTATAACCGTTTCTCTCATATACCACCGTATCGCTCTAGGTAATCCTTAGTCACACCGGCTTCACATTCCCGACCTCTCCTGAGCATTCGGTCGTAGCAGGTGTCAACCGAGGCCTGTAGCAGTAGTAGAGCGTCAGGGGTTGGGAGCAGATTGTTTAGTGAGTGGAAGATCTTGGAATAATCAGAAAACTGTTCGTCGGTTATCCACCCATTACGCCAACAGTTCTTAGTGAAAGTCATACAGCTGTGATGTGTTCGCTCTACAATCACATTCTCCCCCTCGTTGATTAACTCCAGAGCTCTCAGGTAAGCGTCGATTCTCTCACCAAGAAACCAAGTCTCCATCTCATACGCCCACCTCCCAGGGTCGGCGTAAAACCTTTCTAGGTACGGGTTGCTCTCAACCGGCTCTTCGATGAGATGATAGTGGTTCCTTCTAGCGAATGGTATAGCGAACGTTGTCTTTCCCACACCGATGTTTCCGTCGAGGGCGATCAGTCGAGCACCGAGCTTTGTTTCAGTCATTATACCCCAGTATACGGTACGGCCCTAAACCTCTTGTATTTTATATGAAGATTCCAAAGAGACTTAGACGACCCATACTGATTATCTTCCACGCCCTCAGAAGAGCTATCGGGGTGATGAGACATTGTGTTAGAAGGAACCGTAGGGGGGAGCACTACGTGACTGAGTCTGTTGTTGTCTGGCCGACGGTCTTAGAAACCCCTACAGATGACCTCACAGACTTCCTACAGACAGACTCAGAGATTCCTATAGATGGTCTCACAGACGTCCTACAGACAGACTTAGAGATTCCTATAGACGGTCTCACAGATTCCTCAGAGACTCTTACAGATGACCTCACAGATGAAACATAGATTAGTGTATAGATGGCTGACGTAGTACCTGAGAAAACCCCGGAAGTCCCTAAGATAACATCAGTGGTCAAGACGGAGAGAGTCAAGGACCCAAAACGGGTGGAGGCTGGTAAACGACTGGCTCAGATATCGAAGGTAGCCAAGGAGAGAAAAGCCAGGGAGCGGTTGGCGGCTGAGATTGGTCCTGGGGTTGGTGGTCGGTCAGCTTATTATGGTTACATAATCGGAACCGTTGGGTTGGTTATCGGTGGGGCCTCACTTTATTACACTATGAGGCAGGAGAGAAGGGAGGTTCAGAGGTTGAAAACCGTTGATGAGGAGAAAGTAATGGAAGGAACTGTTGAACCACAGAACCCCGTTCGGACTTCCCCGGTTTTAGACACCTTCGACGAATGAAATATGTGTTAGTATAATGTCAACCACCGACCGAAAAGAACTGATGAACGAGCTCTACGACGCCCTCCTGATCACAAGCGGAGCTGTGGCGGTTTCCATGGCTTCGAGGAAGGTCCTGAGGGAACCTTTGGGTACTCCTGAGTCTATAAAGGGTACCATCAGGCTGGCCCTAGCCGTTGGAATTAGTACAGTTGTGGTTGGATATGCCCAGTCGAAAGGGTACCTACCAGTTGACCCTTTTTCAAAGCCTAAGTAGCCTAAGGGGGTTCCATATGCAGTGGTTACTATGAGCGTGGAGATTGAGACACGTTGGCTGCCCCCTATGTCTAGAGGAGAGAGGAATGTGTGGGATGCTTTACGTGTTAATGGGATTGAGGCGGTTAGGGAGAAGACTTTTGATGGGTTAGTGGGGTTGGGTGGCGGCCTTCTGAGGTATGACTTCGCGGTACCTCTTAACGATGGTTTTTTCTTACTGATTGAGTATGATGGTGAACAACATTTCAGCCCTTCCACTTGGTCTGGTAAGTTTACCCAGCAAGAGGCAGAAAGACGTTTTAGGGTACAGAAGATACACGATCGGATGAAAGACGAGTACGCCAAGAACAACGGCTATCAGATAATCAGGATTCCGTATTGGGAAAGACGTAACATCCGTTCTATTATCGGATCTTTGTGACGGAGTGTATTATCTCTAGTTATATATATGGCTAGTGTGGTTGCTGGTGGACTGTTTAACGCCTTGGCCTTCGCGGGCGCTGGATTCATGTTTTCAAAGTTAAATCACACCGGGTATGAAGCTGAGATTAAAAGGCACAACCACGCCCTCGAGAAGCTGGCTAGGGCAAAGGAGAAATGGTATGAGAGTGAGGTGGCTAGGAAGGATAGGATACAGAGGTTGAGACAGGAACTGTCTGACGCCAACGCTGACATCAACACAACGAATCACGCTCTAGATCTACTGAAGGATAGGTTGGGACAGGTTGAGGCCGTTGGGTCGTTCCAACCAAAGCCTGAGTTGTCTGACTATTACAAACCATCGAGTGAGATGAAAGAGTATCAAACCCTGTTCGTTGGGTCTGTTGGTCTGGTTGGTGGGTATTTGGTATCTAGGTTTGTTTTGTAGGGGTTAAGGGGATTTGTTAGGGTTTAGTTATAATGTCTGTTTTCTTGTCGGACTTACCGAGGGGGCTGAGGGATTCACCGTCTTCAAGCGTCGAATGGGTCTGTAAGCAGATGGGGGTTGAGTTAGTACCGCAGACCTGGGATCCGCCCAGACGTAGTACGAAGTTGTGGTGTGAGGATTGTTCCAGATTCCGTGTGAAGGTGAGCACTGAGATGTATTCCTGTCCGGAATGTGGTGATACGGAGTATGGATATGTTGTTGGGAGATACCGGGCGGCCGGTCGTAGAAGTGAGCATTCGAGAAATAGTTGGATGAGGAAGAAACTCACCAGAGTTGTTAGGGACACAGCCGTTGACGTTGTCCTAGCCGACTTTTCCAAGGTTCTTCGGGTGATGAAAAGTAAGGGTCTGATAAGAGGTCGTAATGTGTCCAGATACAATTATTACGTCATCAGACTGTGCTCAAGGAGAGGGATTGGGTTACTGGGTGGTATGAAGGATCTTAGGGAGGGGAAAACGAAGGACTTGTTTGATAACAATCTGTTCGGAATTGTTTATAAGGAGCTTGGTTGGGATCGTACCCCAGACAAGTTCTACACCAAGTGGTTGGAGCGACACCTAACGGAATGTGATCACCCCTGTTTTAACGATGGATCCGAATGTTATGATCCACCAGGACGACGACTTAGACCCTGACATGTTTGACTATCCCGATGATATAGACCCCCGTCTCTACGAGAGACTAATTGGTTACGACATAAATCAGTTAGACAGAGCCCTGAGGGGTAAGACTAAGTCGTTCAGCTGTGCTGTTGTGAGTCAGAACCCACTGGAACAGGTAAACGCCCTCAGGAATGACGTGGTACGGCTGCTACGTCGGGAGCTGGCTGAGATGAGGGGGCTGAAGTTCGCTGAAACGCTGGTTGTAACACTTGAGAAGGAGGTGTCCGGCGGAACAACCTACAAAACAGCCCACTTCAACAGCCACATCAAGACTATAATCAACGGCAGTGAGATCGGTCAGGACGTTGACACCGCGAATGAGGAGGTGGTGGCTGGGATAGCCCGATGGATAAGCGAGGGATCTGGCTGGACAGTGGAGTCAGTGGATGGTCACTACGTTAATCTGACTGTGTACAGTCCTCTGGAAGGCTCGTCATACATCAACCTCCCGGAGGAGCTGAGACATAGTCGGAAGGGACTGATTAATGTTAAGAATAGTGATGACAGGTGTTTTATGTGGTGTCATCTGGCTCATAAGTTCCCTGTCCCACAGCACCCACAAAGGGTCACAAAGTACCGAAACCATGTTGACGACCTGGATTACAGTGGAGTCAGCTTCCCTGTGACCCAAAAACAGTATAACCGGGTGGAAAAACAGAATGAGATACGTATCAACGTTTTTGGTTATGAGGACGGGCTAACCTTTCCGGTTTACGTATCAGAGGAAAGGTTCACCGACCTCATGAACCTCCTGATTATAACCAATGGGAACAACAAACATTACGTTCTCATCAAGGACTTTGATAGGTTTATGTACAACAAAACAAAACATAAGAGAAAAAACCATTTCTGTGTTTATTGTCTTCAATGTTTCAGTTCAACGGAGGTTTTGGATAGGCATAAGGTTGTGTGTATCAGTGTGAATGGTAAACAGGCTGTTAGGATGCCTGACCCCGGTAAGAACGTGTTGAGGTACAATAATTTCCACAAACAGTTAAACGTTCCGTTTGTTGTGTATTCCGACTTCGAGGCGATCACGGAAAAGGTCGACAGACCGGAGGTGCCGGAGTCAGACCGAGAGGAGAAAGAGAAGAGACCGTATATGGAGAAGTATCAGAAACATACTGATTGTGGTTATGGGTATAAGGTTGTCTGTTGTTATGACGACAGATACAGTAAGGATGTTCAGGTGTACAGAGGCCCTGGTGCTGTCAACAAGTTCATTGGAAAGATGCTGGAAGAAGTGGAGTATTGTAAGGGTATTCGGAAAGAACACTTTAACCAGGACATGGTTCTGACTGATTCCGACAGAGCGGACTTCAGAGACGCTGTAAAGTGTCACATCTGTGGTCGGGAGTACACAGCAGAGGACGTTAGGGTCCGGGACCATTGTCATGTGACGGGAAGATATCAGGGATCGGCCCATCAGCTTTGTAACAGAAATCATAGATTAACTGATAAGATACCAGTCATCTTACACAACCTGAGGGGTTATGATAGTCATCTCATCATGGGGGAGATCGGAAAGTTCGGACAGGAAATTAACGTCATACCGAATAATATGGAGAAGTACATGGCCTTCATGTTAGGTAAAAACCTTGTGTTTCTGGACAGTTTTCAGTTCATGAGTAGTTCATTGGATAGGCTGGTGGGAAATCTCCCGGGGGACGCCTTCAGATACACAGCTGAGGAAATCGGTGATCGGTTGTATCTTATGAGATCGAAGGGTGTTTATCCTTATGACTACACTGTAAAAACTGACTGGTTAAAACAACCAAAAAAAAAAGGTCACCAGGATGCATCTGAGAGAACCAGTAAAAAACGGTTGTTTTAACCAATTTTATAATTTGGTTAAAATAACCAATACTTTTTTGGTTAAAACAACCAGTATTCAATTGGTCAAAATAACCATAAAAATAGGTCATTTTGACCAATAAATATTGGTCAAGTAGATGCATCTGAGACAACCAATAAACAACGGTTAGAAATGGTTTTTTAACCAATTTCAAATTGGTTAAAATCAACATTGGTTGTGGCAACCAAATTCAAATTGGTTAAAATCATAATTAATGTCATGCAGTAAACAAATTTCTCAAAGATAAACAACAGTTAAACACATTTAATTTTCACTACACTATGTCAATAAAATCTTACTTGCTTAACAAATGGAATCAAAACATATGCATATAAAAATAGAAATGTTCCTATAGTCAAAGACTGCTTATACTGTTACTGCATGCTTATACAGTTACACTATGTTACTCAATATGCATAATGTAAGAACATAAGTCTGAAGTAAATCCCCATTTACACGGAGCCAAATTATAGGCATTGCGATCGCGAGCCATCGCACTTGCCTTAGACGCAATATATCACAATCCTGGTAATTTGGCTCAATGTAAATGGGGCTTAGTAAGCAAATTTAGCAATTAACTTGAACTAGATAAAGCATTAAAGTCATTAACAATTAGCAAGTCAATTCACAACACCAATCGGAATAATATACTGGACATTCGTGATTCGTAGGTTCTCGCGGCCTTGCTCTTCCATCATTATCAAGTCCACTGACACAATTGTCACAAGAAGTGGAAGTTATGTTCCGTATTCGAATATAATATAGTAATCATCCTTTATGCGCGTGATTCCTTCGGAGTTCCAAAGCCCAGCAACGCAAATAGATTTCGCCTAATCGGTGGGAAGAATCCCGTAGAAGTTCGTGGTAAAACAAGACATTGTCGCGATCTTCCTCGCCGGAAAAGTGTTCCGTTTCTAGTCTGTCCGAGGTATTCAGCAAAGGGAGTCGAAGAACAGTCTTTCTTCGGTGAAATTTGTTGTTGATATATACCATTCTTTAACTCTCCTCGTGTCGACAACGCTTTCAAAGCTTGAATGCAAGCAGCGAGCGTAATTTGAATAAACTTGAATAATTAAGTGGATCAAAAAAATTCGAGGCTGCTAATTGGCTAATCACGCGGCGGACCTATGCGAAGACACCCCTGCTCAATCGAGCATTAATTAATAGTCTTGTGTGATTGCTTGAGTATTGAAGCAATTGATCCGCTTGATATTCAAGCTTGACGAACGTTTGATATTTTGTCCCTTTGGTGCTACACTAACTTTATTTATGTCGTAACACTCTTCTTCGATAGCAATCGAGTTTTGAAGCAACCTGTCCCATGAGTGCCGATTTGTATGATGCATTTTATTAACTTTATTCATGTTACTCAGTAAATGCATGGCTTTAAGTCAGATGCCGGTGCCAGTTTGTTAAGAATCAACTGTATAGTCCGGTTTTACACGTCTTTTAATACACGAAGCCACATTATCCGGATTCCGATCGAGAGCTATCGCGCTCGCAATGGTTTTTGTAGTGTAACCACTCGATTTATTCAGTTAATACTAATCAATAAATCGATCACGACCGCAACCCGATATGCGATAAGTTCGCTCCGTGTAAATGTGGCTTGATGAATAAAAATGCTTAAAACAAAACACTTCGATTACTTCTCGTCTACCGAATCAAGCTGAGATTTCAATTCACGTCGTGTATATAGCCGAAATAAGTTACTGTGATTTCTGGCAGGCCTTTTCGACTCTTCAGAAAGGATTGAAACGAATCTCCGAGTGACTAAATACGACTATACTCCTTGCTCTCGTGGTCCGAACCGCTCTCCTAGTTTTTATATCATAATATTATTTCATATCGCTTTCAAATAACCAATTAATAATTGGTGCAAAGATAATTTGTGACTTCGTTGCCGTTGTGATAATGACCATTTTACACAACCAATTGATAAGTGGTCATAATAACCAATTTACATTGGTTGTAGCAGGGTAACCAATTGATAATCGGTTAAAATAAGCATTTTATAATATTTATATTCTGACCAATTAATAATTGGTCGCAATGACCATTTTACACAACCAATTATAATTGGTCTTAATGACCAATTTACATTGGTTACAAATAACTAACCAATTACCATTTGGTTAAAATAACCATTTCACAATGGTTGCGTGAACTATAACCAATTCATAAATGGTCATTTTGATCAATTTCGATATGGTTATGGTTAATTAACCAATTAATAATTGGTTAAAATAACCATTTCATAATGGTTGCAACCAAAAACATTGGTTGTTTTAACCAGTCAGTTTTTACAGTGTACATGAACGCGTTCAGTCGGTTTGATGAAACAGAGTTGCCCCCAAAGAATGAGTTTTATAGTGTGTTGAATGACGAATCGATAACCGACAAACAGTATTCACATGCTTTGGAGGTTTGGATCTCGTTTGAGATGAGAACGATGGGGGATTATCATGATGTGTATCTGAAATCGGATGTTCTGTTGTTGGCTGACGTCTTTGAGAACTTTAGGAAGACTTGTGTTCAGTACTATGGGTTGGACCCCTGTCACTACTTCACTTCACCTGGGTTGGCATGGGACGCTATGCTGAAGATGACTGGGATTGAGCTGGAGCTGATGACTGACATCGACATGTTCCAGTTCATCGAGAAAGGATTGAGAGGTGGTGTCAGTTACATAGCTAATAGGTATGGGAAAGCAAATAACCCATACATGAAGGGGTATAGTGAGGATGAGGCTGTAAAGTACATAATGTACCTGGATGCCAACAATCTATATGGTTGGGCCATGAGTCAGTGCCTTCCGACTGGTGGATTTAAGTGGATGAGTGAGGGTAAGCTGAAAAACCTAGCCTGGGAACTTCCGGAAAATGACAGTCGGACTGGGATGATACTTGAGGTTGATCTTGAGTATCCTCCCGAACTCCACGACCTACACAACGACTACCCATTAGCCCCTGAAAAGATGGAAATACGGGAAGATATGTTGTCGGAGTACTGTTCTAAGATTAGGAGGAAGTTCGGTGTCAGTGTTGGTGGTGTTAGTAAGTTGGTAACCAACCTGATGGGGAAGGAAAGGTATGTTGTCCACTACAGAAACCTACAACTGTACGTCAGACTTGGGATGAAGGTGAAAAAAGTTCACCGGGTTTTGTTGTTTGAGCAATCGGCTTGGTTGAAGCAGTACATCAACTTCAACACGGTGAAGAGAACCACCGCCAGAAACGCCTTTGAAAAGGACTTCTTCAAGCTAATGAACAACAGCGTTTTTGGTAAGACGATGGAAAACCTGAGAAAGCGTGTAGACGTTCGGTTGGTCACCAGTGAAGAGAAGATGCTGAGGTTGGCTTCCAAACCAACCTTCGTATCTGCCAAAATATTTAACGAAAACCTGGTTGCCGTTCATAAGATTAAGGAGGTCTTGACGTTAAACCGACCAGCATACGTTGGTATGTGTATTCTGGATCTATCGAAAACCTTGATGTATGACTTTCATTACAATTATGTGTTAGAGAAATGTGGAAGTAGGGCTAAGTTGTTGTTTACAGATACGGACAGCCTGACATATGAGATTGAGGCGGAAGACGTTTACAAAGACTTCTGGGCTGACAAAGACATCTTCGACAACTCAGACTATCCGGAGAGCTCGAAGTACCACAACAAGTCTAATAAAAAGGTTATTGGAAAGATGAAGGACGAGGCGGCTGGTGTTCCCATAATCGAGTTCGTTGGTCTCTGAAGTAAGATGTATTCTTATTTCAAAGACAATGGAACAGGTGGCAAAACCGCGAAGGGAATCAAAAAGAGTGTCACTAAAAAACAAATCAAACATGAACACTACAAAAACGTATTACTTGATAAAAAACAAGTGTTTCAAAAAATGAAAACCATTCGGAGTGTAAAACATGAGTTGGGTAGTTATGAGATTAATAAGGTGTCACTCTCATGCTTTGACGACAAGAGATACCTGCTGGAAGACGGAGTCAGTTCCTACGCGTACGGACATAAGAATATCTAATTAAAACCGACAACGGGGTAGTACAACGGGAAATATAACCTATTATATTATGGAAGAAGTAGAATCTTATAAAATGGAAGACAGAACACCTGAGCCAAATGAGCCAGATGAAACTGAGGGTCAAGACGAAACTGACTTCGGTGGGGGCCCAACTGTCCGTTACACAACCACCGGACCAGAGGGGCAGCCATCTGTAAACATAAACCTGAATAATAGGTTAAGACTTAGGGATGAGACGACGCTGGAATCACATAGGAAATTGGAAGAACTTTTCACAGAAACTCTTAACCTTGAGCCACAATGTATAGATCCCGCCTTCTTACGTTATCTGCTTGATAGGAGAATCTTTGTCCTAAGTAAGATTTTTGACTTTGAAAACAAAGGTGAGTATTATGAGTTAGAGTACCTTGGTAAAGAGCTTAACCCCACTACAATCACAGATCAAAGTGTTGATAACCTAAGAACTGATATCCGGAAGTATTATGACGAATGGCAAGAAAGTCTCTCAGAAAAGGTTCTAAAGAGGGCGGGCATCGTAACTGCCGTTGGTTTATCGGTTATTGCGATAGTAACTGGGTTGTCAGTTGGACTGACACGAAAAGGATCAGATATCGTACACCAAGCCAAAAAGTGGGAGAAGCTACATCCGGCAGCAAAAGAATCTATCATACCATGGACGACCATAGAAAAGGCAGGCGGTAAAACTATTATTCTCACAGGAGAGTATCTGGTTATTATCCTATCATGTGGTATTATTTACTACATATGGAAAAAGCATTGACCACTCACTATGGTAAAGAGTGATGTTGTAGCCATGATCACACCATACATACCATGCCTCGGACTGCTATCCGGAGGTATAACTGTGGGAAAACATGTGTACCAACACAAAACTAAAGTATCTGAAGAGAAATCGGGGAGTGAATGAAATGTGTGTCAGAACCATAGCCCTGACCGCTTTGAGGTGTTTTCAGGAGAAACGTCATAATCCATCCTTAAAATATGAAAAGGGGAAAAAGAGGAAAAAAGTCTGCCCTTTCAAACATCATTTTCCGTTGAATTCTGACATTTTGAGGCAGTTTTTGGCAAAATAATAAAAAGTGGCCCCATAGCCTCATGTTCTATACTACTCAAGGCTTATGTCATAATGCAAAAATCTCAATAGCAAATCAAGATCACATTCATTGTCACTGCAATTCGTATTGCACTATTTAATACTAACTTCATGAGACCATTTCTAGATGAAAAATATCAAATAAATATATAGTAAACAGAAGGAAATCTGTAACACTTTGACAATACAGCTTGCAACAAAAATTGCTGCCCTTGCTAGACAATTACATTTTCCAATATATATATATATATATATATATATATATATATATATATATATATATATATAATATACATACATACATACATACATACATACATACATACATACATACATACATACATACATACATACATACATACATACATACATACGTACATACGTACGTACATACACGTACACGTACACGTACACGTACACGTACACGTACACGTACACGTACACGTACACGTACACGTACACGGACACGGACACGTACACGGACACGGACACGGACACGGACACGGACATAGACATAGACATAGACATAGACATAGACATATAGCTAGACAATTACATTTTCCATATATATATATATATATATATATATGTAATGTTTACAACACGAGCGGCCATGTTGTATTGAATATACAATCACGAGCCGAAGGCGAGTGATTGTATATTCAATACAAGGACGCGAGTGTTGTAAACAACTTGAGAAATGAATAAATAGTAAAAATCCCTTTGGGATATTGAGATGCTAATTAGCTACAAGCACTAGTGGTTGTATCAGAAGAGTATACATCCACTAGTGGTTGTAACTAATTAGCATCATTGGTTTTAGTTTGTATGGGGTTTACAGGGGTACTGCAAAACTCATGAATTAGTAATGAATTTCACAAATATAAATATATATATATATATATATATATGTGCATAGGTTATATACCGAGAACGCGGGATATAAGTCATATATTGACCCGAGGGGCCAAAGGTCCCAAGGGTCAATATATGACTTATATCCCAAGTTCGAGGTATATAACTTATATCCGACTTATATCACGATTGAGGAGGTTTTCGAACAAGGTTTCGTCAATTTCGAAGAGTTTCGATCAAGATTTTTCGAGTTTTGTCGACAACTTTTATCCAATTATTTATGCACGGGATATAACCTGTATATACACCGCGGTACATCAAAGAAAACCGACTCAATCGTGATATAAATATATTTGTGAAATTCATTACTAATTCATGAGTTTTGCAGCCAATCCAATTTCAGAAATTACGTCACATGTTACCCCTGTAAACCCCATACAAACTAAAACCAATGATGCTAATTAGTTACAACCACTAGTGGATGTATACTCTTCTCATACAACCACTAGTGCTTGTAACTAATTAGCAAATTAGCATCTCAATATCGCAAAGGGATTTTTACTATTTATTCATTTCACAAGTTGTTTACAACACTCGCGTCCTTGTATTGAATATACAATCACTCGCCTTCGGCTCGTGATTGTATATTCAATACAACATGGCTGCTCGTGTTGTAAACTCGTGTTGTATTACTTATATCACGAATGAGTCGGTTTTCTTTGATGTACCGCGGCGTATTACAGGTTATATCCCGTGAATAATATATGACTTATATCCCGCGTTCTCGGTATATAACCTATATATATATATATATATATATATATATATATATATATATATATATATATATATATATATAAGTTAATCACCAACTGCTCGTGTTGTAAACATTACTTATATCACGAATGAGTCGGTAGGGTATAAAATAAAGTCGAAACGTTAATATGTGTTGGTGATTAACTTATATAAATGGCTTTTTGCCAGGTGATTAACTTATATATATATATATATGTAAGAGATAAAGCCCGATAACGAGGGCTGTATGCTATATACAGCCCCGAGGACGCGAAGCGTCCGAGGGCTGTATATCGCATATAGCCCGACGTTCGAGGGATTTATCTGACTTAATTTATTATTGAGGAGGTTTTCCAACAAAGTTTTGTCTTTTTTTCTACCTTGGACAAAGATTTTCCTAGTTTTTTTCTTCATTTCTTATCTAATTAGTATTCAAGGGCTGTATGCCATATACAGCCCGCGGTACATCAAAGAAAACCGACTCAATAATAAATTAAATATATATATATATATATATATATATATATATATACAAAGCATGAAGTATGGTTAGCTTAAAGTCTTCGCTACCAGAGGTTTCACCCTAAACGGGATCATCAGGCTACTGATGTATATAATAAATGATATTGGGCATTTCACTCGATTACATAGCATGTTCTAAGGATTTAGGGTGAAGGAAAATTCGAGTGTAGAATATATACATTTTAAGACCAAACCCGGACCAGTTGCGAAAAATGCAACTACACAGGCCTTCCGGTAGGAATTGAACCCACGACCTTGCGATTCTAGTGCAATGCTCTGACCACTGAGCCACGGAGGCCGTTGCCGAGAGCTTGATCGCGAGTTCTGTATATAATAAGGTGGTAATGCCAGGAGAGAATTGGGTATATTATAAATGATATTAGGCATTTCACTCGATTACATAGCATGTTCTAAGGATTTAGGGTGAAGGAAAATTCGAGTGTAGAATATATACATTTTAAGACCAAACCGGGACCTTATTATATACAGAACTCGCGATCAAGCTCTCGGCAACGGCCTCCGTGGCTCAGTGGTCAGAGCATTGCACTATAAAATCGCAAGGTCGTGGGTTCAATTCCTGCCGGAAGGCCTGTGTAGTTGCATTTTTCGCAACTGGTCCCGGTTTGGTCTTAAAATTTATATATTCTACACTCGAATTTTCCTTCACCCTAAATCCTTAGAACATGCCGATGTATATACACTGTTAATTTTAGGGTGTTAAAATAGCACCTCGACTGGTGTTAGATTGACACCTAGTGGTGATGTTAAATAGAAAGTGTCATTGTAACACCTAGTTAGGTGCTAATTTAACACTAAAGAAATAAAAATATTTTCCAAAGGGTCAACTTAGCACTCGAATCCTTTAACACCACTTTGGAAGTGTTAAATTAGCACCTACATGAGAAGTGAAGGTGTTACAATAACACCGTTTTCTGGTGCTGAATTATGGGTGTTAAACAACACCATTAGGGGTGTTAAACAACTGTTATTCGTAGTGCTAAATTAACACCGTTCCTGGAGTTAGAACATGGGTGTTAAAGCATAGTTAATAGAAAATATACATGGTTTGGAAACCCGGCAAACTTCAAAGCGGTTAACAATCAAGCTACGATTCATCTTGAAAGGTACACGAAGGTGCCAAATCCTTTGTTTTAGGTTTATTAATATTTAAACAGTACGGTTGAGTGACTGAAGCCAAACGTTGCTATTGGATGATTGCTTCATTATACAGAAAACACAATATGTTCAGTAACCATGAAAGTGCAAAAATTTCCATAAACCTGAACAAAAACATAAAACAATGACTTTTGTGAGCTTCCAAACCATGTATATTTTCTATTAACTATGGCTAAATTAACACCGTTTCTGGAGGTGAAAATATGGGTGTTAAAGCATAACACGTTATTTTAAAGGCACTATATATTTGCTATTGGTGGTGCTAAATTAACACCGTACTACACCGTTAGAAGTGTCAAATGTTTGTCGTTAATTGGTACTGAAATAACGTCGTTTTTAGAGAGCTTCAATAATACTATAAAATTGTGAGATTATCATTTATAAATTTGCATATTGAATAAGATATACTAGCCATTGGCATTCAACTGTATACATGGAAGATCGACTCGAGTTCAAAAAGTGAAGCCAAACATGGCGGATCATGAAGGCATTCTTGGGCGTCATTCTCAGTCCCCCAACCCCCGATCTCCTATGTTTATAACTGAAACCGCGCGTGTGGGGGACTGAGAAAGACGCCCAAAATGGCTTCATAATCTGCCATGTTTGGCTTCACTTTTTGATTAAGTAATAATTGAATGAAGTCGGACTTCCATGTATACAGTTTTATAGTGATACAAGCTCGATCCTACCATTTACTATGTACCTCCCACAAAACATTATTTATGGTATACAGCACCTTTCCGATATTGATTAATATGAGAAATCATTTAATAGTTATACAACTTTATGTAATGTTTAACATTTCAACAATATTACGGAAGCTACTGCACACAAATCTGCATATAATTATGCAGAAATTTACATATCTATTTCGTATCTTAAACAAATTTATTTTCCACGACATCCAAATGGCTTAATTAGGTTAAATGGCAAATGTGAAGTAAAGTCCTTTGAGTAAACAACTTTGGTTCTATTTTCCCTGCAGGTGGCAATTTCATAGGCTTGATAATGTTCAGAAAACTTCATAGTTTCCTTTTCTGATACAATGAACATTGCATTGGAAACGTTGTTGTTGATGACATATATTTCAATAATTTCCCAGAATTGTGGGAACTCCTCAGCGTCAAATCCAATACGAACAATGGCACCAACTTTATATTTTGTCCCGTTAATTGATATCCATTTGGCCCTATTAAGTAAAACAGTAATTATCCCATCATTGTTTGATAACATTGTTGGGACACCATGCAGGGGTGAAGTGCCAAATGGAAAATCGCCCCATTTGGCACTTGTCCCAATTCACCCCTGTAGTCCCAGTTCACCCTACCAACAGGATACAGTCATACAGTAGTTGGTTGATCTTGTACTGATATATTTTTCACATTGATCGGTTCCTTTTGTTCTTCAAAGACAACTATATTCAATAGCCCATGTCAGTTAACTGTTTAACTCCTCACTAATATTCCCTCTAAAATTCACCTCATGTGCCCCTCAGGAAAAAAGACAGTAATATGTGAGTTATTCATTCACCTCAGGCTAACGCCCCCGGTGAATGAATCACATAAATGATATCCCTCGTGGCCTCAAAATAACCTATTCTAAGTCATATAGTCACTATAATCTTAGAGTGACTTACTTATATAATGGTGTTTGCCTTCCTATACCATTCACTTCTGCTTCAATGAGGTCACTGTAGTCAGAATCACCAACATAAGATGCTTTGCCTATAGAAATAGGGAGTTTTATTGAAAATAATCAACAAAAGAAATATTTATGGAGAGTAACATAGTATGACTTCACATACACAGGGTCAGTCACCTTTGCTATAAAGCAAATTCATTGACATATTTTGTCAAACTAGCAGTGATCTGGTAGCATGTGCACAGATGCTTGTAGTGCAGTCTGTGAAAACTCTGCAATTTTTTGTCGACCCACAGCCGAGCTACTCAGATCTGAGTAGTTGATTTTGATTGGTCATAGCTAGACTTAGTAGATCTGGAACTTACCCTAATAATTTGGTCGGCATAAGCATAGACCATATTTTAGATTGGGCAGGGGCCAACAGCCAGAAGGCATAGTCACCCAACCCATTGCTTATTTGAAAAATAGGTACGCAATGCGTACATGTGACTACCGCTGTTAAGTACAGAACGAGATATAGACTTGAAATGCATGAAAATGTGTGAAAAGCACAGACACACACACAAAAATGGTGGATAAATCCTAGCTAGAGAACCACTCTAGTGGTGCTTTGAACCCAATTTAACTTTTATCCACTGTGGATAAAATTTTATCAGTGGATAAAATTTTATATTAGGTTGTTCAAAGCATGATTAGTGCTGTTCTTTAGCTAGAATTTATCAACTAGATAAGCTATCTTGGCTTTGTACAACTCACCCCAGATCATATACATGTAGATTATTTTTGTGGAAACACCGTAAAATATTTAGTTGCTAAGCTTTCAGCCTGTTGACTCAGGCCGAAACTGTTAGCAAATAAATAATTTTCATTGTGTTTCCACAAAAATAATCTATATACATTATCGCCTTGAAAACTTTCAAAGAATTAATCACTCCAGATAATCAACATTGTGTTCCAAAACAACATTTTACCTGCCATAAATACGCTGTCAGTGGCATTCAAGTGTAATGCACATCACTAATATTTTGTGATTCTGCTAGTATTTTAAATAACACAGTACAACAATACTCAGTATTGTAGTTTCAACAGATATATTTCTTCATTTCAAGGCTTTCAACATACTCAAGGCTTTAAGTTTCTAAACACTTCACAATAGCTATACAACAATTTATCAAAAATATACAATTGGTGGCATGTAGATTCTAGAATATTCAATACTTTCACAAGAGTTAGACTTCTGGTGTATCTACTATTCTGTGGACAGATCACTGTAGCAGCTCTGGTGTCCACAAACGTTGGTTTCTTAATTTCATTATACAAGATATTGAACAACACCTAAACAAGTAAACAAAGCACCAAGTCAAGGTTTTGTAATGTCTATGTAACAGCCAACATATTTTGCTTAAACTAAATTAAACTAACCTTATTTATACTGGATAACTCTATCAGTTATATCTAAACAGTTATCCTCAGAGGTCCAGTACGGGCCTACCCTCATTGATCCAGTGTTACTACAGGAGGAAACCTGAGTCCCTGGAGGAAACCTGTGGTGTTTGGTAGAGTCAAACTGGAAGCACTCTTCTCGCATGTGGCCAAACTGAATTATTTTAATCAGAAAAGTGCACTGTGCAGGTATTGAACCCAGCTTGCAGAGGTGAAAGGCACGTGCACTAACCACTATGCCACCAACACCACCTAGCATAAATTTCTTATATACAATGTATATAGTGTAAATACAGGGCACTGTGATATATACTTCTCGAACTCATTAATAATTCACAAACCAAACAGGAAAATCATAAGCGAGACAAAGGTTTGGTATGTGATCAAACAATTCATTTCCTGATTTGTTTCATGAAACAATGAAAGTTGTGTTTGATCTAATATCAAAACACCTAGCTTGAAGTTGGTTAAAACACACTTCTCACTCTTAGTGTATGCACTGGTGTATGATATATACATGTACTGTATTGTACATGCAGGCCTATAAACATGAGTCACTGACTAGTGAGCACAGCACACAATTCAACCAAAATTAAACTTAAACTTAAAAGCGATTTTATCATTATAAATAATTTAGGTATATATCAGTTTCTTCGATAAAAGAAGGTTGAAGGCCCAACTTCTAGCAAACTTTATAAGCTGAATATTTCTAGTACTGCTATAAGTACAGTACCCTGTTTCCGATCAAGTACTTATAGATTTTGTATATAGTGTATAAGATAAACAACGTCACAGTTTTGAAACTATTTCTTACCTTGTATAAACTGATCAATATGGACAGAAACCGTTCCAAGAAGAAAAGATTTGCAAAGTAATAATTAACACTTTCAAAAATCAAAACTGTCATCCACTTTAGTTATTCCCCGCGAGGCCACGAAAACAACTCGAGTACTTCCCGAATACTTGGCGATCAATGGCGATCTTCTTGACTATATAGCGATCGCGTCGAATATCTGGCGATGGCTGCACGAGTATGACGTAAGTGCGGTCCAAGACAATCGCGCAAGCAAGCAAGCAAGCAAGCAAGCAAGCAAGCAAGCAAGCAAGCAAGCAAGCAAGCAAGCAAGCAAGCAAGCAAGCAACACGCCGACATTATGGCTACCGCTGACAGGTCAGCGGTAGTCACAAAAAATGAACAAGCTCAAACTTAGTCGGGCACAGCAGTACATATGCAGAAACATATGCATTATTAATATACAATAAATATTGAACATATACCTGGACCAATTTCAATCCCCTTGCCCATAAACGAGCTTGTGCCACCTTCTGCAGATTGGAGCCGATAGCAAACACCCTCTTGGTGTCTTTTTGCTAATGAGTACGATATGTTGATAAAGTTACCAATCACAATAGCCAATCTTTTAAAAATAATGGTGTTTGGCTTCATATCGCATACACCAACTTCGTACTAGCGGCCCAAATCTGTTAATGAGAACATAAGTGTTAATGAGATTATAAGTGTAAGAGTTTAACCCTTTCAGTGGAAACACTCAGTAGACAGTGGCGTACCAAGACCATTCCGAGTAAGGGGCGTTCCGCTACACAACTTCACATATCTCAAAAGGGTAAACAATTTAAAACAAATATGAAGCTGGATGTCCATTAAGATGCATAGTACACTGCAATTTGTTTGGGCAATCAAATCCAAATAAATTGTATAGGAACTACATGGTGAACACATCTTAGAACAACATCATCTAGCAATAATATATACACACATCATAGGAATATTTTTTTCAAATTTGACTTACTGAAGCATTGCTCTTGGCATATGAACCATATAATGCATTTTTGGAATAATGCTGCACTCAGGAAACAGCTCTTTAAAGGTAGTGAGAAACTTCTGTATTAGCACTTGAAGATAGGCCACTTGCTTTCTGCTTACAACAGGTGTGAAAATAATACGCACAGTTTGAAGTAAGGTGCAAAGTAACTCCCAGTGCATGTTCATCATCTTCCGGTACCAAGTCACCAATCAGAAAGGGAAAATGTAACCCAAGACACCACATCTGGTTAGCTTAAAAAACAGTTTAACAATTTAATTGAGGGGTCTTCGGCTTAATTAGGTGTTCATTCTCAATTTTTGCTGGAGCCGAAAACATTAGAAGGTATTCCGGTTGAATATCCTGCACTTCAGCTTGTTTCAGAGGTGAGATCACGATTTGCAGTTTTGTGTAAGCATTGGGGTGGACAGGGGTGCACACCCCTGTTAGCTGGCCAACAGGGGTGCAAGGGGGTGTAAAATTTATCATACTTTTAAACCTTTGAGGTATTTAATTAAAACTTGGTGGTGAGTCTTTGACCACTAGCTCAAAATAACTAATATTAGCAGAGAAGGGAGACGCGAATTCAGTATATATAAAAATATGTGGGTAATGCTGATGATGTATATGGTATATTAAATGAATATTTGGCATTTACACTTGGTGAATATGATGAAGGAATAGCTATGGTGTGATACGAGTGTCGAGTTATATACATTAAGACCTAACCGGGACCATTTGCGAAAAATGCAACTTCAGGGCCTTCGCCCTTCTGGCAGGGATTGGTCCAGAAATCCAGAGGTCGCGGGTTCAATCCCTGTTGGAAGGCCCTGAAGTTGCATTTTTGCAACACTCGTTTCACACCATAACTCTTCCTTCATCATATTAGCAGAGTTTGGCAATTTGATTGAATAAAGCAAACTCACTGTGCTCGGCTGCTTGCCCAGCACCCCGCTAAAAAACCTGACTGAATTCACCACTGCATTTGTGTACATGAAGAAATATGCATATGGACTCCAGGTCTATGTTGTGTTAATTGTTACCTCTACTTGTAACTTATTATTATAGGTAAAGGCAGAGTTTGGCAGGATTCTATCAGATCAGAAAGCAGTCCGTAACATGGCTGACAAATACAACGACATTGAAGCCAAAGTTTTAGAGTGGGCAGGCAGAAAATGCACAAACAGGAATATCAAGTTACAAGTTTCTGAGATGCAAACCATGCTGTTGGAGGAGCCTAACAAAAAAGCAGGTAGAGAAACATATGCTACATTTGCAGCATTTTCATTGTTATGCTAACTTGACTTTGTTGTTTCAGTTACACGATCACAGGCTGATTGGCTTTGCTCTAACTAGATTGGACTGACGTACTGATCAAGTGTTTATGTATTTTTATTTGTTTTTCACTAAATGAATACAGTATTTTGATGCCATAAAAAATGACCCTCAACTTTTTATTGAGCCTCAACTATTTAATACAGGCACACTGTACTTTTAGTTGGGGTTGGATATCAACTGGAACTGTTGTTCTGTTTTCTTCCCCTGTCACAACACTTTATTTATCTATTTTTGTTATTTAGTCAATTAACTTGATGTATTGTTTACTTTGTGACAAATTTAATAAATTCAAACAAAGGTGAATTGTGTTGGTTAAGGCGGGTTAACATGCAGTTGTCCTTATATAATATATATACCTTAATTATACTAATTCTAGTGAATGTTTAGCACACAAAAAAATTTCCATTGCATTGATCTCTGGTGTATCTGTATTGTTAGAATGTTACTGTTTTGTTTTGAAACGTGTCTGTTTGTATCGTGTATCATTTCGTTTTCTTTCTGTTTACTTATGTTTTACTACAGTAATTATAGTTATCATTTACTTATTTTTTCCCAGATATTGAGAGCACTGTTACTGCATTGGTCCTTCAATCGAGTTTGAAAGAGAAGGCATTTTCAAAAAATCTCTTCTTCATGATTTGCACAGTAAGTATATTTTAAAAGAAAATTCGATACACAATTAAACTCATGCAGGAGGGGGGGGAGTGTTAGGGAATCAATGAGTTAACCATAGACATATATTTTTATGCTCATGTTAAGTCATTACTTCACACATTCGATAATTACGGTGTCATGAACACTTTTTTGGCCTGGAAGCCTGGCGCCCTCGGGATTCCTGAGCAAATTGCGGCTTACGTCTTTATTAATGAGAGCGTATTAAGCAACAATGTGACTTAGCCTCAGTGCACGGGCGTGGGAAATGCATGGCTGAGGTCAATTATTCATTTTCAAACTGATAAGCTAATATCAAAATGAATATTTTCAGGATGATGATTCCATTGATGAAGAAGTGGAGAAATCTACATATCCACGGATTATAGCATCTGGAGACCTGGGGCGTTTGGATCCTTTTTATATCGCTGCTGAGAGACAAATATATCTAAATTTCTCAGGCAAAAACCTTCCAGTGGCTATCGTAGTGGCCATGCTTATTGCCACTTTTTATATCCTAAATATGGAATACACTCCAGGAGTTTCGAATATTTATGCCTTCCTGGAAGCTGTGTTAATGGACAAGCCTGCTGATGCGAAGAAAAGAATTTCCGTTCAGAAATTTGTCAATGAGCTGGGACTCCAATGGAAATAGTTATGTACTACATTAAACTTCATTCAATGCATGCTTGTTGCTGAACAGTCTATAACTGTGTAATTGTTACTTAAGTGGAAGAATATGAACAATTTTTAACTTAATCATGTTCCCTTGTTTGTGTGTAATATTATGGGACTATATGCATGGTGCATGATTGTGTAGTTTAGAAATCATTTTAGTGCAGTGCAAACTAATAACAAAATTAAGTGTTATTTTCATGATGGTTAAAAGTGTTAAATCAACTCTTAAAACTGGTGTGAGTTTAGCACCAGAAAGGGTGTTACTTTAGCACCGACAATCAAGTGTTATTTTAGCGCTACGCTATAAGTGTTAAATCAACTCTTAAAACTAGTGTTGTTTTAACACCATCAATAGTGGTGTTAAAATAGCCCTAAAAAAGGTGTTATTTTTTACCTAATTTTTTAGCACCACTTTTTGGTGTTAAATTGACACCCCAAAATTAATAGTGTATGTATGTATGTATGTATGTATGTATGTATGTATGTATGTATGTATGTATGTATGTATGTATGTATGTATGTATGTATGTATATATATATATATATATATATATATATATATATATATATACATAGACATAGACATATACATAGACAGTAGACAGTAGACAGTATAGACAGTAGACAGTAGACATCCCTCGTGCTGATCATATATATTCCCGCGAAGAGGCTGAGAGGACGAAATCCAATACCATGGATTAACGGTCCCATCTTAAATATGATCAAGAAAAAGGAGTCACTCCGGAAAAAGCTGAACAATTCTTCCAGCAGCAACCTACGAGAGAAATTTAAAATTTTGCGTGCTGAAATCAAACGTATGCTGCGAGAGAAATTCTTGACTTTCCTAGCGTCTGACGTCAAAGACAACCCAAAACGTTTCTGGTCGGTACTGAAACGCACCTCAACGTCACGGAGTATTCCCGACCTGATCTCCATGGCAACCGGTGTGACCAGTGATCCAGTGACACAATTCTACAATCAAGGCCTACAGCTGTCAAAAACCCCAAAGGAATAGTAAATCTATTTAACCGCTACTTCGCATCAGTATATACACTAATTAACGATGTCATTGTCGACCATACCACCGCCGAACCACACGAGCCAGTTATGACTGAGTTGGCTTCCAGACTACTAAAACAGACAGCTGATGTCATAGCACCATGTCTATGCAAGCTGCTTAATAAGTCACTCCTATCAGGAACACTACCAGAAGAGTGGAAGCTAGCAAACGTAGTACCCGTGTATATAAGGGCGACAAAGAGCACACAATTTTTTAAAGAAAATACAGGTCAATCTCCTTACACTCCTTAATATCTAAAGTTCCGGAATGCTGCGTGCTTAACAATATCAAAGTTCGTCTGCTTGAGACGGTCAGCAGCAGTGAACACGGCTTCATAACTGGGAAATCTTGTGTGACCAAGCTCATAGCAACTCTTAACTAAAGTAAAGTAAAAGCAATTGCCACTACGTACACTATGAAAGACTCCCGACTATCCGCAATCAAGAGGACCAAGAGCGAGCGAGATCTCGGTGTCGGGATTTCCTCCGACCTTACTTGGAACAAACAAGTTTACGAGCAGTGTTCCCATGCTAACAAGTTACTAGGGTACATTAGGAGAATACACGACACATTCAACATACTGGGACGAAGAGAACAATCTAGTTAGCACTCATACGCGCTTACTTTGCATGGTTATGCAACTCTGGTCTGAGCCCCACAATCTATATATACTGAACTAATTGTAAAACTAGAACGAACTCTGCAAAGATGTGCAACAAAGTACATACTTAACCTACCATATATACTTGTGATGTTAGCTATACATCCAGACTGTTTTATCGCTATCTCTACTCCAATCTGTTATTGGCAGGAATACTTAAGCTTGGACATGGCGCACTATTTCAAAGTCACTCATGGCTTAATCAACTCCTCCTATATTCCGCTTAAGAAAACCACCAGGTGCACAAGACTATCCAGCAACGCCAGTACAGCTAAGTGCATAGTTCCACGATGCAAAACGACGACTCATCAAAGATTCTTTTGGATAAGAACAATTAGACTTAAGCATGAACACTGCCTTAAAGTGGCACTACGACGAAAAAATCATGAATCTAGTATTGATACCAGTAAACTATACTTCCAAATGAGGAATACAGGCGTTTTCGTAATTTCAGTTTCTCAAAATATTGTCTCGTTCTGAGATATTTAAGTTTCTGAAACATGTAAATTAGGTGCCTCGTGACGTCATTTACTCACACAGGCAAAAATAAGATTTACAAAATGAATAATATATCTTCTAAAACTATATAAAAAGTAAAAATGATTCAAACTTTGCACAAGTATAGTTATCATAAAAGTACATGTGCGCATCATGTTGTTGCTATGGAAACCGTTTAGAAACACGAGAAATTTTACTAAAAAATGAAAATATTAATTTTATGTTTTTTTTCAAAAGAATATGATAATTGAAACATTCGAAATACAATGTCTATGTGTCTACAAATATTCATGTCAATGTATTACAGTAAAAGTTGTTTTATGGAGGGAAAATAAACATTTTTGTTTTACAAATGGAAGGCGCCTGTTTGGAAACGGTATACATGGAAACAACATAATGTGAACGTTGGAATGTATTTTCCGCATAACTATTCTTGTGCAAAGTTTGAATTATTTCTACTTATAGTTTCAGATATATTATTCATTTTGTAAAACTTATTTTTGCCTGTGTGAGTAAATGACATCACGAGGCACCTAATTATACATGTTTCAGAAACTTAAATATCTCAAGAACGAGACAATATTTTGAGAAACTTAAAACGCCGGTATTCCTCAATTGGAAATTATATAGTTTACTGGTATCAACACTAGATTCACGATTTTTTCGTCGTAGAGCCACTTTAAGGTTTTAAGATACTATTTTACTGGAGAACTAGCACAACTCACAAAGTTTAACAGACCCAATAAGCTGCTGCTATTAGAACTATTTATATATTGTCATTTTTTGTAAATTTTATTTTGTAGTTTGGGCCTGCAGAAATTGGCCATGCTGTTGGGCGAATACCCAGCCATAGTCCATTTAGTGTTACAGTGGAACCCCGCCATATGACCACCCCACTAATACGACCACCTTCTTATTATGACCACTTTTTTCTTGCCTGAATCATAGTCAATCGAGATATGGTCTGGAAACTCGGCAAACTTCAAAGCGCCTATAATGAGCTGTGATTTGATGTTGAACCGTACCTTACACCGTGCACAACCTTTGTTTTAGGTTTATTAATATTTAAATGGTACGGTTGAGTGATTGAACTAAAACGTTGTTATTGGACAATTCGTTCATTATACTAAAATACAATGTGTTCAGTGACTGTGCACCGTGCACAAAAATGCATAAAGGTGAACAAAAAGATAGACCAAAGACTTTAGCTGAGTTTCCAGACCATATCTCGATTGACTATGCCTGAATACATTCTAAGTCGTTACTACGACCACATTTTTTTTTGGCACGATGATGGTCGTATTAACGAGGGTCCACTGTATTATTAAGTTTTATGTATATATCTTGATGGCAAAACTAATAAATAAATAAATAAATAAATAAATAAATAAATAAATAAATAAATAAATAAATAAATAAATAAATAAATAAATAAAATAAAATAAATAAATAAATAAATAAATAAATAAATAAATAATAAATAAATAAATAAATAAATAAATAAACAAACAAACAAACAAACAAACAAACAAACAAACAAACAAACAAACAAACAAACAAACAAACAAACAAACAAACAAACAAACAAACAAACAAACAAACAAACAAACAAACAAACAAACAAATAAATAAATAAAATTTTGCTTTACCTGAATCAACCATTATGACAACAGGTGAAAATAATTGACGAGTAAGTTTTTGTTTGAACTGTTTGGTATGCTGAGGATGAGTACTGCATTCTGTAAATAAAAAAAAGGACGACGGCAGAATCTAATTCTAAGTAAAGCGCGACGGAACCTACTGAAATACGGACTGCTGCATCAGGATATTTACATACAGTTCACTATGCCATTCATGCAGTTGTTCATATTGTAAGATTTTACACACAATTGTTAACATAAGGGTGTCAAACATTTGACCACCTCTTGTTATTCACTTGGGTAATTGAAAGATTTTGCAGACACAGTTTAATATAGAGGTATCAAGTAATTTTCCATCTCTTTGTCATTGAGTTAAGCAATTACTTACATGTATATTGTAGTATTTTACAAACATGTTAACATTGGAATATCAAAAATCTTGCTACCTCTATGTTATTCAGTTGTTTGTATTGTGAGATTTTGCAAACATGTTAACATAAGAGTGTCAATAATTTTGCCACTTTTACGTAATTTACTTGCAGTTGCAAGTTGTAAGATTTTGCAAACATATTAACATAGAGATATGGAATATTTTTTCACCTCTATGTCATTCAGTTGTTTATATTGTGAGATTTTGCAAACATGTTGACATAAGAGTGTCAATAATTCTGCCACCTTTATGTCATTTACTTACAATTGGAAGTTGTAAGGTTCAATTTGCAAACATGTTAACATAAGGGTGTCAATAATTCTGCCACCTTTATGTCACTTACTTGCAATTGGAAGTTGTGAGATTTTGCAAAGTTGTTAACATAGAGGTATAAAATATTTTTTCACCTCTATGTCATTCAGTTGTTTATATTGTGAGATTTTGCAAACATGTTGACATAAGAGTGTCAATAATTCTGCCACCTTTATGTCACTTACTTGCAATTGGAAGTTGTGAGATTTTGCAAACATGTTATCATAAGAGTGTCAATAATTCTGCCACCTTTATGTCATTTACTTGCAATTAGAAATTGAACGATTTTGCAAAGTTGTTAACATAGAGGTATAAAATATTTTTTCACCTCTATGTCATTCAGTTGTTTATATTGTGAGATTTTGCAAACATGTTGACATAAAGAAACAAAAAAATAATGTTTCCAGCTTTATGTTATTCAGTTGTTTATATCGTAAGAGTTTGCAAGCAGAAGTACATGTATTGATTTTTCTCCACCTTTATGTCATTCAGTTGCTTATATTGTGAAATTTAATCGCAGTTAAATTGCTACGTCGTTAACGCAATAACCCTTCGCTAGCTTTTACAGATATGTTTTTGTAAATACCCTCCCTGATTAAACTGTACAGGTAAATTATCTCCTTAATACCTATCAGATAAAACTCAGCTGCACATGCATGTTTTAACATGTTTGTGAAAGTTGCTCGTCTAGGTTAGAGTATATAGTCTTGAAAAAGACTGTTAGTGGTGGTAGTGGTAGTGACTGACGTTTCGACGGCCTCAGCGGCAGTCATCTTCAGAATCAATGAAAGGTTTCTGTCAGGTTGAATTATGTCACGATTGCGGTATGTGTAGAATCTGTATGGGTGTTGTCGGGCAGGTGGGTGTTGTTCGTGGGTGGTGCTGTCGGTATTCATGGTCGGTTGTCGGGGGAAAAAAGAAATTGTCTTCTATTTGTTTGTTTGTAAAGCGTCATGGATAAGCCTTCTGTAAGGTGCTGGTAATGGTTGTGATCGGTTCAATGGTTGTTGTTCTGAGTTTGTGTACCAACTTCCAGTGTAAGTCTTTGTCTGTGGTTAGTGTAATAAGTAACGCACTTTGTCGAGTCCCAGTCAGTATTGTGTTTTTATCTATTATTTTAAAATCTGTATAAAAAAAACTTGCCTGTGCAGAAAAAGCCATCACCAGAGTACCCGGTCTTACAGTAACATTGGAACGACCCTGCTGTATTTAGACAAACTAGTACTCCATTGAAGTAACAAGGATTCGCAAGACATTCGTTGATGTCTAAAACAACAAGCAAAAATCAACACATTTACAACATGAATGTATATACTGGTTATAAAAATTAAAAAATTGCTCCGACAAAAATACGACCTTAAAAATATAATTCTTAACAAAATATATTTGACAATTACAACTCTTCGGCTTTTACGTACTTTTTGCAAATAATCCCCTATATTAAAATAAGCACTCCGAATGTTTTTTTGTTTAAGTAAACTTCCCCTTCAAAACACGCAGTACGTTCTTGCTGTAGTTTCTGTTTTTAGTAATTAAAGTTGTCTTTGTCATAGACGGAAATGCTTTTCTGTCAATAATGGCTCCCTCCAAAATAAACGCCCCAATTTTTTATCTCAATAAGCACCCCGAAGGCAAATATATTCAGATGATTATTAAATTTTAATGTATCCTAACTGCATAACTTTAACTCTTGATCACGTTTATTCAGAACAATAGAGGTACTTTATAGAGTAAAATTTACTGTCTGTGCCCCGGTATAATAGATCAAATACATGCACCAAATATATCTATAGCAACAAATCAAAATATTGATTTCGTTCAAACTTCGAAGAATATTTGTTTACGTACGAGACACTTTGTTTATTTATAAGATACAGATTAGTATATATTATTGGTTTACTTCTCATGAATAGATTAAGATGCGATATTTTGATCATTTCTATCGTTATGTTTAGCTAATTCCATGTATACAATGTAAACACGTTACTTTTACGTGAGTCGTCGCCCGGCGGCAAGCCGGCCATCGTTACATGCTCTAAAATGTGAACGTATATGCATTGTTTATTTGTTTTTAATTGTTTTTTGTTTATCTATGACTCACATAGGCTTGGGAGGCGTATAAACATTGCAAAGATTCATTCGGTCTCACAGTTAGTGAATACCATTTTGAGTATAAGTTAAAACTGCCATCAATCAGACCAGTCTGGAGCCAATCTCTCATACAATCCTGGACAAAAATAGTGGCAAAGACCAGTTCTTTCTTCAAAATCTAACTTTCAGGGGCCCCCTCCCCCGAATGTCGGCCCCCTCCCCCCAATATCAATGTTTTCCTAAGTCATCTGGTTTGGAATCCAACAATCAACATTGATAATGGGGGAAAGGGGGAAATTTCAAAGATATTTATGAATTTTTCACACTTTTGCCAATAATTTATGTCCAGGATTGTAGGTAAACAGTACGTATATGTTCTTTGATACCATATGTGGCTCTTTCTTGTACCTCTAGTCTTAAGTCAAGGCTTAATCCTAGGCATTGATGTCAACACGGCATTTTGGACATTTTCTCCCGTCTGTAATGGGGAGCACGGGTGGCGTGTGCTGTTAGGGCGCTGCTTCTCACCAATAGTTAAGCCCGGTTACATGGGGTTAGTACTTGGATGGGTGACCATCTGGAAACAGCCCCGTTCTCGAGCATGGACCATGTGAGTAAAGTTTAGTTGGTCTCTCTTGTGCTCCGAGGGTTTTTCGCCGGGTTCTCCGGTTTTCCTCCCTCCGCATAACCAACACCATCTGGGATAGGAGTGGCGCCCACCCCTGCCTTAGGTTAGCAGCTAATGAAAGAGGGGCCCTCTGGCTCCTCCGACTGCGGTCGCATGAGTAGTAATATACTCCCCCCCAAAAAAAAGAAAAAAAGAAGAAAGAAAAAACCCCGAAACCTAGACTCGGGTGACCTGTGAGTAATAATAAATAGTGCAGAGTGGTACGTATAGATATATACATGTAGTGCACGCAATATTTTGGGAGCTTGGTGTAATGTAACCGATGTTTAGTATACATTCGTCAAGATCAAATACTCGGAAATTGTTTCTGAGCCCACGACAGAGATCTCTGAAACTTTTAACAGACGCTCTAACGGCTACTGAGACTTGAATGGAAAGCTATTAGGCTGCAAATTCATAGCCATACGCATGCATGCACGCGTGCTTCTCAAGCGATAACGGTTGCATATGAAACGTATAGTTAAAGTGTTGTCAAGAATGGTACAAACGTATACATGCATGTAGTACGTTTGCGAGCTTCATCTCCAAAATGTGCAACTTTATAGATCTTTATGCAAAGCTAATCATTAAACGATTACAGGTTCGTTTCCTGTTTTAAGCTTAGAAACATTTCCTGCATATATGAACTTGACGAACGCGTATACCAAATGTTTGTTAGTTTAACAACTTACCGATACAAACCTTCCCGTTTCCAGTAAAGCCAGTGTTACAGGTACATATGTAGGAACCAACTGTGTTTTTGCAGCTTGCATCGGAATGACAAGGGTTTGTTGAGCAGAGTCCTGTAAAAAGAAAAACAAAAAGCACATTGTTAATAAAAATAAAAGAAAAACTAGTCAACTTATATATATAACTTCACTTAAAGTACTAAACCTAACTGATTTTCAAAAAAATAAAAGAAAAAACTATAGATAAAATTTAAACTTACGCGGAAGTGCAAAGACTATTCGATGTAAACTCCATTTGGTATAGTCGTTGTATAGACGCAATGAGCTTACATTAGCCCAAGTAATGCCTTCAAGAAAAGAACTAAATCGAGTTGTCCAACCATAAAGACATCGCAACTGTTCTTGAGTAAGGCCAACGCGGTTTGCAATGGTCTGTGCGACGGTTTCGCTTTGCTTGATACTTTCAAAAGTTAGTCCGAGTCTAGTTAGAAGTGTTTCAAAGCTTTCTGTTTCAAACGAAATCTTTTTCCTCATCAAATCTACAACGGTATTTTGATACAGAGTTTGATAGCTACGCATTGTACTTCCATATATCGCACTGGTTCTTGTCAAGAGCAAACATTGTGCCAAACAATCAGTTGTCATTTGAAAACTACTATAAATGCTTCCGCTTATGATTTGAATTGAAGATGAGCCGTCCCCTAACGTAACAATATTAACACCACCAGAGCCAGAAGTCAGATTGACAGAAAAAGCATTTGCCAGTTGATCAAACGAAGTTTCTATTGCTGCGCGTACAAGTCTGTACCATTCAAATGAAGGTAGGTTAATAGCCACGTAATGGTTCACGCCCGCTAAGTTAAGTTTGCTGATAAACTCAGTAATGTTATATCGTTTCAAAATTGCGTTAATTACCAGATCGTGGGCTTCTTGGATGGTTAAAGAGTCAATACTTGCTGCAGTGATTCCAGTTATGCTGGCCAAACCAGACTTAGAAAAGCCATATGTTTGGAGTAATACACTAAGAAACTGTTGGTAATTGTCCTTCATAATTAAGCTAAGAGTATTAGAGGAGTTCAGGGTTCGAATTATGTTGGCAACTTGTGGAACTGAAGAACTTCTAATTTGCGTTGTGCTTACTCCAGAGCGTACTTGCACTTGATTAACGAAAGGAGTTTCCATCCAGATACCTTCAGATATGCTAAACAACAGTTGATAAAAATCAAACCAACTGCTTATTGTGGTGGCATTTCGGATAATATACAGAATGTTCTTGTCCGTGATGGTAGCAAGGTTAAATTTGCTTTCGTCTTCGCTAAGAGACCTTGATAAAACATAAGCCACGTTACAGGAAGGTCGTTCAGCTTGAAAACCATAAATTGATTGGGAAATGTCAAAAGCCGAACCACTTGTTGATAAAGAGGTGCAGTTGGAGAAGTAACTGGAAAGAGCTATGTTCTCAATTGCAAAACGTTGAGCGGTTTCCCATCGGTACAAAATTTCAAGGTCACGAACAGAAAATTTACTGATAGAATCTGCAAAGTACGACATATTTTTTGACTGCCGTTGAGCTAGAGTCATTGCGCCAATTGCGATAGTGAAGGCTTGGGTTTCAAACACATTTTTACGCGACTTCAAGTCTTCAAATGCCGGGAAGAAGATTTCTTCCACCTGATTCATATTGTAAGAAAACAATGTAGTAGTTGTTGTTCGCAGTAGTTCTGCCAGTTCTTCAGTTGTCACATTTAATTCTCTAGCACGGCATTCAATTGCAGCTTTGACGATAGGAGGAACGAATGGTTCCCAGTCTGTGTTGTTTATAGCCAAGGAAGAATGGTTTAGTTGTTTTTCTAGTAACGTCATATTAAAACAAAATTTCTTTTCCACTGTTTCAACCATCGCGTCATGCAATGTCTGCACTTTGAGATTGAGCGAGTTCGTTAGTTGCGCTTGGGTCAAAGACGTGTAATGAAAAATATCTGCATCTTTCACCGTGTAACACCATACTGAACAGTTATACAACATCCCGGCTTCAAGCGTATCTATCGTAACCTGTCCACGTTCAAAAACCACCAGAGCATCCGAATATATGATAAATATCGAGGAAGCAGTAATAGTATGCGCAGTAGTTTCACCTTGATCGGCGCTCCTGGGTGCTTTCCACTGGTCATACATGGTAACTTTATTGTAGTAATCCACTGAACCATCTTTCTGTAGAAAAATAGACCTTGTACTGGGATTCATAGGCAAGGTAATTACAGGTGTCGTAAAAAGAGGCATGCGAACATCTGAATACGCGTTGTCAATAGTTGCAGTGATCAATAAGAAGAGTGGTAAAAGTAACATGTCTAGAGAACAAAACATAAAGACATTAAAACTATATACGATGCATATACATGCTAAAAGTATACGTATAACTTAAACGCCAATCAATTAATGTAGGATATTTCCCTCGACAGGTAAAATTGTCTGGAGTGAGCCAGAGTAAAGAGCCAGAGTAAAATACTATAAAAAGGTGCATGCTGATGGATGTACGTCCATGTACGTTCAATACAACACGGCCGCTCGTGTTGTAAACATTACACACACACATATATATATATATATATATATATATATATATATATATATATATATATATATATATATATATATACAGTATAGATATATATATATTTAAAAATCTCTATACACGGTAGCTAATCAACCTTAAGATATAAGTACAATAAATAGAAATACAATGGAATAAAAATAAAAATGGTTGCTTTTCATTAGGCCGTGTTTGAATGTTATATATAAAAATAAAAAATAAATATCTAAAATATTAAAATATTATATTACAAATTATTTACAAAATATCTAAAAACATTAAGATATAAAAAATAGTGACAAAAAATAGTGGTGTTATCAAGTTGCTGCTAATTACATTTTTCTAAAACACTTTTTCTTTGTCAAACTAGGGAGTTTGTTCCAGATTTTAGCCGCAGCGTAGCCAAAACTTCTCTTCATAGCATTGGTTTTTGGTTTAGACCACACCAGCATATTGTTATTACTTCTTAGGTTATAGTTAGTATTATTCGAAATTTCGAGCATAGATGTAATATTTGGAGGACAATTATTGTTTAACTCTTTCTTGTCCGAATTGGTCTTTAGTATTTTATTCTGGCTAACGCCAGACGATTTTATTCACCTCTGGGGAAGCCCCCGGACAGGAATGAGTTATAAACTATCTCTTTAACTCTTTCTTGTCCGAATTGGTCTTTAGTATTTTATTCTGGCTAACGCCAGACGATTTTATTCACCTCTGGGGAAGCCCCCGGACAGGAATGAGTTAAAGCCTTGCTTACATAGGATGCAATTTGTTCCTCTCTTCCTTCTTCTAAAGTTTTCCATCCTAGCTAAGTTGGCTAATATTTCATATGAACGAACATCATATGTGTCTATTTAATTGTTGATTTCAGTTTAAATTTTCATCAACTAGAATCCCTAATCTCTTTGTAACCGAGACCCGTTTTAAATCTATTCCTCAGTTTCTCTTCAATAAAATGCTATCTTTCATGAGCAGTGGAACCATCACCGCGATGACTTGTTTTTATCCATTTCGTTCATCGCTTGGGGTCTTTCTTTAGCGTTGAAAACCGAACAAAAAATACATTGTCTCTGTTCTTTTTTCTTTCCTACGCGGGCTAGAGAACGGGACTCGTTTCTGTATGCTCCCTAAGCGCAGTGTTTGTTCGCGAAAAAAGCGGCGTATAAAGGCCAAACTGGCTCCTAACGACCTAAATATAACACTACCAGGACTCCTACATGTAAACACTTGCGACGGAGGACTTTTTGCACTAAAATTTTTACACGGAATGGGCATACTCTCAAAAGACTAAAGTACCTATTAACTGAGGAGCCACGTAGCGGTAGCGCTTTTGAAGATATTAAATTTCGAAGCGAGTTGCCGCACATCGCTCGGAATTTCTCCTCATAACTCACCATCCTTTGCTCGTAAGGAGTTTCTATAGGTTCATACGTGTTATAGAAAATTTCTTGCACGATACTTTCCACTTAGAAGGGACATAAGCGCGAGCTATTCGATAAAAATCGAAATAAAATGTTCACCTTGCTATTTAGCGACTTCTTGTCCGCATTTTTTGATTTTGGTGTCATATTACACTACACGTGTTTCAGGGTGAAGTGGTCATACCAAGGGTGGTCGCATAATGGAGGTTCAACTGTTTTAGGGGGCGATTACATGGACCAGGCTGGCCTGGTTAACCGGGATAAGTTCAGTCAGAAATTCGCAATTATTAAGTAAATAATGGAAAAGTTGCGTTAGTTTTACTTCAGTTTTACACCAATTAGTCTATTATTTATTTTGTAAGCCCATCGTTAATAAAAAGATTGTTGAAGTCTTGCTAACTCTTTTTTTCTATTACTAACCCACGAAAGCGTCTTCACGAAGACTAATTAATTTATCAAATCTTCGCGTTGATCACGAAACACACAAACAACGTTGATGTTCTATTTCAGTTCCTTTCAGCACTATTTATTCACACAGGCAAGCAAACGAACGCGTATCGAAGCGAGTTCAACAGTTTTTCAGCCCGGTTTGACGGGATGAAAACGATTGCATTGGATATTTTCATCCCAGCCATTACCAGAAATTTGGGTCATTTGTGCCTGCTCTCGGTCAGCAGCTATATTCGCCTAATAATATAATTATGTATTCTAGAATTTCTAATGAGTGTCATTCTACTGTATTCTAGTGTTTCTCATTATTTAGGTCATTGAGTTCTTTAGAATTCGCCTAAATCGTGCATGTAAAGGACTGTGAAATCAACGCTTTTGGATGTACTATGCTAGAGACAAATGAAGACCTTTATGTGCTCTCGAAGTAGACTGACTCATGCCGAATGCAACGCGAGTCGGACACTTCGCATCGCCCGTAACGTTGTCGGTCATTTTGGCCAATTTCTGGAACCTGTTTGCAAAGATTACTATGGCTAACACTATGTTTATTGGCGCTTTCAGTGCAAAAATAAGACGAGCTAGGGAAGTAATTTGTCGTCGAAGTAGGCAAATGTTTTTTAGTTATAAGTGTTCCTTAGTCCATGCTGAAGTCAAATGGAGTCGGGCAAAGAAGAAATATGTCACCGTTTAAGCAAAATTTGAATTATTATGTGCTCTCCTTATTATTTACTGTTGAGAATCTCCATTATTATGTTCTTTAATACGCACGCGCGCCACCATCTTGTCCCAAATTTCTGGTAATGCAAACCGGGCTAGCCCGCTTGTCATGTAATCGAAATGTTAAAACAACATGCGTTTTATATATAAAGCGGGCTAGCCCGGTTAACCAAGCTATAGCCCGGTTAACCGGTCCAGCCCGGTCCATGTAATCGCCTACTTACAGAGGTATAAATCCGACCCAGAGATAAAGATCAATGGGAGCTTTTTGAAGTCTGTTGATAAGTTTTGTTACACTTAGGAAACGTGCTTTCTACAGATGCCACCATTTTAAGATCATTTGAGAATAGGATTCGGGCGTCAAGAGCTTTCTATATATAGTCGTCTGCAGCCTGAAAGGGTTTTTTGGCAACGAACACATCCAGCTTATGCACTACGACCATATGAACATGCTTTACATGCAAAGCAGTTCAGTTCACTCAAAGCAGTCCTTCTAAGCTTCTTTATCTTATATGGTTGGGAATCATGGAATCCACAGAAAAGACACATTAAAGGACTGGAACTCTTCCACCAGAGAAATGTTCACAGCATACTTTGACATCAAAAGGAAAAAATACGAAGACATGCATGTCGGTGAAGTTCTTCAACTTCCTGCATGACGGCTTATAGGTATTAAAACACTTCTTGTTGACCTATCTTCGTTGGACTGACCATGTTGTAAATTCGATGACATGCAATCGCCTACCTAAACAATTTCTATATGGAAAATTTGCTGAAGGCAAAGACAGAGTGGTGGCTAGCTGAAGAACAAAGAATGCAAACAACGCAAAAATATTCGAGCATCAAGGAAACAGATTAGACAGCTACCAACGAAGAGAGAAGACGGCTTTGAGTGCCAAATTTGTGGAAAAATCCGTCGCTCAAAGATTGGATATTTCAACTACAATAGAACTCACTAGAATCTTTGAACGACTTTAACACTTATTTTATCTTAGACTTTGTCAAGTTTTAATTTAGTGTCTAAAGGCAGCGCAATTATCGCAATTCGATAATATCCAACAAGATCTATAGTGATACTACAGCGCCGCGGTGCTAGAGTCTGCAATGTTAGTATTAGTGTTAATGTTATACTTACTGAGTAAAGTTATGGGCTGAAGTTCTGCCACCAAACTAAATGGCACACGATATTCACACAAACGGTGATGTTTTTTTCTCTGTTGGAGTCTGTGAAATATAATATAATTTGGTAGCCAGCCGTGGCGGTAAGATGGGTGGATCATTTACTTTGTTTTACACATTCCTTTTTTTGTTCTTCAGCATAGACAATTACATTCCACTTAAATTCCATTAAAGTTCCTACTCACAACATGCGCGTCCTGCACACATCTGTATATCTTACTATATAGAATTTCTTTTTATCAAGATCAACAACCCACAACTCATGCCGTTGGTAACGACATTAGTTCAAGAAATAAAGTAACTTTGCTAATTAGCGGTCTAATAATGCGGCTAAAGAAACAGATATGTATGCAGGGTTCCTTTGTGGTCTCTCAAATAGACGTAAGGCATTTTCCATATGAATTATTCTCATTTGTCAAGAACTACGCATTCATTGAAAAATGGAAACGCATTGTGTTTATATAAATACTAAACATAAAAAATACCAAAAAATGAACCAACAAAACAATGATTTTGAACCAACTTCAAAATTCACATCTTGTGTAGTGGTTACGTTATCATGTGACATATCCCATCCAGTTATTGAGATCAGTGGTAATGCGTCGGAGATACATGGTTCGTTTTGTTTTATTTGGTAATATTCCAACTATAGAGGGGGTTTTTTCGCGGGCTGTCTATTGGTAGACACCCAGTGTAAGAAGTGAAGTACATTATAGAGGTCATGCTAGGCAACAATACTACAACTGACACAAAGAATATCTGACTTTGTCTTCCCAACGATATTTCGAAAAAGTTTGCCAGTGTTTTTCGGTTTAATGTACACAGAAGTTTTACAGAAACGATGTGATGGTGTACGGCCTTCGATAATTATATATAGCAGTGATGTCGTGCCGTATACTCACTCTAGTGGCTGGTAGTGACGTTATAGGCCGGTTTCTGTTTCTCAACATGCACGTGATCTGTATTTCTCGATAGATACGTAAATTCGATTTAACATGCAGCTATAAATAGAATATTTACTGAGCCGAAACTAATATCAGGGGTCGTTGAAAACCAGTAAAGTTGAAACAAAATAACTGCTTTTTAAATAACTGCTTTAAATTCATTTTTACAGAGGTGGTTTTAATACAGTTTTAACAGACAGTGAAATTAATAATTTTAAAGAAGTAGACAATATCCTAATTTGAAACTGAACTTGTACAAACATTCTAACAAATGCTGAAACGAGTTACGGACTTTTATGCGGTACTTAATTCATGTATCGCTACATCGCTACGACCAAAACCTAACCAAAAGTCAAAACTTATTATAAAATACGAAGGATTGTAAAAAAACATACTTCCTTACTTTTACAAAGTTTTGTGTTTATGATATTTGATGTGTATAACATTTCAGTCATGAATTTGTTTAGTATTTTGCTTTGTTTCAACAAACTGTTTGAAAGAAAGTTTGTGCCATCTCACGGTGGTAATGACAGCCGCAAAAGGCAAGAAAAGCGTCTCATTTTCAAAATTGGAACCATTCATCCTCACGGACTCAACGAACGTCTTTCTTTTATTTAACACTTCTGAAGACGCTGTTTTTGTTTAGCAAGGGCGGACATAAACAGTGTTTTCACGTTGTTTTGTTTTCACTTATACATGCAATTATCTATTTTTTTTAAATTTTATTTTAGCACTTCTGAAGATGCTGTTTTTGTTTAGCAAGGGCGGACATAGAGTGTTTTCACTTAATTAATTTATCTATTTTTTACTCTCGCTCACCTTTTTATACCCCCTCCTTTTTTGCTCATTGATCGAAGTATTATATTTAGATGTATGCAGAGAGAAACGTAAAGAGTGTAAACAAACAACGAGCTCATATAAGAAGGATAATCATGTGACCAAAAATAAGCCAATAAGATAAAAATAACAATAACAAAATTAGATGCGAAAAAATTAGCCAATCAAAGCAAAATAACAATAACAAATCAATAAAGAGATGCGAAAGAAGTATTTGCTATTCCAACCGTAGAAAGGCCACAAAAAGGTAAGGTTGCCAAGAATCAGAAATTTATTAGATCTGGTAGCTACACGAAAGTCTCATATTCGTAAATTACTTTTTACATAAATTACGTTTTATTTTGATAATTTGGCGATACCGCTATCCATCTACTGTTATAAAGCTGAGCTTTTCTACTATAGTATAGTATTGCTCATAACATCCTTAGACATTTAACTCACCGGTTCAACAGTACTATCTTGTGATACACGGAAGGCAACCGACCTAGTCATCTTGATCAATATCTAAGCTACATTTTTATGCTGGTTGCCTGCTTGTAACAAAAAGTTTTCAGATTGTTGTGGCTGTTATATTTAGGCGAATTTTCGCCTAATCGGAACTTCAGGCACGCTGATTGGATGGCATTCTGAATTTGTAATTCAAATAATACACAAACGTAAGTAGGTATCGCTTTACAGATATCCCATCCATCACATTGTGCTTTCAAAAAGCTCGAAATTTTAGCATATAAAACAATAATCACGACTGCCAACACCCCTCACCTTCAAAGTATACACTATCTGATATGATTTAGCATGGGTGCCTACTTGTAACAAAAATTGCCATCAAAAGTAATATTTTGAAGTCTTGACCGGCCCTCTAATCGAAATATAGCAAAGTTAGATATATTTCCGAAACAGAGAACGTAGGAGTCTAACGTTTCAAGCGAAAGCCCTTCGTCATTCACGCCATATTTCTTGTTTGTTTGTTTATGATTGTGAGTTATGCGAATTAGATTAAGCAAAAGTAAAGGCACGCTGATTGGATAGCATTCTGAATTTAGCTAATTCAAATAAAACACAAACGTAAATAGACAGCAGTTTACAGATATCCCATCCATCACATTGTACTTTCAAAAAGCTCTAAATTTTAGTATATAAATCAATAATTATGGTTGCCAACACCCCTCACCTTCAAAGTATACGATTTAGCATTGTTGCCTGCTTGTAACAAATGGCATCAGCGGTGTTTTTGAGACACTTTCATCGAGGTTGGCCGTCCGTCTAGATTGTTAGTTGAACGATCCGACAGGTTCTAAAATCCCATACTTCAAAATGACAACTCCACGAGTCTCTTCTGATCCCCAAAACCACTTTTTGAAGAACAATTTCTATTGTCCTAAAGCAGGGCGCTATAAACCACGTTATTAGTATATAAAACACAAAATATGATAGCGGCCTGTCCCAGACTGCTCAAAACCCGTGCTCTTGTAAAATTCACTCGTGCATGTTTTTGTTTTTTTTTCAAAATTCCACTCGAAACCATGCTATTACAAAACAAGCAACATTCACAGTATATATACCATACGGTCTTATATCACATAATGACAAGGCCAATATCTGTCCTTAGACAGTCTTTCTATTCTATACAGTGCATGCATGTAAACCTAAATTAGTCCTAAATAGACTATTAACTGGTCCCTTCTATACAAGAAAAGCAAATGGCTGTTAAAAACAATCTCATTTTGTTATGTGCTGGCATAGTCATATCGAGCTTACTCATCGCAATTCTACTATTGTTCAGACAACTGTATCAAGCTAAGAAAATAAAACCCTTAAAGTAAGCTCAGTTATTTTTACCATTATGGCATTAGTCAGTATGATTTATTTCAGATGTAGATTAGCAATCGGGCGCGAAAACTATCAAAGTGAAAAGGTGGTAAACTGCCTGGATTTCTAGCAAACAATTTGAAGATACACAGACGTTTTAAGCAGAATAAGAAGGACTGCCTCGAAACGTCAGTTTACAACTTTTTCACTTTGCCCTATTATCAAAACCCTTGCCTACGCAGCACTTTTCTTACACTCTCGTACGACCTACCACATGCACAGTCACTGGCTATAGACCACTTGCACTTATTCCGCCTTGGTGGAGGACAAATGCTTATAAACTATAGAATTTTCATTCATTATTTGCTCTGCTGAACGTCGGAACTCTGAAGTTGTCCTCCAGATGCACCGTTTTGACTTCATCTGCAAGAGGTCTATAACGGCATGAAAGGTCTGGGATTTGATTCTGCATCGGGATGCAAGACAATTGGTTCTCTTAAGTCAGACTGTTTGGATAAATTTACTGTACATTTATCGGTGTCGCACAGAGAAGCTTATCATTTTCGAAAGTGTACGAATTGTGGGATAATTCACGGTTTCACGTCGCATAAAGCTTTTCAGGTAAGACGCAAATGAAAAATCTCATGTAAACCTACGGTACCCCAGTAAGTCTGGTAAATTTACGCGAAGAAATTTTCACTTATGCCAGTCAGTATAAAGGCTTCAGGCAACGTGAACCTCCAAACGAGTCCACAGCTCGTACATTTTCTGAAAACAATAGGTTTTTCTCTGCAACACCAATAAATGTACACTTCGTGGAATCCAACGGGTATCACGTAAGAGGATACTCAAGTAGAGGTTTTATGCAACCGGGCCCTCTTAACCGGGCGATTTAAAATGTGTAGTGTACAAATATTTATACGCGTGATTCACTGAAGCATCACCTATTCTCGGTTTTCACTCACGTGTTCGGTGGCCCCGTTGGGGTGGTGAAACAATACGAAATGTTTGAATAAAATAGAGTTGAATTCCCATAGGATAAAGGTTGTGCACCAACATGGCCGCCATTTCATTGTTTCTGTGCACTAAACATGACCGCCGTGACGCCAGATGAAAACCAAGAATACTCAATCTCAATTTTAAACTTTGGTTTTGAATTAGGAATATAACTTAATTGTTTCGCCATAGACATATACAACATCACAATGGGATCATCCTGAAAATTTGTATATGAACCGAAATCTTTAACCCTTATTTGCCAACGGGACAACTGTCGATGGTATTTTTTTTATTGTTGTCAAAAAAGCTTCTGCAAACCCAAGCCACTTAAGAATTTGATTTTCGTGACGTATATCTTTTCATAGTCTTTTCGTTAGCAAACGAGATGAAAGCATTTATCTGGCTAAATTGCACTCGCGGGTATTATAATCAAAAATTATTCACGGAGTGGAGAATAGTACAGGATATTCGAAGGTAGAGGAACCAATCAGATTGCGTGAAAACTGTACTATTCACCTGCGAGTGTTAATATGCCTACTATTAGTGGCACTACAGAACAGAGAGCGGCTGTTAATTGTTCTTCACTCTGTGGCAGAACTGAGTAGGTCGCTAATAGTTACAATTTTGGCGTACTCGAGCCTCGTCCACGTATATACGTTTTCATTAAGAAACGAAGACTTTTGTATCCATTTTACCTTCCACCACACGTAAACGCTGAGTAGGATTTTCGGAAGTATCCGTTTTTAGAAAAAAAGAGATGTAGACGGGCAAATATAATACAAAATTTATCATGTGGACGCAAATATATTAATACGTTTTCAGTTTTAATCTCCACACAGTGTCTTGAAAAAATGGAAAATACAAGTTGAAAATACAACTTGTATTTTCCATTTTTTTAAAGATGGATTCAGTCCAGTTCTCGCACGAGCACTCGCAAGCTCGCTGCGAGTGTTTTAGCGCTCGTGGCAGATAGTTGGAAATTTTGAACTTTTTTCTACTCGCTGCAAGTGCTCGCAGTAAATAAAACAATCAAAACAAATTATGTCAACATTTCAAACTCATTAGTAATTCATGAGGAAAACTGCACAAAGGAAATCATTGCCATGTCGATGGCTAATTTGCATGGATATTGAAAGAAGAAATTACATAAACCGATTTGTTTGAGATGCTAAATCAAAATCCCAGAAGAGACTGAAGAGTGCTTCATCAGGAAATCCAAACACCTCGAAGTTTGTTAAAAAAAACTCGGCTATCGCTTCATCAGCCGCGAGTTATCACAATGAGCTGCGTTTGGTGGAAATACAGTGGAAACTGCTGCGAGTTGCTTCGTGCGAGGACTGGAAAACGTGGAAAATATTTCTCGACAACCAGTTTAATTTGTCGTTGGGACTACTATTCAAATATGACGCCAAAATATAAAATATCAAGGACTTCCAACTACAGTTAGTAAATTCACAAAAAAATTTGAACAACATATTTTACAACATCTTGATATTTGCTCTTTTTCAGATTTGGGTTATACGTTCACGTACATAGACTGATTACCGAGATTAGCTTGTGTAACCAGGCATCATTCACTGGCTGCCTATGAGGTTATTTGATTAATGTTACCTATAAACCCTAACAAAAATTCTATAATATCACCTACCTTTTTTTATGTAATAATATAAAATAATCTCATAGGCATGCATGCAGCTACATTAAACGAGACCTGCATGTTACACAGCCACACCTCAAAAAGTGAGCCATAAATATCATTCTGCTTCAACCTAACGCTGTATTCTCTGATGAAGAAAAACGAAAAGCAGAAACTGTGCGGCTGTGTTTGCAGGCTAACACACTCACACTCAATGAGTGGCCCCTCACCACTCATTGCGTGTCCACTCACCCTCACTCTCCAAGAGTGTAGTCTCATACTCAGTGAGGGTAAGTGGAGACTCGATGAGTGTCGAGTTGCCCTTATTGAGTAATTGTGCAATGTGTGTGTGGGTCAGCTTTTAGAATACAGGCGTAATACTAGATAACGAATTATATTCATCCATTCTAGCCAACAAAAGAAACAATACGAGACCTTTCATGAAGATGAAAAAGTACAGCATCTTTACCTTGCCATGAAACGAATATCGATCGTAGCACTGCTTCAAAATATTCACGAGAAAGAAACTACGTCTTCTTCGTGATATATTGACGTTTAAGCCTTACTAAGAACAAGGAAAAGGAATGGAACTTGCGCCCAACTTTCAGTTGGAAAGGGAAACTTAAAGGATAAGATGACAAACAAAATTAAGATGAAATATTTTGTATCCAATATCGTCTCTTAGAATTAATGCATGGAATAGACCCAAATAAACTATATGCATTGGCTTCGTCTTCATCGAATGGTTTAGTGATGAAAACAAAAAAAACTATATATATATATATATATATATATATATATATATATATATATATATATATATATATATACATACATACATATATATAGTGGGACCCGGGGGCTTGGAGCCAAGAGCCGGGGGATCGGAGCCGGGAGCCGAGGGCTCGGAGCCAGGAGCCGGGGACTCGGAGCTGGGAGCCGAGGGCTCGGAGCCAGGAGCCGGGGGCTCGGAGCCAGTGGCCAATTAAGGGCTCGGAGCACTGATCTCAAATAATAGACTCAT
Organism: Corallium rubrum; assembly: GCA_964035015.1. NCBI lineage: Eukaryota > Metazoa > Cnidaria > Anthozoa > Scleralcyonacea > Coralliidae > Corallium > Corallium rubrum. Next base: position 40,027,007 of record OZ035998.1, read on the forward strand.
TATACTGGATAGAGCATCCGGTGCTCGCTGTGAAGTCGGAATAATTAGCGACGGCCATTTCAGGTGGGACCCACTTGGTTTTCATACAGCCACTTTTAAGTTCTCCCATAGCGACAGATACATGTCACAAAAATTTAGCTGGTTTTCGTTAAAAATCCGATCATTTAAAGCGAAAACCAGAGGCGAAAGCTATGATTCGGTAATATTGTGGGTATTATTGGCCGCCGCGAGATTTTTAGCCTCACTTCCGACTTCAATTTTTGCCACGCGCGAAACAATAGGTGCTCTATCCAGTATAATGAGTCTATAATTTGAGATCAGTGGCTCGGAGCTGTGAGCCGATGGCTCGGAGCCAGGAGCCGAGGGCTCGGAGCCAGGAGCCAGGAGCCAAGGGCTCGGAGTCGGGAGCTCGGAGTCTTATCTTCCTTATCTTCCTATCTTTCTTATCTTCCTCTTATCTTCCATTATCTGCCCTTTATCTTCCTTGTCTTCCTTATCTTCTTCTTATCTTCCTCTTATCTTCTTTATCTTCCTCTTATCTTCCTTATCTTCCTCTAGAAAACTCGGGCTCGTTGTCTAATTGTTAATTATAAATAAACACGGGTGGCCATATCCTCGTTCTGAATTACATCATAAGTGTATAATACAGGTTTTCAAATGACTCCTGAAAAAAGAAAGATCGTTCATGGCGAGGTTTGCAGAAGACTCGCAGTTGTTGGTCAGGCTACATACACCACAGTTGGAGATTAAAAAAAGTAAACACTTTTCTTGGTCACTTTTTATTGCTGACTTTTTTATATATATAAAAATACAAGTCATTTTTGCGTGAATTCCTGGATCGGCAATATTATACTGTACGTAACTTATTTATTTATATTTCACATGTAAGAATTTTTAAACAATTGTCTTCATATCATATTTCCTAAATCAGGATCTTCTGCTTCCAGAAAAAATGAGCCCCCCCCCTTTTAATATAAGCTCTTTTTTGAATAATAGCGGTATATTAATTAAAGGAAACAAGTGGAAAAAAGACTTTGGGACTTTTGAAATCATAAAGATTGTCTTTTATAGCTCCTTTATAATTTGTTTTAAAATGCCTATGCAGAGAAAAATTGGGTTAGAAATAAACTCTCATTTATTTGTAGGCATTCCTGCTGTTATAAAAGTTGGTATTTATGACATATTGAAAAAAAAAGATTATATATCTTTGCAATTATCAAACGAAATCACTTGAAACATTGTAAAGCTACTGTTACACGATCCGGTTTTTCTTGCAACTTGCAACAAATAGCCTGAACGTTGCAGGTTGCAAAAAAAATCGCACTGTGCAACACCCCGTAGCAACTTGCGATTTTGTTATTTTTGCCGTGTTGCAGGTTGCAAGAAAAGTTGGATGGGTTCTACCATGGATTGTAAAAGGACTGGATAGGAAACTAATAGTCATGCGGGGTGTTTTGAGCCTTCTGATTGGTTAAATCGCATTCACTCAATTTGCAAAATGGTTGAGACCTAGTTGTAAATTGTGATGTCACGAATGGCGTGAGTATGCTTGTTTTACTGAGGTTTTTAAGTGAACTTTTCTTCAAATTCTTTATATTCTTACATTCAGATGACTATGTTGACGTTTCAAATGATTTTATCGCCTTACAAACCTGCCTAAGCCACAATCGAGTGTTCGAGGTAAACGTTGTTGATCTTTGTTTTGATGTTTCCTGTGTTGTTTTGAAGAAACTGGCGTCCCAAAATAGTACTTTGTTTTGCTTGGAATTTGGGATGCATATTTTAACTAGTAAACCTTGATATTTTCTTTTAAAATAAGGAAAAGTAGACGAGCATAATATCGTATTGTGGCTTTGGCGTATTTACAGGCAGTCCGATTTTCATTTTAAGTCGTATAAATCCTAAACTTTGAATATACTAGGTTTTTTTTTAAGCTTGTCAATTTCAACCAGGTTGTTATATGCTCACGCCATCAAGTTTCACATCCAGTCTTTTTACTATCCATGGTTCTACTTACTGCTGCAACTTACAACAAAGTTCGCAAGTTGCTGATCGTGTAACAATACCCTTCCTGCAAGTTTTTTTCCCATGGGTAAATTTTGTTGCCGGAAAGTTGCAAGAAAAATCGCATCGTGTAACAGCACCTTAAGGTTAGTGTAATAACAATAACAATAACAATAACAATAACATGTATTTATACCGCGCGAATTCAACTTTAAGGTTTTCAAATGCGCCTTGCAATAATTCTTGACATGGCCGAGTCGAAGGCATATTAAAGGCGCTCAGGCAGCCACCATACGACACATATCGGCCCACGAATTACAGCTAAGTCCTAGGTGTTGGTTTTGCGGAGGGAGGAAAACCGGAGAACCCGGTGAAAAATCCTCGAAGCACAGGAGAGACCAACTAGTGGAAATCACACACGTACAAGATCCTTAATTAGGGGGTGTTTACATGAGGCTGGCCCGAACTCAGACCTGACTGAATTTTGCATTTTGTTTACACGAGGCTGGTCTTGAAATTACATGGCCTTGGTTCCTATTACGTTCGCCAAAAAGCGGGTGTTTTTTGTAGTCCGAATTTGTTCGAATTATACTTCGATTCTGTCCAGGTGATCTGAAAACACGGAAAAGGACTGGGACTAGTTGTCAAATAGAAATCCATTTTTCGAATTAAACTATTTAATATCTCGTGAAATATACTTTATTTTGTTCCCAAATTTAGCATAGACTTATCATTTTCAACACTGAACATAAATACAAAGTTTCAAGCAGTTTGATAAAGGAAAATGAAAGAAATAAGTTATTCAATACAGCAAAATGGATTTCTATTAGGTTGCTAGTTCCAGGCCTTTCCCTCACGGTCAGATCACCTGGGTTTACATGCACGAATTAAAGCCGGCCTGGAGTTAGGCTGGTCTCAAAATATCAGTTCGATGTGGCAGGCGACCTGAGATTAGGCCGGCGTGAACTGAATCTCAGGTTGTACTCATGCAAACGATCTACAGTAAAAACACTACAACCGACCTAAAGTCAGTCCAGCCTGAGTTCGGGCAGGCCTCATGTAAACACCCCCTAAGTTTCAAATGATTTCGTTCGATAATTGCAAATATATATATTTTAAATTTTCAATAAGTCATTATATATGGATGAAATTTTCATATCATACAAATCTCAATATTTCAAGAACAAATTAAGTGAGATATGAAATATTCTTCATTATTTTAAAAGTTCTTCGAATAAGACCAACTTATTGCTTCATAGGCCATTTGATAGACATGTAAATAACACAAGTGCAAACGTCAACTGCATAACAACCTAAACATAGAAATGCCCGAATAAAGCTATCGCACGAAGCCACTTGTAACATCTGCCTGTACGCATCCTATGACGCTAAAAGTGGTATACACTAATTTACTAAAAACTCTAAAAACCCATTGTGGCGCTATTGCAATTGTTGCCAAATGTACAACTCGGTATAAACTGTCACGTGACTTCAACATTGCGGAGGATGTTACACTAGGCAGTTCTACATTGCTACTTGTGTCGCAACCAAATTGCAAGACAAGTTGCACAAAAATTGCGTAGTGTATTAACATTGCTTAAACAAGAAAGGTTTCCAGTTACTTAATTGAATAATCTCGAAGATATACACGATTTCCTGATAACTCATTACGCAGTGTAACGTTGCAGTGTTATAAGAAGGTTAAAGCACGAGGGAGAGGTTTTTATTTAACTGTGAAGACCGAGCGCGAAGCGCGAGGTCTTTACAGTTAAATAAAAACCGACTCCCGAGGGCTTTAACTTGTTTATATACTTGCCACACCCTATTCTTTTGTTTTTCGGAGGTTTCTACATTAGAAATTCAAGCTAATACATAGTTTGTTTTTGAAAAAGAGCAATTAGGGATTTGAAAATTCAATTGTGTTGTTAATTATGCTAATTTTTAACGTAAAGTTATCCCAGGTTATTATTTTTGCGTAATAACCTGGTACTAGGTTATTATTTTTCCGTAATAACCTTCAACCCCGCATTTCCCCGGGAGAAATCAAATACCACCGCTTGCTTTTAAATTGGAGATTATTACGGAGAAGTTAAAAACCGACGAAAAACAAAAGAATAGGGTGTGGCAAGTATATAAGTATAGGTTAGTTACTGAACCCGAGGTAACTATGTCAGTTATTTGGGCCGGGGCATTAACTTGATAATACATGATCGCCTCGGATTCTTTTGTCCTCCGAGGGAATGTAAACCTCGTATTTCCCTCATCGCTCATGCAAGAGGGAAATTTATCCTTTGCCTTCTAATTTTCCCGTGCATGTTGATGAGGGAAAATTAGAAGACAAAGAAATCCTTTGTCTTCTTCTAAATTTCCCGCTTGCAAATATTTTCCCTCATCAACATGCACGGGAAAATTAGATGCAACTTCTCTGATCAACCGTGTAAATTTCCTGTCGGTAAGATTCTCAAAGTTTTCCTCGGCGATCATAATATTACAAACTATGCGGCCCTCGGACTTTTACAAATCTTCCCAAGGCAAAGGGGAAATTTAATCGCTAATTTCCCGAAAAGTCATGGTATTACTTATAATAAACCGCGGTAAATTAAAGAAAACCGAGGTGATCGCGAACTAAATGGTGTTATTTACACCGTCTATATATCTTTATAATTTCAGAAGTTCCTTTAAGTAAGAGTTTCCTTCGCTTTATTCCTAACTTCATGTCACTTAAAATCAACGTGATATTGACAACAAAAGTTAGGTGCACAGAATGTGAGTCGGTCAAAGACGCAGAGACATTTCAGAGACCCGTCCACATGCATATACGTATACGTTTGAAAACGCAATTTTCTTGTGACAAAAACAGTAACAAAAACGAAACGTTCTAAAAAAGCTCTCCACGTAAGCACAGCAAAACAATTCAAAAACAGAGAAAACCGTTGCATTTTCAAATAAAACCGTATACAGGTGGTCTAGGCCTTACTCAATTAAAGTGCCTATCACCTCTACAGGGATTTAATATATTTATTATATTTGGAACATTCTGAGAAGAAATGTAATATATCTTCTCAGACAAAAACTTCATCTTCATGGACTTTTTCACTGTTAAAGTTACCGAATATCACGTCAACCAGAACTTGCAAACCGGTTTTCTTTTGTTTCAATTTCACAAGTAGTCCTGGTAGACGTCACATCCGGTAACTTTGACAGTGAAAACGTCCATGAAGATGAAGTTTTTGTCTGAGAAGATATATTACATTTCTTCTTAGAATGTTCCAAATAGCATAAATATATTAAATCTCTGTAGAGGTGATAGGCTCTTTAACCGACAAACTATAGAATTACTCGTCTATACAATTCTACATTACATAACTCTATAAGGTTTACAACCAAAACTTATAACTTCTCGACAGTAAATTCGGAAAGTATACACATTGCTTAAAGTTTTACAGTCGGTTTTTTCAAGAATATGTCGCAAATTGTAACAATGCTTAACTAATCTGTTAATTCTTTAAAATGCGATGGCTTGGCCATACAGTAGGAAATTTATTAAAAAACCTATAGATATAGGGGAAGGTAACAAATGATCCCTTGCTTTCACAAATCTTTGCTGCTAAATTGCGTAAACTAAAGACTAAAGTATACAAATATATGATACTTGATAAATGTAAGTCTGCATGATTTTTGTGGCTTTTCAATTGCAGTAGTTAGGCAGGACAAATGTTCAGTAAGAAAAGGCATCGTAGGGTAAGACGAGATAATGAATATACTGAATTTGTTATGCTGCCAGTCAACATCATAGAATTTACGGATAAAGTTTGGAAAATCTGCTGGACCAAATCAACGAAAGCACCACGAAAGACAGACGAATACATACTCTATACAGATAATCTAAAAAATCAATAATATTATTATTATTAATCATAATAATAATAATAATAATAATAATAATAATAATAATAATAATAATAATAATAATAACAATAATAATAATAACAATAATAATAATAATAATAATAATAATAATAATAATAATACTAAAACTCTGCAACCACAAAACGTCACAAATTTGAACAACTCGACTGATATCCAAAAGTTTGCACAAATTTAAATTTTGACTATACTGTATAGTTCGGCAAAGACATCACGGCAAGAGACACAGGAACCCAAGACAATCGATTAGTGCGCTGCATCCCAGCGGTCGGCGGCAATAAACGAACATAAACAACACACAAGAAATAACTCGTTTTATTAAAACGTAAACAAAGTTTCCGAGACAACGACTTGTTGGCAGCTTATCTGAGTTGTGAGTCTGAGTCGCCTTCGTCATCAAAAGATTGCGGAGACACACTAGATGCAACATCAACTTTTCTCACCAATTTACATACGTTTAAATGTTCTGCCTGTGAATGATTCAGGATATATACTTGCCAGTCATTGTCATTCAAAAATGAACAATGATCAAACTTATTTCTGAATGCATTGATAACACATGAATACTGTAGTTTCCAGCCAGTTAAACACAGAACGTACAACTGAACAACATCTGAAACTAACAAAAGTATATATGGTTGAGATCATGTAACACTGAGAAGTAACAAGCACAAAGAAAGTTAGCAAAAGTCATGAATATATATTATTTTTTTCGATAAACATAAGGTTAATAAAAAGTTAACTGCAAATCGAACAACAAAACGGCACACAAATTTGTAGTAAATCGGTAGTTATAATAAGCCGCAAATACTGCAGAGACACAAATATACATAATCAATAATATAATCAATGGGTAAACAGCATCTTACCTTGAGAATGTAAGTCTTGAAAATATTTGCTTTAGCTGAAAATCTCTTGGAAATGTGACAACAGCGATCTATACTTTGCCTCAAGTCTTGTGGCACAATATTAACATAACCCAGTAAAACTCGAGAAATTGTCGATCACTGCCGAATTGCGCAGTTTAGTGCAATTAAATTCTCAATCAAACCAACACGACGAAATATACTAGCTGCAGCTGACTACGCATGCAGTAGCTGAATAGAAACTGGGATAAATTTTCATGTCATGTATTTACAACAAACTTACCTATATACTCTTCCAATATCACAATCGTTAACTCCGCGAAGGTGAGAAAAATCCTCCCTATTATCATGTAATCAGAACGTATATAAAGACAAAGAAAGGTACAAGCGACAAGCAGCAATAGTATAACCGCGTTTGTTACGATACTGTAAAAATATTATCGCAGGTGCATTTACGTCATAAAGCTTACATTAGGATACAAGTACGACGACGGCGGTTAAAAGCAATATCATTTTTCCCATTTAGGTCCCACTCACATTTTATCTTGCTTTTGTGTGAGAACGAAGACATACCCGGTATAGTGTGAACTGGAGGTGTGCGAATCCGATCCTAATCCGATCCGATCGAATCGGATTCGGACTAAACTTTCATACGTTCGGATCGGATTTTGTTCTTTTTTTCTCGGATCGGACCGAAATTTGTTCTTTTTTCTTGGATTTTCAAAATAGCTTTGGGCAAACACGGAAATGAAATTAACAGTTACATCTTAAATCACTAATAATTTATGGCATTACAGTAAAACACGCTAAAATTGTATGCCACCCAGGATATTAGATGAGAACCGGCGTTCATCTAATAAGCCAGTTCGTAATATCGACTGCGTATCAAAACGACGCGTTCTGCGTCGGGATAAAATTTATCCCGAAAATTTAAAAGTTTTGGGCCCGCAGTAATTGGCTATGCTGTTATTGTAATTTGTTAAGTAATTGTGTCATTGTAATTATTGCTCCGTTATTGTAATGGTAATCTGTTATTGTCAAGTCATCTATTGGCGAAGCTAATAAATTCAAATTCAAATTTATAACATCGGGCTGGGGAATTCAGTATAACTAACTTGCACATGGAAATGAAATGGAAATGAATCCTGTGGCCTTAGCCTGATGTTATGGATTGAAATAAGTTTATCCCGACGCAGAACGCGTCATTTGGATGCGCAGTCGAGATTACAAACCGGCTTATTCTTAAGATCTCAATATCTATGTACGATAAACAAGTTGGTGTATGAATAAGTCTTACACACACTCATGAATAAAATTTCAAGGGGTTTATTTTAGTTGCATTTTTCAATTGAAATCACTCGATTGAGATGCCATGCATATTAACAACTCGTTTATCGTGTATTATCAGGGGAATCCAGACACTCGAAAAGAATAAAACCACTTTGTCTTCAGCATCGTGTTTTCATTATGTTTCCTCGTGTTTGGATCCCTTATAAAAATAAGGTGTGTTGAATATAATACATCCCCAACGAATTTGAGTGTTTTATCACAAACAAGAACAAACGCATTAGTAAATGCTCTATTTATTTATAATAAAATACCTGCGAAGCATCCCGCTCTTGTTCTTTTTGCATAATTTGCTGAAACTGAGACGGCGTAAAACGAACGATAGTAGCGAGGACTTTCGACAATTGCTAAAATATAAAAATTGATCAGATAAATCAGGTTACTCAAATTATTTCGGCAATGACTTTATTAAACAATGACTGATAAAAAACGCGTCTTACCTTTCTCTGTTTTCCCATCATGTACTGGAATAAGATATTTCTTAAGTACTGTAAAAGATTTCAAAGTTAATAAGCGAGGTATACATTTATAATATAAAAAGAACAAACGCAGCAAAATCCATAACCAGTGCAAATAGTTCCCACAGAGTCACAGAACATCGAATACGAATTTAAACCCGACTGGCTTTTGATCAAACCGCATCCAATGTTTCGTTTACCCAATAATCACGCGGACCCCTACACCAACCCTGACAATTATTACGTGAAAACAAAAGAACAGCAAATACTCTATAACATAAAACGACAGAACATGCAGAACAGAACATTGTCAGATGGAAATAAATAAATAAATAAATAAATAAATAAATAAACGACAATGAGAACAATAACCACAATAACAACAACAACAACAACAACAACAACAACAACAACAACAACAACAACAACAACAAAACAACAAAACCATCACAGCAACCATCATCACAGCAACAACCACCACCATAATCCAATATTCAATACCGATATCAACATCAATATTGATAATATCAATGTCAATCCAACACCTACAATAATAGATAATATATCTACGGTCGTTCAATAAAGTGCGCGAGTGGACAACAAACATGAAACCAAACGTTGCTCACCTCATACTCAGTCTCTCCAGGATTAGAGGACGGGCTAACAGGACTTCCAGTTGAAAATGGATTAGACGTAAGCGTTAGTTGGGCGGGTCTCTGGGGAGTTTCAGGGCCATTTCCAACATGTTGTTCTGCATCGTTCTGTCAATTTAAAATAGGTAAACGAAATAAAGATTAATAATTGTCAGTTGTTTGCTGTACAAGCTGTGTTAGTTAGTAATACTCAAAAAAATTCTGAGCTCTAAGCGGGACTCGAACCCGCAACCTTGTGAATGCTAGCCAGACGCTGTAACCATTGGGCCACTAGAACTCTGTTACTAACTAACACAGCTTGTACAGCAAACAACTGACAATTATTACTAACATCAAGCTGCAATTTCGGAAACGAAATAAAGATTATAGAACATTACTCTATTTTTAGTTGCAATAAACTAAAATAAATAGCAATCAAAATACATTCAAGACCAATCAATTTAAAAAATACCCAATTCAACATGCATTCTTGGATTTCGATATATACTTATATCTTACTAAAATCAATAAATTTTAAGTAAGACAAATAAGACATTTAGGCTACGTTCAGACTGAGTATGGACACAAGTCTGAACAAGAATATTACGGTGCTCGGCATTTTCTTCCAAACCAGCATTAAAAAAACATACGTTTTCCACAGGATTAAGCATTGTATACAGATGGCCGAGCATTATAGAGCTAAGAAACGCCAAGAGCATGAGGGTTTTGGAGCGTGTGGGAACACTATTACTATAAAAAAGATTTATGATAAATTGTGATCCATGAACTACTTTCTATAAATCTTCTGTTTCCTTTTATACTATTAGATAGAATATTAGAATAATTAAAATTACGAAGGATATGTTGACTTACGTTATAACAAAAATATAAAACGTTCAAATCTTGATTTGAATATATACATATTAAAGTACATGTCAAGAGTCAATGTATGTACATGAATTCCGTTTCTATGGCTGTTCATTAAATAACAGGTGTACACGTGTAGAGGGCTGGTACCTCAGCACTCTACACGTGTACTCGGTACTAACATGGGCATGCACTACCTTCTCTATAGAGTGCCTGCATGCATGGGCACCGTGCCGGGCTCTTCACTCAGGTGCGGTGTTCCAACTAGTGCCAGTGCCCAGACACTAAGGACAAGCACTCAGTCTGAAAGCAGTCAAATGCGCAATTATTTATCGTTACCATACCAATAATGACGTGAGAACTTCTGTATATTTTCTAAACTACCGTTATTAAAACGCAATATCTCCAGTTTCTTTCCGTAATTTTGTCTTTTTAAATTATCACATACAAAGTCCTTTTTTAACTACATCAATAGCAGACGTTTTCAATAGACATGATGTCGCTATAAAGAAAATAGTTTTAAAAACTCTGTCTCATAACAAATTCGGAAAATTAATTTATTTTTTTACTTATTATAATTTATTATTTATCAAGTTTTAAAGAAATTCGTCGGAGCAAACGTCTAAATTGTACTATGGAAGAACAGTTTTGACTGACAGAAAAAAAAATACTTGTAGTTTAACAAGTAGTTTAGTATTATCGCAGTACAGAAGAAGAATATCCCATTAAAGCAACAAAGTATATTAGCGTAAGAAGTAGGATATATACTATACCTTTAACAATTGCTCTCTTTCTCGCAATAAATCCATTTCCCTATTGAGTCGTACAATTGTAGCCTATTGAAAAATCACGAACCTAAATCAGTCTATATTATGTACTATTTACAATGAGTGGCCGTGTTGTGTCGGATATTGGTGGGTTGCAATCAATCCCCTGAGATTTAGAGGACAAAGACACAGCAGTCATGTTGGTTGGTAGGTACCTACCAACCAATATGGCCGCCATGACGCCACGTGCAACCCAGCAATACAAGTTCGTGCCGAAGGCGAGATATCCGATACAACACGGACACGAATATCAAACACCGAGAAGTGTGTTGAAAAACCAAGGCGAAGACGAGGTTTTTTAACCAACTTCGAGGTAAATTTTACACACACTCATGAATGAAATCTCGTGAGGGTTTATTTTAATTGCATTTTCCAATTGAAGTCGCTCGATTGAGATGCATATCAACAACTCGTTTATCGTGTTTCATCAGGGGAATCCAAACACTCGAAAACAATAAAGTCACTCGGCCTTCGGCCTAGCGCTTTCATCATGTTTTCTCGTATTTGGATCCCCAGATGAAACACTCAAACTCGTTGTTGATATATTACATCAAAATCATTATAATAATTCATAAAGAAAATTTAAAAGAAATAAATATGTTTGATCAGGTGTTGTAAATCGGATACAAATTCGTCATGATTTACATAAACATTCCGAAAGATTAACCATTCTTTAAAAGTTTGAAAAACGCACGTGAACAAAACGTAATACAAAATTTTAAACTGTCACACCTTTAATACATCAACGTTATCGCTTTGGTCGTCTGAATCGCCCTGCATGAAAAAAAATCACATAAAATAACAATTGGGATTCGATAAATATCTGTATGCGATTTAGTAGCTTCTAAACATTGTACGTAGTGTGGTAACATACACATAATTACTTGCATGGAATCTTGGAACTGAATGGTGGTGGACAGGGTTAATACACCCAAGTCCAAACCCAAACCCAGACAAAAGCCTATACACGACAATGCGCCATCACACATGTAAGACACGTTCATTATACCCTCACAAACAATCATCTAAACAAAGGTCTACATTAGCGTCACGTATATCAGTGCAATATTTTGCAATGTAGTCATGTAGGACAACTACATCTTGAACACCAACATTTAAGCTGGTCGCACAAGGTATACTAACTAGTCAATCGAAGGATTATTTGTTAGGTATGATAAAATAACAATTGCTTATTTTATCTTTACAATTTTAGTTTTCAGTTTACAGTATATATATATATTATTACTTATTGGATTCATCTAGGGGCCTGTTTATATGATCCATTGGGAGAGCGCTAGGGTTGAAAGGATTAAAACCTATCTCGATTAATCCTCTCAACCCTGAATTCCCTTTTAGTATTTTACTCCGGCTAACGCCAGACGATTTTGAAAGGGTTAAGTCAAGAATTCAATCTGGGACTAAACAGAAGGTCGAGGCTAATATTGAAACTCGAAACTTTTAAGCTTTATAAAAAAATAAAACTTTTGCATATCGCGGAAGAAGATCAATTCAATAAGCAATATTAATATAATGTAAAATAATACTGTAATATATATATATATATATATATATATATATATATTAATAAAAACTTTTTCCCACGTTTTGTAGTCTGCATTAAATTAGAACAATAATGATAACAACAATAGTAATGACACTATTTTTTATGATAATGATGATGCCGCTGATGATGATAACGGTGCTGATAATGATGACAACAATAATCATGACAGCAAGGACGATGATAATAATAACAATAATTTTCTGTACTTACATTTGTCTGGGGTACAGGACTTTTTCGTCTTTCGTACTCGGCTTCTTTGGCGTTAAGAAGTTTCTTCATATCCGTTTGATTCTTTTTCATTTGATTTTTTAGTTTCTTTTCAAGAGCTAACAGTTCTGAAGAATGTCCTTTTTGCACTTTCTCTAACTCGGCTTCGTATTTCTGCTCGATTGCTATCAATTGTTCACTCTTATCTAACGTTACCAAATCTTCCTCATGTTTTGCATTAAGATCTTCCACTCTACTTTGATATTCAAGTTCGACAGCTTTCAAAGCTTTCTCGTGATCCTGTACCATCTCTTGCACCGCATTTTCTTTCTGACTCAACCGTTCTTCGTTTCCCTTTTGCAACTGTACCATTTCGTCTTCTCGATATTTGAGTTCTTTTTTCAATTCAACAATTTCCTCCTCATATTTCACAGCTAATTGTTGTTCTTCTTTCTGTCTATTTTCTATAGTTTGCGCTAATGTATCTTGTATTTCTTGATCTTTGCCAGCCAACTTCGTCTGGAATTCTTTAACTACTTGCTTTAACTTAGAATTATATTCATAATCCTTCTCCTCCAGTTTGGCTTCCAGACGCTTTTCCAGTAAATCTGAATTCTTTCTATGTTCTTCTTGCATTTTCTCAATTTCTATTCGATGATCCTCTTTCAAAGATAACGTCTGTTCTCGCAGCGCCTCCATTTTCTCAACGCGCAGATTCTCAACAGTTTCCATTAAAGATGCTTCACTTGCCTCAAGCTGAGCCATCTTTTCTGCCATAAGTTTTGTGCTGTTTTCTATCGCTCCCTTCTGAGATTCCACTTCTTCATTCTTAGTCTTGACTATAGTTTCGTGCTCGATCGCCATTCGCTGCACGTTTTCAGAGTGCGAAGAATGTAGTTCCTTAAGTTGTTTTTCCACATTCTTGACACTTTCCTTTGCCAAAGAAAGTTCCTCTCCTTGTTCTTGAAGTTGATTTGTCAGTTGTTTTCTTAAACCTGCAATCTTGGTTTCAGCTTTTTTCTTCAGGTCTAATACTTTTTTCTTGTTTTCCGCAGTAAGAGTTTCTTTCAGATTTTCCAACGACTCCCGTTTGTCCTTTTCAAGCTCGGATATTTTCCCGACAATCTCCTCCTGTTTATTTAACAATTCGCGTTCACTATTAGCAATGACTTCCTGCAGTTTTTCATTTGCTTCTCGGATTTCATGTCGACTGTTTTCTTCTGTGCTACTAAGTAGCGTTTGTAGATCTTGCTTTTCTAGGAGAAGCCGCTTAACTTGCTCATCAATGGTACGACTATCTTGTCGACTCGAAGCAATCACTATATTTAAATTCTCTTCTCGTTTTTTCAGCTCCAGTATCGTGTTTTCGTACTGGTCTGTTGTCTCGCTCAATTTCAAGTCCCTTTTTTTGCATTCCTCAGATAACGCTTTGATTTTCTTCTTCAGAGCTACAGCATTTTTTTTATAGCCATCTACCTCAGTTTCCTGTTCTGCTAGCATTTCTTTTATCTTCACTTCGAGGTGAGAGACGTTTTCCTGCAAGTCGTTAATTTCTACTTGAGATTCACTTTGAATTTTCCTCAAGAGCTCGTCCAATTCTTGGTTACGATCGCCCAGTTGTTGCTCTATCGCAGCACACTTAGAACGCGACTCTTCCAGAAGGCGTTGCTTCTCTTTCTCGTGTAATTCGATTTTCTCACTCATATCAATCTGCAGATTCTTTACGGTTTCGTTAGTCGCCATTAATTTCTTCACCAAGTTATCCTTAGTTGTTTTCAAATCACCAAGCTCCAGATTTATGAGACCTACTGCATCCACATGCTTTGTTTCTTGAATTTCTAACGTTTCTTTTACTTGAGCAGATGACAACTTCGCATTTTCTAGCTCCAACCTTGTAGACAAAATCTCTTCATTCAACCTTTCCTTCTCCACGCAACTTTCTTTATATTCAGCAACACGCTTATCATATTTCTTTTGAAGGCTTTGATATGTTTCGGCTCGTTTTAAATCTTCTTTCTCCGATTCCTGATGTTCTTTTTCTAGTATTTCATTCAACTGTGTATTCTCGTTTTGCAGGTTTTGCAGAGAATCGCGATACTTGGCCTCGTAACTATCTTTAACTTCTTGAAGCTGTGTGGTATGTTCGCTCTCCATGTGCTGCAACTTAATTTGTAAATCTTCTTTCACTTTACACACCTCGTTCACTTGTTCGTCTAAAGTATGTGTATGCTCGGACGACAACTCCAACATCCTTTGTTCGGATTCGCGCTCTAAGTCATTTATTTCTCGGCGATGGCTCTCAATCAATTCCATCAGTTTGTCGTCCATAGTTTGCTTTATCTGGTTCATTTCGTCCTCGCGCACTGCCCTAGAGTCCTCCAGTTCTGTAACCTTCTGACCTTTCGTTTCAAGTTCTTTACTTAAGTCCGCCACCCTTTCCACCAGTTCCCCACTATTTCTCTCGTACTCTGATTTCTTATTTTCAAAGCTCGAACGAAGCTCCTCGTTTTGTTTTAAAAGTTGTTCTTCTCTTTCTTTTACCTCTGTAGTCAATCTTTCATAAGATTCATCAGCTTCCTTTCTTGTAAATGTCATCGCCCTTTCGTGTACACTATTTAATTCGGTTATCTGCGCTTGGTGTCGCTCTTGCAAGGACCGTATTTGCTCGTCTTTGATTGCTTCATAATTGCGAGCAATGTCATCAACGTTAAGTTCGTTCTCCTTTGTTAACTGATCAATCGTGTTGTTCAGGAACTCGTCCTTTTCCTTCATTCTCTCGTTAAATTTACTTTCGACTTCTTTTATCCACAGCACTTTCTCAGCCTCCTTTTCTTTAAATGCTGTTTCGCGATCCTGGTTTAACGTAGAAATTTGAGATTTTAACTCGTGTATTTTGTTTTCATAATCGTGTAAATCCACGGTTAATTGCTGCAAAGTTCCTTGCTTGTCAATCAATTCTTTTTCCAAACGTACACGTACATCTTTTTCACTATCAATGGTTTCCTTCAGGTTTTCTTCGCGAGATTCAGAATCGGTGAGGTTGTTTCGCAGCTCATTCACGATTTTCTTCATTTCTTTAACTTTTATTTCGGCCTCTTTCGACATTCGAATTTGCTGATTATTTTTCTCTTCTTCAAGACATCTTTTCTGCTCGTTTAATTTCCTTTGAAAATCTTCATTCAATTCATCATCATGTACCTTATGTGCCTTGTTTACTTCAGACATTCTTTGCTCATGATCAGACGCCAACAGAGCAATTTGTTCTTTTAACTGTGAACAGCTTATCGTTTTTTCTTCAAGCTTCACTCTCAAATCGCTAAACGTTGTTTCATTTTCGTTCAACGTTTTCTTGTGTTCAGCCATCAGTTGTTTTCCCTCCTCTTCTCTTTGTTCCAACAAGGTAGTCACCTGCATATTTAACGAATTTATTTCCACCTTCTTTTCGCTAAGCTGAGTCTCCAAACTGTCAACAACTTTCTTCATTTCTGCAACCTGAGCATCAGTTCGGTTCATTAATTCCACATGTTCTGTCTCTTTATGTGACACCATGTTTCCCATCTTCTCTTGTACCTCGTGAACTTGATTTTCTTTCTCAGTTAATTTCTTCCGAAGCTCCTTGACAATTTTCTTCATTTCCGAAACTTTGTTGTCGCCTTTCTTGGACGCCACGGCAAGTTCACTCTGCTTTTTGGCCTCAAGCTCTTTGATTGTCTCCTGCAATCGTTTCTTGTGTTTCTCTTCCTCAGCTTTCCACAACTTCTCCCTTTCGCCCGCCGCTTTTTCACTTTTCTTAATAGCACCAGTCATGTCGGCTATTTTACTCTGAAAAACTTTTGATTTGGATAAAAGATTTTTGCTTTCCTCTTCATGCTTCTTGATCTGAATTTCGCGTTCTTTTATTGCTGCTTCGGAATCTCGCTAACAAAACAACAACGGGAAACAATTATTTAGGATTCGCACTGGATGTTCCAAAGACTAGGCTTGTAGTTTTGTTGCACTATACTCCAAAGTCTAATTGATAACGCAAAACGAAACCTCAACCAAAAAAATCGCTTGCATGACCAAACGACGATTAACTTATTTTATAGTACTTACTTGCTGTTTCTGGAGTTTTTCTTCAACGACCTCGTATTTCTTCTTCATTTCTATAGGAAAATATAAAGATGAAGCAAACAAATTTGTGTACGACACAAAAGTGAAAAATATATATTGTGCAATGCTTAAAAAATCTTCGTAGCAGGGTTGCAGGGTAGACACACCAGGCAAGTGCTCTCGCAATCTGTGCCGCAACAATATTGCGAGACGTTTTGTACGAGAAAATATACAGCAGTGTATTATTTTCACCCGAGTTGGACTTCTGGTTTATTTACAACCCTGTGCCACTTACCAACTAATTCTAGTTTTGAGTTTTCAAAATCATTTGACAATGCTTCCTTCTCTTGCAGATGCTCTTCTAATTCCTGGATACGAGACTCTAATTGTGCCATCTCCTCGAATTTTCTTTTCACTACGGCATGTTTCTGTAATTCTTGTTCTTCAACCGCTAGTTCTACCTCTTTTACCTGTCAAAATACAAAAGAAGTAAGTCACAGAAAAAAGAAAAGAATAGTATTGAACAAAAACTAAATACCAAATTCATGCAAATGCCATAGGTTAAACAGCTAAAAACATATGAGTGAAAAATTTTAATCACTAGTATCAAAAATCTATCTTCGAGCTACTGTGCAATCATAATACACTGTCACCTCCTAGTTACCTCGCGTGAGGTGAATGTGCCAGATTAGTTCCTTCATGCGTCGATTCTTTTTTTATGTAATGGGGTAGTTACCATGCATAATAAATCGCCTACTATAGTAATATTGCTAAAAAAAACCCGTGTAGAATACTAAAATTTTGTCAAACGACGACATATATCATCTATATATACCATTAATGAATTAAGTAGGTTAGTTATTTCGACCTCGGTGACTAAGTTAGAGGTAAATTACTGTACATTGGCAGTTCGGCCCTTGGTATGTAATTAACCTATACTTAGTTACGCGGGGATAGCTATTTCAGAGCTATAGAAGCACCTAGTTATAAATTCACGTCCAATATAACCCATGTACTTTATGTACTTTATGTAAACCTAACCCAAACACAAACCTTAATCAGTCCATGTCCAATATGCACCGATTCTTGGGGTGGGGGTGTTGGGGTTAAGCCTAGTACATAAAATACCTTTTGGTAATGTTGGACATAAATTTATAACCAAGTGCTTCACTAAATCTGAAATAGGCCTTCACCTAGTTACCTCAATCGAAGTGGATCACCTATACCTATGTCGTTTACTTCGACAAATTTAGACACGAGGTAGAATGTCTACAGTTATCCTCTGAAGTTTTTACTAAGAATCATTAACCAAAGCTCACAATTACACAATTAGTCTGTTTAAAATTCACGCAAAGGTTCGATTTTTAAGTGATTCAATGCAGTTTTGTGATCTTCAAAATCAAGAAACACCAATGCGACAGAGTGCCTCTACTATCCGCTATATATTTAGGATCTGCGGGTGGAACGGGTGGCACTAATTATTTTTTAACTTAAATTAACGTCGATATAACCCGCAGAAAGTAGTTACCCACACTTCAGAATCATGCAGGGGTTCGTATCAGAAGCGTTCTACAATTTACTAGCTAAAATCATTTGGCGGGAGGTGAGAAACCACAGAACCCAGAGGAAAACCCTCGAAGAAGAGAGAGCGTATATTAAAAGCACAGGCCACTCATTAGTATATTCAGATGAATGACTAACTTATTAGACTCGTATGACCTGAGTTGTTGGTCTCTCCTGTACATTAAGGGGTTTTTCTAGGGTTCTTTGGTTTTCCTTCCTCTGTAAAACCAACGCTAAACGCCTTTAATTAAAACCATGTACCTACAATCTTAGACAATAATGTTAACACACTTAACGTTTTTGCCTCTCTTCCCCTCTTCAATGTTGTTTATTAATAATATTGTTACTTTGCTGATAAACGCGCAAAAAATATATTGGAGAAGAGGGGTTGACGATAAAATATATTAAGTGTCTCACGATTATTGTCTGAGGTTGATTCAAAAATTAATTGTTATTATGTGTAGTATATAGGTCACTTATAATCAAATAATCATCATAATAATCAGGTAATTAAATATCTGTTTAATTTATCATTTATAATCAAGTTGTCATTAATAAACAATTTAACATTATTTATCACCGACATGCATATGCTTCAATTATTGCCACACGTAATAGGTTCATGATCATGCAAATTTATAAAACGACTTATTACAAATAATATTAAAATACATATTGTAGGTAGTTTTAAAATTCACCTTTTCAGAATAAGCAGCTTTTATGTGCTCTTCCTTTTGAGAAAGTAAATTGTCCAATTCTTTTCCACGTTCTGCAAGAGCTTGCTTATGTTCGTCTTCTTTGGCTGCTAGTAAGTCAACAGTTCGCTTCGCCTGTTGCTTTTTTACCAACTCAATAGCTTCAGATTTGCCCCTTTTCAGCTCTTCGACAATCTTGGAGTGGTCTACTAACATCGATTCTATCGAAGCTTTATGTTCATCGTTAAGTTTTCCCAACTTATTTTTCTCATTTACTTCACATTCCTCCAAAGCTTTGTCCATTTTCTGAATAATCTCTTCCTTTTCGATCTTCATATCCTTTAACAGAACTTTGGTAGCTTGCAGTTCATCAAATACATTCTTTATTTCTACATCACAGTTGTTTTTGTCGTCCATGATGCTCTCCACGTTGTTCATCATTTCTTGGATAGCCGTTTGTTTTTCTTGCTGTACATGTTCGATGTTTCGAGCTAATTCCTGACGTTGGACTTCACTCGCACTTTCTTGCTCCTATTAACATTGTGCTTTAGCAATAGACTTTAACTTTGTAAAACATACTATTAAACAAAAAACTACGAGAATACTTAAATAACAAAGAAAACCCGTAATCGCCATCGTGCAGTACCAATTAAAAAATCTGAATTAGTTCATAGCCATGTAAAAGAAATGAAAAAGCCTGAAGTGATTTCATATTCAACAGAAAGTTGAAGACACTGTAGTAAACATACCTTTTTGATTTCAGAGTCAAGCTTTGTTATGTATGAATTAAGTTATGTACAAGTAAATAAGTTGTGTTATGGATAAAAAGCTATGTTGTACATGAAATGCGTTTTATGCCGACTTAGAGTGTGTCAGATTTATGTGCATGGAGTCGAGATGTCAAACTCAAGTACTATTAACCCTAATGCTATTCCTCCTTATTCGATAATTCGCATCGTAGCTTCAACTCACAACTTTAAAATTTTAAATACATTTTGAGCAAAATGAAGCCAAGTACTGTATTGTACTAATTATTTTCGGTAGCTTTATACTCTTCCTGTTCGTTCGTTCGTTCGTTCGTTCGTTCGTTCGTTCGTTCGTTCGTTCGTTCGTTCGTTCGTTCGTTCGTTCGTTCGTTCGTTCGTTCGTTCGTTCGTTCGTTCGTTCGTTCGTTCGTTCGTTCGTTCGTTCGTTCGTTCGTTCGTTCGTTCGTTAGTACGTGCGGAATCAATAGCAAGCGACCTCTTTGACGCCACGAAGGGAAACTGGAAGTAAATGACATACGTGTGAATTGCGCACTGTGTAATGTGTATTGTGTAGTGTATTGCGTACTGTGTATTATTCACTGTGTATTACGTATTCTGTACTGTGTATTGTGCACTGTGTACTGCGTACTGTGTACTGTGTATTGCGTACTGTTTATTGTGTACTGTATTGTATTGTAATGTGTATTGTGCACATGTATATGTATACTATATATGTATTGTGTGTAGTGTGTAGTGTGTAGTGTGTAGTGTGTAGTGTGTAGTGTGTAGTGTGTAGTGTGTAGTGTGTAGTGTGTAGTGTGTAGTGTGTAGTGTGTAGTGTGTAGTGTGTAGTGTGTAGTGTGTAGTGTGTAGTGTGTAGCGTGTACTGTGTATTCTGTACTGTGAACTGTGTATTGTGTATTGCGTACTGTGTATTCTGTATTCTGCAGTGCGTACTGTGTATTCTGTACTGTGTACTGTGTATCGTGCATGATGTATTCTGTACTGTGTACTGTGTAATGTGTATTGCGTATCGCGTACTGTGTATTCTGTACTGCGTATTGTGTAATATGTTCGTGTATCATGTATAGGGCATCATGTGTGGTGTATTGTCTATCGTATATTATCACATATGATATATTACATATCATATACTGTATCATATGTATACCATAAATGATACAGCTACTAGCTTGTTTTTAGTAATATTGATCTGTTTTTATATTTTAGTCTGTTGAACAATTAAAATGTTTTCGGCTATAAACATGGATATTAATTGTTTTCTATGTAACATCTTAAACTGTACAAGCTAAAAGCATAGAAATCTAAGTATCTAAAAAGGTATATTTACATTTAAAAATGTATATTTATATTTTAGGTTGATTCTTATGTAAGTAAAACATTTTACCTTTAATTTTGCAATCTCTTTGGCCTGCGATTCGACAGTTCCTTCCAAATCCTTTATCTGGGTAAATAAAAAAACACCATCAAATATCCAAAAGGTCATGCACGTACCCCAAACGCCTCGTACCCAGACCTTGGCGCGGAAGACAGACAGACAGACAGACAGACAGACAGACAGACAGACAGACAGACAGACCGACCGACCGACCGACCGACCGACCGACCGACCGACCGACCGACCGACCGACCGACCGACCGACCGACCGACCGACCGACCGACCGACCGACCGACCGACCGACCGACCGACCGACCGACCGACCGACCGACCGACCGACCGACCGACCGACCGACCGACAGACAGACAGACAGACAGACAGACAGACAGACAGACAGACAGACAGACAGACAGACAGACAATCCTATTACTCACCACCTGCATCGCATGCGCGCACTAGGTAACAACATGTCATGTTTCAGAGCCTGTTCACATGAGACCCAGTTATCTCGGGTTATATATAACTAACGTCAACATGTAATATGAGTTTGCACGCAGGCTAAGATAAAGCATGACAATGCAAGAAGTCAAATAATAAAATACCTTGTCCACAAATACTTGTTTTTCATCCTTCGAAACAGAACCTTCAAAATATTTAAAATATAATATTTCTTACTGCTATAATATTTATACGGACTATACACCGTCAACTTACAAATAAATGCAAATCAATGACTTAACTATAGTGATAATATAAGTACATACAGTAATAGTACAGAGAATAAAGTAATAGATAAACATGTATTGTACATTGTACAGTAATGAATGATGCAACAACATTTAAGCGAACACAGAAAATCTAATAAAAAACAGCTAAAAATCTAAATCGACAGAAACCACATGAAGTGCTTGAATTATTATAGCTGGTCTTAAATTTTCTATGCACATGTACCGTTACGACATGTATATATGAGCAATAAGTTCCACAGTTATTTGACCTGAAAGGTAAAGTAGTTTGCGTATACTGCACAAGGCTTTACGCCTTTTTTAAATCTACATTTAGATTTTTCAGATCTTTATCTTCTATATTCTTTCAATAAATGAAAGATACATGATGTCATTAGTTTCTGTCGACTGGTGTACTTTGGCAACTAGAAAATGGCAAAAGACTTCTGAAGATGTCCTTGCAAAAAATACGATTGATTTTCTATGTTCTTTCAATAAATGAAAGATACACGATGTTATTACTTTCTGTTGACTTGTGTACTTTGGCAATTGGAAAATGACAAACGATTTCTCAAGATGTCCTTGCAAAAAATACGGATAATTTTAAAGGTTTCAGAAAGAACTGAGAATCATGATCTAGTTTTAACATTGAATCTGGCGAATCCATGCTCGTAACAGATTTTTAGGATATGAATCCAGTTCAAAAGTTTGTAAAATAGATAGGTATACCCGGAATCTGGATTGAAAATCGAGATCCCGATTGTACAAAAAGAATGCGACATTTTAAAGGTTATAAAATGCAGTATATGATCGCATAAATAAGGTACATGTATTACCAAACCGATGATGCACGGCATGGCCCGAAAAAACACGTCATGATTTCCGCCCAAAACACTGACGAATCCGTCTGCATTCCTAAATGTTTTTGGCTGGAGAATTCAAAAGTGGCAAATAGACTAATCACATTTCAGTGCATGAACTCACGGTGTCAATTTCAAAGCCTAAAAATGAAGACAGATTCGTTAATGTTTTGGGCGTAAATCATGACGTGTTTTCGGTTTTGGTAATACATAAAACGTTTTACCAAGAGCTTGGGTATTTGTGATTGATTTCACATGCAGGTGTTTCTACTTTCTATAGTAGGTTTTAGTCTGAAAATACACTACACACACATGATTCTCTAATAGGAAAAATATCAAGGGCTAGAAACTGATTGCAGTACCTTCTTTGTTATCCACCCCATCACCCAATTCACTTGTTTCTACGAGATTACTGCCTCCTTCGTTTTTCCTTTTTAAAAGATCTACCTAAAATTGTGTAAAAAACGGGTATATTTTCTATATGCAAGAATATACAAACAATGCATAAGCTGAAATAACGTGTACAAATATAGTGTACAAAACTAAATTAACAAATTAACAAAAACTTACACATTATCGTACTGTATGATAAATGAAAATGCTGAACAATAAATTTAATTATCCCCGAGCCGGGCGGAGGGCCGAAGGCCCGGAGCCCGGTGAGGGTGCTAATCTCGACACGCGTGGAGTCCATTTTACACGCGTGTAGAAAAAGCGAGGGAGACGAAATCTGTGAAATAGTTTATTTATATATATATATATATATATATATATATATATATATATATATATATATGTTTGGTACGGTGTCACGCGGTAAGAATTGTTGGGCACTGGTGACTAGCGACGAAGAAAACTATGAAGTACAAACTCTCAAGCAAATAGTTTTGCTAATTTCGTTTATTTAAACGAAACGAAATGGAGCACGAAGAAAAGAAGGATACAAACAACCCGTTTAATATATCTTGAAGAGAAACCAGAGAACTTGAAGAAACCAAACGCCGTATGGTAAGCAAAAACTCGATCTGAATTGCAGTGTTTGTAGTAACTATAACTCCCTGGTCAAAATGTCAAATCATTTTAAAGTTAACGGTAGGATTTTTGTTGTTTTCATGTTTTCGCTTATTAACCTAAACAATATACAGCTTCACGTTTTCGTGCTTTCCCTTTGCTCGTCCAAACCATATATAAAGCTTAAATGTAGACGTGATGTTTTGCATTGGCAATTGCATTGCACCTTTTATTATTAAATGGCGATTTTTTTGGCTGTATTTCCAAATTTTCGACTGAAACGTTGTCTGTTTAATATTTCTTTCTGGAATCTGATTCTACCGAATTTTTTTTATTTCGGACTCTATTTTAAATGTAATTTTTGAGCTGTTGACTTTTAATTCTGCCTTTGCAAAACATGCTATGTGTATAGGGAAGCCATTTAAAGCTTGTTAAAATAACCCCTTTTGAAACCTCCAAAAAACATATTTTGTACAATCAGAATTTAATAATGAAATCTAAGTTTTGCTTGATATGTTAAATCAGTTCAGTCATCTTATCCATAAATTATAGAATTATCTTGAGGATTATCATTTGCTTTTATATCTGTTTGTTTTTATATATTCAATTTGGCTGTACATCTTGTCCTTAATGTGCTTCTCAGCTCGATTAAATGAAGTAGAACTCAGAGAAAGAAATCTGTCTAGACAGTCATTCAGGCTTTCTTCGTTACCCTCGAATGTCGCGAAACAATAACAGCCTGCAAATCGACCATCATTGAAGTTTCTGTTAAGAAATTTAATTTCATTTTCTGCCATGGCGTTGCTCGTGGAAGCAATCACTGTTTCGCTTGCTGCCATGTTTACCATATATCCCACCAGATTAATTTGAATATTCAATATTAGCACGATGCCTTCTGAAATATGATTTAGTAGTATTGCAGGCTCAGCCTCTCTCTACACCCGGGGAAAATCACCACTCCTGTACATCAGTACTTATTTTACTCAGGGTGGGTGGGTGGGGGTGTTTCAAAAAAGCATTTAATAAAAGCGGGCGAGGGGTTGTTGCATTCATGTATTTCTAGTTAATTAATAAATTTAATTACAATACAGACAACGTAAAGCAAGCATGCGAGGAATCAAACTTAGTTCAACGCTACTCTGGCTTAACTCTTTTCTGTACGAATTGGTCTTTAGTATTTTATTCTGTTTAATGCCGGACAATTTTGTAGAGAAGCCCTAGAACCGTTGCTGTTCATGACCCAACGTTTCGACGGGACTGGTTTAACCCTGCCCAGCATGTTCCTCTTGGCGAGTAAAAACTTCTGGCAATAGCAAAATACTTGAAGGGCACTTGTGAGAGTAAAATAGTTGATTCATTTTTGTCCAAGGTATCCTGACGTCTAACTTATGACATATGTTTTTTTTAAATAATGTGTCAGGTTCGAATAAACGGGTTACTATACATGTATATATACTACTGTATATAAAAATTTATATACTGCTGAATATCCAACAGCAAATCAAACTTCGTAATCAACATTGAAACTTGGCAACGAATTTCCAAACCGCGAGGTAAAAAGCGAGCTGAAAACGACTGTATAGCGGGTGTTCACTGTATTTCCCAATTTTCCCACGTCTTACAGAAAACTCAAAACTATATATTAAAGTAACAGTACAACCATGTACAAACAGTATGATTTTTCAGTTCATCCTAAAAGTCACATCGATGTATGTATACAGCTTCTTAGAAATAGAGAAAACATTAATAAAGCGCATGTCACACCTGAGTTTTCAATACATTGATAAGATCATCCTTTTCTTCCATGGCAATTTTTAGTGAATCTGCAATATGCATCTTGGCTTTTTTCTCCAGTTCTATTGTCTAAGAAAGCCAAATATATTACTATAAAGTTATAAACAAATCAAACTTAATACCTCCCTATTTTTCAAAGTATTGTAGTGTATACATGTACACTATACAGTACATTAATTAGACTATTATTATTTTATAAACTATTAAATGTTATATTCACATGCTGTACAAGTAGTACACTATCTAACAAGCCCCTAAATCTTACTCATTTCTGTTCCTAATGGCACAGTTTTGTTTCAAAAGAGAGGAGCAAACCAAGGGTTTTCTTTTAACTTTTAAGTTAATTAATGCTGTATGTTATTAGTGTTTTCAGCTTGAGTTGGTAAAGTTTTTTTCGTATGTTTTTGCAGTACAAGCTGTCGTAAGTTAAACTCAGAGAAAAAAATGTTCGAGTCCCGTCTGGAGCTCAGAGTTTTACTTACGATAGCGTGTACAGCAAAAACATACGAAAAAACTTAAATTAATGTTGTCAATAATTTTATGACAAAAATATAGTAAATCATATGAGACAAATGCTCTTCTAGTACAAGTGCATGCTAGTACTGTGTACCTGTCATGAGAAATCTGAAGAAACTGTACATTTATGATACATGTAAATACATGCATTTGTATGTACATAATTTTCATGTTCAATCATTCATATGCCATACAGTAAATAGATTATGAACATTACAATAATACAACAGTCATAGAAAGAATGCAAAGTTTCTGTATATCTTTAAATATTTAATAAAAATTAATTAATCCAAAAAACCTCACTTAACAGTACAGTAATCACCTTTATGACTTACATACAGTACACAAACACAAAATATAATAGTGCCAATCTCTCTTGACAGTTAGGGTAATGATATGAATAACCAGACCTCGGAGATGCCTGTGGAGGACTATGGATGAACTAAGTACATTATGTGAGGTTTTCTACCTAAGAACCAGTACTACTGTACCAAATATCGTGCAACACAAGTATTGTAGTGTGACATCACTGATATGGTAATATCAAAGCAAAATGTCATGTAGGAAGTGTTCACATGCATGTTCTTAAAATCCACTCCAATCAAGGCAATCAATGACGGGTTGATAGTGTGGCAAGCAAAACACCAGTGCTACCAAAATTATTAAAGTGTGTTTTCCGGAATACAAAAGACATTTGGAAGACGTCCGCCAAATATAACGTGAAGCTTGGGAATGCAGCGTGGCATGCGAACAAATTCAACAATATAAACAAATTCAGTACAATAATATACACTTGTTGACTGGCGCCGAGGGAAACATCGAGTTTTACGGACCCGAAGGCTTCAATGTCACCCGAGGGCTTTAGCCCGAGGGTGACATTGAAGCCTGAGGGACCGTAAAACTCGACGTTTCTCGAGGCAAAAGTCAACAAGCGTTTTGTTATATACCAAAGACTTTCGTTTTTTTCAACAAAATTCCTAAAAAGCTGCACAGAATGAAAAGAGTATAAAAGTATCAAGTGTTTATTTAAAAATCAACACAACAGTTAGTATAACACAGATAACACGTTAAAAGTCAAGATATAGAACTTCGGAAGAGCTGAAAAACACTGAAGTTAAAATTGAATTATTTAAAATAGTTAAAATTAACAGTAACGTTTGTTCCTGTTGCAAACGCTCCCGGTTGAAAGTTGACGGATTCCCTGTTTTGAGTTGCAAAGTTCTGCGTTAACAGAGGAGAGGTTGGGCCATTCACATTTCTCGTTTCAGCTACTTCACTGCTAACAGCCATCGAACAGAAATCGCTTAGAGTAGCAGACATTTCTCTCTGTTTTGGCTCTGACAAACGCCTGGAGTAAGCTCGAATACTTGTCTCAGATTTGTGTCCTGAGACTCGCATTATGTGCCTTGCTTCGAAGACTTCATCCAAAACAGTGACAGCAGTTGCTCGGATGCAATGATTTGTGTATGGTTTTGACAAGCCTGCTCTTTCTGAAATTATGTTCATAAGTGAACCCAATGTATTCTTTCCCAAAGGAGATTTGCAATACCAAATCGATTCGTCTTCGTCAACAGTGTCCTTTGGCCTTTGCCACAACCAAGAAATGTCGGGGTTGAGCTTCGATAGGTATAATTCGTAGGCACTCACTGGACAAAAAGGACTACCTGCTCTTTCATACATTCTTCCGTCGCCTGTAGAATCGCTTGGGTCGTCGTTTTCGCGGTGATTCTTGTCCAACTCGTCCAGTGCTTGATAGACATACCGTCGTCCAGACCCATCAACTTTCACTAAAAACGATTGTTTAGTTTGTAGACGAAGGTTTTCCCTTCCTCTTCGAATAAGGTGGAACATGATATCAAACCATACCTTGAGTTGCAGTTTCTGCGGCGAGGAAGTGTCAAGCCATGCATATAGCTTTTCAAGATCTTCTTTAGTAATACAATCGTGGTGGTCGACCTTTGCCAGCCCTTGTCTTTTCAGTTCCACAACTGTTGCTTCATAGACTCGATTAGACGATTGAAAAACACTGTCTTCAATAATGTTTATTTGCTTCTCACTCTTCATATACCTTGTAAGTCCAAACCGTATGTTCTGTAAAGTATTTTTCTTGT
Organism: Corallium rubrum; assembly: GCA_964035015.1. Taxonomy (NCBI): domain Eukaryota; kingdom Metazoa; phylum Cnidaria; class Anthozoa; order Scleralcyonacea; family Coralliidae; genus Corallium; species Corallium rubrum. Next base: position 40,055,220 of record OZ035998.1, read on the forward strand.
ATAATTCTCCATTTTTCTTTCTAGCGTTGGGGTAAAAGTCTACGAGGAGTTGGTTGAGATTTTCCTTCGGCAAGTTTTCAAAGTGTGTTTCGATGTTTTTCTCGAAGCAAAAGGCCCTTAAAATAGCCACGGCGTTCTTCGTTGACGATTTAGTGCTCGACGAGTCTTTGTTTCTGACCAGGTCTTCTATGTCTCCTCTTGAGCAGCAAGCAAAACGCTTACTTACAGGCTCCATTACGATTTCATCTTTTGAAGCGGGAATATTCCGAAGACTCGAAAAGTCCAAAGTTCTTGATCTGATGCAATAAACATTGTGTATTCACGTGAACAACGCATGATTAAAGCTGACGTCAGAGGGAAACATTGCACTGTTTCCCTCTTCATTGTTGACGTCAGAGGGAAACAGTGCAATGTTTCCCTGGACAGAAAGAAACATTAAGTTTTGTTGAACAACACGTGACCGTGATTTGACCAATAGGATTTCATCTTTGGCAAACGAAAGTCTTTGGTATATAACAATATGCTTTAGTATAAATACACACTCAGGTGATTATAGAAAATCACGTGCGCTGATTGGTCGAGCTACTTCGGATTAATTCCAGATAATCACCTACAGCGTTTATTCAAAATGGCCGCCAGCCAAGTTGTCAATGCGACAGAGGAGGAAATTAACAATTTTAACGAAAATGTTGTTCCTAAAAGTACGAAAATGTGTATTTATACTAAAACAATTATTCGCCTCAGGCTCAGTGAATATCGGTGAATAACAGCCTCGACTTCGTCTCGGTTATTATTCGCCGATATTCACCTCGCCTTCGGCGAATAATTGTGAATTATTTGATGTTATTTTCTAAAATGAATGTACGTGTAACACTATCGTACACTCCGCTCAAAAAACCCCAATCTTGTTCAACAGAATTCATTGATTTCGTTCACATGGCGCGCTGCATTCCTGAGCTTGATGTCATATAAGCTGAAGCATAAACATTTAGGCGGCTTCCAAACCACGTCTTGTCTTCCTTTACTGTTTTTCGTGGTACATTTATTTCATTCTCTAAAATCTCAGTAGTGCCATCTGCTTTTATAATAATTATAGTATCATAAATACCTCTTTTAATTCTGATATTTTTCTTATCTGTTTATCCTGACTCTGGGCTAAATTGAACTGAACAGAAATTACAAATACATGCGCATCAGTTTTAGTTACTGTCATATGAACTAAAAGATCTACAGTACCTTTATACAGTACCCACATAATATACAGCACTCTTATAATGGCGATTAATTTAAATATTATTCTTTTATGTGATTTTAATCAGCCTATCTCGCCTCGTTTGTGTGCTGCAGTTCAAAGGCATTTTTACTTCATAACAAGGTCAGAAAGACTTATTTAGAGGCACATACAGTACATGTAAAAGAATCTTTAAAGTATACCCTTACCACCATCATACTAACATGTGTATACATATGTATTATACTAAGAACTTTGAAATCTATGACACTTAAGTGTTCGCCCCAGACTTTATCACCAGAGTAGTATACAATACATACCACTCCTACATATTACATGAATATTCATACACTTGTTAAATCTAATTATTCAAAATAGAGACTGGATTGAATTATTCAAATACCAGACCAAGATCTTGATGGTACAGACCAAACCACAGCTGTTGAGATTCGTAAAAAATACCCTAACGAGGTCTTAAATTTTCCCACATAGACCAAGTAAAAGTGGTCAATAAATCGTTTATTATATGACACTAACTATATAAAGTTGGTGTGAAAACCTTAGAAATTCATGACAGCAAAATTAACATCAAAGACACTGAAAGTTGTCCGGAAACAGAAAAAGATGGAACGTGATCCAGATATATGCATTTTTATACACCATACATTGACCAATCAGAACTCAGGATATTACAAAACAGTAGCTATAAAAAATAATTATTTGTTAAATATCAGATAATAAAATGTACAGTAATACAGTACCTGTAATTTCTCATTTTCCTTTTGCAAATTTTTATAAGCATCAACAACCTAAAATGCAACACACATGTATGTATTTTCAACATTATACTTTGATCTTACTTTTAATCCTTTTTTTTATTATTAAATACTACAATTTCGTATTTCTTTTTTCAATTTCATGACATAATTTCTAATTTTATAGTTCACAAGTTTCAAACAAGCATTGCAACTTCCCAATGATCTTCATAACACACCAGGGTAAAGTAATATGAAGTACCCTGTAATAGTTTACCTCATATTACTTTACCCTGGTGTGTTATGAAGATCATTGGGAAGTTGCAATGCTTGTTTGAAACTTGTGAACTATAAAATTAGAAATTATCCAATCAAAATAAGCTCTGATTCATAGCTTGGAATTTCAATGGATAATTAAAAACCACGATTACAACCTTATTGCCAATTTCTGAACAACTCTGCAGCTTCACAACAAACTTCGCAACACATGGTAAGGTAAATATGAAATCAACTGTAAAATATTACTTTTGTTTTCTTTTTATTTTAACACATGTTCAGTAAAATAATAAACCCTTATTACCTCTGAAAATTTGGTTTTGTATCTTGTCAAAGCTTTTTCTTGTTTCTTTGCAAGCAGTAACAATTCTTCTTTTGTTGCAACTTCATATTTTTTACCAGATTCCGAGTCATCAGACTTGTATTCCAGTTTCCCTGGGCTCTGAGGAGCTACAACAAGCTTTTTATTTGGTGTATCACTTGGACTGTTTTCTGGAGTTTCAGTAGATTCAGCTTTGTGAACAGATGCTGTATCATTTTGTGCACGTCCAGCCTTAACAATGATGAATTCATGATCAAACAATGTTCAAAGTATCCAGCATGCATCTACAAACTATATAATATGCACTACACTTTCTAAATCTCTTCTACAATATAGAAACAGTACATTTGTTAATTCTTTGAAAGTTTTCATGGCGATAAAGTAATATAAATAAGTTTTGTGGAAACACCACGTAAAATATTTCTTTGCTAAGAAATACTTTACGTGATGTTTCCACAAAACTTATTTATAGTACATTTGTTATACGCCAAGTGTAAGTTCGTAAATAGATGTACTTGTTATATACCAAAGACTTTCGTTTGCCATTATGAAATCCTATTGGTCAAATCATGGTCACGTGTTGTTAACAAACTCAATGTTTCTACTGTTTCCCTCTGACGTCAACAATGAAGAGGGAAACAGTGCAATGTTTCCCTCTGATGTCGCTTTAATCATGCGTTGTTCACGTGAATACACGATTATTGCATCAGATCAAGAACTTCGGACTCTTCGGGCATTTTGAAAACAAAAGCTTGTTTCGAGCTTGTTTGGTACGAAATAGTCCATTTTCCAAAAGAAAGAATTTCTATACATATCTTCAGAGAAGGTCTGAAAAACACTTGGAGAAATTTAAAGCTGTTCTTAGTGTCGAGTCTGGTGTATTTGCTTAGTTGAATGACTTGAATTGAAATTACGAAGACAAAGTCAAAGTGTTTTGGTAAGTCTTTTTGCCTTTTGCAAGTTTTGAGTCAACTTGGTATTTTAAAAGTCTTTGGTATATAACAAAACGCTTGTTGATTTTTGCCTGAGAAACATCGAGTTTTACGGTCCCTCAGGCTTCAATGTCACCCTCGGGCTAAAGCCCTCGGGTGATATTGAAGCCTTTGGGTCCGTAAAACTCGATGTTTCCCTCGGCGCCAGTCAACAAGTGTATAATGTAGCTTTCTGACTAGACAATGAATCATCGCGTGACACTCTAAATATATTTTCTAAATTACCTATGGCATTAGGTAACAATTAAGCCTGGAAATACATTTTTTGCCCTTCCTCTCAAAATGACCAGGGTCAATCAAATGTTTCCTGTTAGAAAACAAAATGTAAAGCGAAGCTGTACTTGTCTGAGCAGTTTTCTAATTTTAGGCTTATATCAATCATGTATAAAATTGTACTGTACTAATAGGACGTTCCGCTACTCTGTAACATGTTCCGCTACTTTGTAAGATGTTACGGTACGTTACAATACATTGTAGGACGAAAGGCTTCGGTGTAAGCTGTCACACTACGTTATAAGACATTACACTACGTCTTGGATTTTACGCTTATAAAACGTACTTCGTTATGAAACGTTGCACAGCACTGCAAACCGTTACGCTACACTGTAAAACGTTGCGCTACGTTATAAGACCAGGCTGTTATAAAACGTATAGCGCGTAATATATTGCTGTCACAACAAATAAGGTAGACTTGCACCAAGTCTGTCTCTTGATTGTTTCGAGACGGGTTTGTTTCGAGATGTTTTATTTTGATTTAATTAATACAGTATGTGTGGGGGCAATATATGCGCGAAATCTACCACGGGAAAACGGGTAGATATTACGAGTAAAAAAAATATGGCGGTACCGTACCCGTAAACTGAACCCGGAGTACCTTAAGGTCTCTACTGCCTCTCGCTCGCCCGCTTTCCTCCCGCCCGTATTCTCGCTCGCCCGATTTTTCGCTCGCCCGCCTTTTCGCTCGCCCGCCTTGCCAATTTTCCGCATTGAAACCCGTCTCGAAACAACCAAGAGGCAGACTTGGAGCAAGTCTACAAATAAGGCAGATTCAGAAATGCGCACGTCAATGACCTGAGGTGCGTGACGAAGCGTAGCTTGAGTTTAGAGAACTACAGTAGGAAAAACAATGTTATAGTTGTATGTACAAAAATGTTAATTTCTTCAACATCGCCAGTATTAAATGCAGAGTGACAATTACGATACTCGCGCCGCTTTGCCGCTCGCCATGTGGTCACGATCTCGCGGCTACCTCACCACAGCACTCGAGGTAATTTGCCTAAGCTCCAAAAATTCGAAGTCATACATAAATACGTTCGGTCTCAAGAAACACGATCGATTAGGATAGGAGGATAGGAAAAACTTTATTTATACACGCTAACCATTGTCAACCTAGGCTGATTTCCACAAGGGGCGTGTAAACTATTAAAATTACAAAGATACAGTAACATAATATACACTGTAGAAGCAGAACAGTTGAAATAACAACAAAGTTGGCCATCTCAGACTAGATTGAATCTGAGATAACCAACCCCATGGTCACTCCAACTGCTCCGCTTCCACTGTGCGGTAGAAAGTTATAAGTACAAGAATACAAACTATAGAAAATAATATACAGTACAATAAATTTATTTACAAGTCTTTCATGCGATGTTATTCAAAAATGTGAGTAGCAATTTTAGTTTGAAAGGACATGAGGGAGTTGCTCTCCCTAATTTGTTTCGGTAAAGAGTTCCATTTTTGTGCCCAATCAAACATGAAACTTTTTTTCATGCTGTTTGTACGTGGCTGTGGCAAGCAAAGAGTACTTTCAGAATCTCGAAGTTCATAACTGTTCATTTTACTTCTGAAAGTAAATAGATCAGCTAGTGAATTCGGACCCATTTTATTCAACAGCTTGTACATTAATTTTGACTTAGCCTTTATCCTTTCCGTTTTAAGTGGCTTCCAGTCTAAAGCATTTAGAGCAACCATATGATCTATATCATTGCTCATATTCATTATGAGTCGAGCAGCTCTGTTTTGGAGCTTTTGGAGGCGTTTGGATTGTGTTTCACCAAACACGTTCCATACTTCACAGCAATAAGTAAAGTATGGACGAACAACATAATTATATACAGAAACAAGTGTATCTTTCTCAACAAATTCTTTCACTCTACGAAGAGCTGATATTCCTGATGCTATTTTCTTGCAAATGTTATCAGTATTATTCTTCCAAGATAAACACTGGTCAATAGTCACTCCAAGAGTTTTGCAATCATAAACTTGGTTTGTTTTCTATGACAACGTTTAGCCGCTTATTTGAAATACTTTTATCATTGGTTTAGATCCAATTAATATAAATTCAGTTTTGGCCACATTTAAACTTAGTTTATTGGCAGTTAACCATTTCCTTAGGTTTTCTAAATCAGAATTCATAGCAGCTTCAACGTCATTTATAGATTCTCCAACTGTTAAGGCTGATTTCCAGTCAGTGGAATTTTGAGAGCGGGCGGAATATTTCGTTGTCTTGTGTGCACTCGAGCGGAACTAATCTAATTCAGAGCACAAAAGACAAAGAGAAATTCCGCCCGCTCGCAAAATTCCACTGACTGGAAATCAGCCTTTAGGTTTGTATCATCCGCAAACAGTCGTGGTTTTGTTTTGTTTTGTTTAAACAACGAGGCAAGTCATTAATATATAACAAAAAGAATAAAGGCCCTAAAATTGAGCCTTGTGCCACACTACATTTAATGAACCGCTGTGATGAAATAGTTCCGTTTACCTGGCATTTCCGAGTTCGATTCATCAAGTATGATTTTAGTAGGGATAGAGCATCTTTTTTTACACCATAACATTCTAGTTTTTTTAGTAAAATCTAGTCGTCAACAGTATCAAATGCCTTTTTTGGGTCAATGAGTACTGTTAAGTTAAATAATGTTTTGTCAATATTCATATACCAACTATTTGTACAGTCTAATAATGCTGTAGCAGTTGAAATTTGCGAAATCCAAATTGGCAATCATTAAGTAGTTTAAATATGGTCAAATAATCATATAGTTGGTCATATAAAATTCTTTCCATAACTTTGCTTACAGTTGGCAAGACAGAAATTGGTCTGTAGTTACCAGGTAAATTTTTTTGGCCATTCTTATAAAGAGGTGATACCCTTGCCATTTTCCATTCATCTGGAAAAGTGCATAGTGTAATAGCCTGATTATAGATATATGTTAATGAACTGGAGACAGCAGGTACTGCTAGTTTTAAAATTTTACTTGAAATCTTGTCAATGCCAGTGGCTTTTGCACTAGAGAGGCCACACAGGAGATGATAAACTTTGTTGGTAGTAATCGACTCAAATGCTGTGAATTCTGATTTACCTTTCTTAATATAATCTTCGAAATTGAATTTTGAGGTGTCAATTTTGCTAGCTAGGTCAGAACCAATATTTGAGAAAAATTCAAGCCTTCAGAAATGTCTTCGGCATTTGTTAAATTTCCCCCACTTATATTTAATTCATTTACTTTTGTTGGTTTGTTTTGTCTGCCTAGTAAGTTGTTTATTGTTTTCCAAGCCTTTTTTGGATTATACTTTTGACCAGCGATTCGTTTGGAGTAATAATCTTTTTTGGCTTTTCTCAGTTCTATATTTACCCTATTTCTGATTTCTTTATACAATATCCAATCTCCTTCAAGGTTTTGTATAATGGCTTTTCTCTTAAATTTATCTCTTTTATTTATAAGATTTTTTATCTCACTAGTAATCCAAGGGACTTTTTTGGATCTGATCTTTTTTTGTTGAATAGGTGCATGCTTATTTAGTACTTCCTCAAACAGTTTCTTCCAAATCTCCCACATAGAATTTGGATTATCCGCGAGAAAGTACACATATTCCCAATATTGACTAAGCAAGTCTTCAACAAATTTTTGGCTATCAAGTGTTTCATATTTCTAATTTCCACTATGTTTTCATCTTGCTTTTCAGAAGCACGGATTTTTCTGATGGCATATATCAAACTGTGATCACTGATTCCTGTATGAATAACACCAGAGTCTGAGATTTTTTCTGGTGTATTAGTAACAAAATGATCAATGAGGCTGGAAGTTGTCATGGTTAACCGTGTAGCTTCCTTAATTAATTGTGATAATTGATACAATTCATACAGTGATTTTATTTTCTTGGTTTGTGTATCAGATTCTGTTTTAAGTATGTTGCCATTTAAATCACCAAGAATATACATTTCTTTATTTTCATCAATTGCTTTGATTAAATTTTCAAATTGTTCAAAGAAATCTTGTGATGAATTTGGTGGTCGATAAATAGTTGTAACAAAGAATGGTCGACTATGGGGTTTCATAATTTCAACACAAAGTGCCTCCAATTTAGAGGGAATCAGATCATTTCTTATTTTATAGTTGATGGAGCTACGCAAGTAAATACAGACTCCACGCCCATTTCTTGATCTGTCTTTCCTAATAATATCATAGCCATTAAGGTCAACGGTACCATCAGTTATACCTCAGATCAAGTCGTGTCTCATTAAAACCAATCAGGTCAATGTGTTTGTTGGACATTGAGTAACGTATTTCATCAATCTTTTTTAGGCAGACTGACAATATTGAGAAAAGCCATAAAACCTTTTTCATTGGAAATAGAATTAAGGCTGGTGAAAAAATCACTACCCATATTTTCATTTGATAGATCTATATCAACTACTTTCTCAGTACTTGACTGAGTTTGGAGAACTACAGTAGGAAAAACAATGTTATAGCTGTATGTACAAAAATGTTAATTTCTTCAACATCGCCAGTATTAAATGCAGAGTGACAATCACGATACTCGCGCCACTTTGCCCCTCACCATGTGGTCACGATCTCGCGGCTACCTCACCACGTACAGCACTCGAGGTAATTTGTCTAAGCTCCGAAAATTCGAAGTCATACATAAATACTTTTGGTCTCAAGAAACACGATGGATTCAACAAATAGTACTTGATTTTGCAATATTAAGAATTGACTTTGATTTTCACCAAAACACGAGCTCGTCAAAGTGACCGACACAGACAAATTTGCAACTGGTTATATCATCTGGTCACTCTTAATTTGGTACTCCAAACAAAAAGCATTCATTCTTTTAACCGCCCACCCCCTGATAAATGTAGCTTTTGATCTTATCACCATCAGAACACGGCAGTCCAGGAGCCATTTTGTGTGACAACACAACCACGTGAAAACAATCGGGCTGATTCTTAGGTTTTATTGCAATAACTACTCACAAAGATCTTTTATTTTAATGATCTCGGTGAAGTAATAATAGCAAGATCCGAGATATCTAGATAGTCCAATTAACGTTAGAGGACAAAAATATATCGCAAGTGAAGTACTGCCTCAAATTGGACAAAAACTTTTAGCCTACTCCACAGGCGATCTGTTTCAGACTATCTGTTTGTCTCTATATGTAATTGTAAACCACTGACATATCACTCTTTTCATTGTAATTCACCCGTCGAAGACTACAGACTGGCAGTTGAAAGCTTGTAACTTAAAATATTTTAAACCAGAGAACGTCTAAAAACCTAATATAAATTACTGACATAAAAGATTTCTAAGCCCCAGACAGGCAACCATGTCTGGGGCTCAGAAATGAGTAATTGAGCTGGACGAACGTCTACCAAACGTCTGTTACATTGTGTACTATTGTAATCCGATTAGCTACTCTACTTGCTATCTATTTGTCAATAAATAGAGAGCAATTAGGAAACTGGATACCAGGACCTGCACAGTGGTGCAGTAAAACAATATGGAGGTGACGAGGAGTGGAAGATTTGTTTCACTTTGATTTTCATACAGAAACAATTATGATTTTTTGATGAAAATCCAGATGAACTAAGGAACATAAGTTAGTTTCTACTAAAACAATTAGATTACAGTATGTGTATTCATTCCCAATGTCTATGAGATAACACAATAGTTGACTCAAGTTCTGCTCTCATCAAATATTCCCTCAGAAATTTCAAGCTCATAATCTAATTGTTAATTAGAACTTACATGTTGAACAACCTGAAAGTAGGGTGTAGAGTATTTGAAACAGAGTTGATCATGTGCCATTTAAAGATTTTCCTTCCCGGAAGAAACACATCACAATGCATCACACTTCTCTAAAGACAGCTTGAGAAAACTGGCTGAAAGCTCAGAAATTGGATAAAAACATGGTACTGTATAACCCACAAATTGTGTTAATTATATAATTAATACAGTATACTGTATATCTAAAAATTATTTTTCATATGAGATTTATTTTGATCTCTAGTCATCTTATGTTTTTCTTTATTTATTTAGCTGACTGTGACATAAATACTGGTAATCATCTTAAAGTTCCCTTTAGGCCACATAAAAAATCTTTGATTGACGTGTACTTTAGTTCCAAAAAATATCCATAACACCCCCTGCATACACACACCACATCCCCATGGAAGACATGGAAGGCACAAGAAAATCTGAGGGGAAAGAGGGTGTCTGACACTGAAAAAAGGTGAGGGGTTCATTAGTCAACTTAATTTTTCAGATGGGCATCAAATTAAAGTACTGTAGTCATATATTTGATAAAATATCTTTCTACTGATTGGGATAAAAAGTGCTTAGCCATAGGCCAATAGCAAATTTCCAACTGATACAATAACCAAATTAAATCTTGGCAATGAATAAATTCTGACTTTAGTCACCTAACCTTGTTAATGATTGTGTTCATACAACAGGATTCAAAATGCAACCAGGCAATGACAAAAATCAAGAAAAAATATATATATGTGGCCTTATGTGAATTGTAAATATGGCCCTCCTGTAACAATGTGTAAAATAAGAATTATAAGATGATTTATATTGTGCAAAAAGATTTGCAAGAGTTAATGAGAAGAAGAACCAATGAAACTGCCTTTTTGATATTATATAATACCAAAAAAACTTTAAAGTAAACATACATGTATTACATGTACATGTACTATATCAAGCAAGTCAGCACTGTACACACACTACACCAAGTGTTTGTAATTAGGTAATAGCATGGGTTCAACTGCAATTTGGAAAAAACATGCATGGGATTTCAATTTGAGGTCTTTGAAAAACTCTCTAGTGCGTGTTTTTCCCCCTCAAAATTGCATGAGAAATAATGCTATTAGGCCACACCAATTTAATTTGCTATTTTACAAACCCGCCGAACTTGATATTTTCAAAATCGGAAAAAAAAATACAGTATCAACTTCGCCTTGTTTGAAATTAATACTGTTTGAGTAATTATGAACAAGCAATGGACGAGCAACTTTATACAGTGCATCTGATTGGCTGTTTATAACAGCCAGGGTATAAACAGCCAGGGTTTTGACCAATAAGAATGCATGTTTATAACTATTTAATATCTGACACAGTTTGTCATCGAGTGTTCTGTTTTCACCATATTTCACAATGTTAGTTTTTTGTTTTTTCCGATCTCCAATCTTAAGTTCTTGACCAGAAAGTTTGTAAAACAACAAATTAAATTGGTGTGGCCTTACTTATTAATACCGTAATACATGAAAATGTTAGACAAATGGTTTTCCACATCTTTCTCATTACATTGCTCCACTTTTTGAAGCTTCAATGGTTTAAAACTGATTCACTTTGTTCACTAAAACTTCAAACATTTTACTCATAGCATCTGCTCTTTTCTAGTCTTCTTGCAGGAACTTTAATGACAGTATTAAAAAGCAAAATTCATTCTGTATTTCATCATGAAAATGTTCTTCAACAACTCTATGTTTTGATGTTTTGGTCACCATATTGGATTTTCTCATGAAGGAAAAACCATCCTTCAAAATCTGAATAAGTATTTCATTGGGCTTTCCAGTAGTTTCTGGTTGTTTATTAGCCAATCAGAATGCTTAATACTCATTGAAATTTGCACTGTATTTCATTTTTCTGCACTGTATTACACTTTTCCTGCACTGTATTACATTAAAATTGCACTCCTCTTGACCAATCAGGGTGCAGTAATTTTGACATGTATATTATCAACACTTTATTATATGGCAAGCGTCACTTCCAGTGAAATAGCGCACTGTGATTGGCTTAGAAACATTTTTAGCGGTCCATTACTTTCCCGTAATGGACCAGCGGTCCATTACGGAAAAAAAACAAAACAAATTTCTTATCAGCCATGTTGTTTGCAACTAAACAACGAAAGAAAACCGCAAGAATTTTGTGAATTCAACAACCTGAGGACTAAATTATGTATGACTGGGACGAGAGTAATCTGGAGCGAGTTTAGGAGTCTGAAAGCAACAACAACAAAAGCAACAACATTGAAAACGATGAGTTTATGTCACACGCTCGAGGTCACACTAAACTGACTAAAGTACGTATCAAGACAAGGTATAAATGTAAGGTTTGTTGTTTCAAAATGCCATATAATAAACTTTTTATTAACCTCGCTTGCTCGGTCTTTACAGAGAAATATCAGACCTCGGTCTTTGTGTACAAACCTCGCCCTACGGGCTCGGTCTGTACCAAAAAGACCTCGGTCCGATATTTCTCTGTAAAGACCTCGCGTTCGGTTAATAAGAAGTTAGTAACAGTATATTGCACTTGTGAGTCAAACAGGGATGTAGCCAGGGGGGAGTCACCCCTTTCAAAATCCTGGCCACATCCCTGGAGTTAAACCCATTGAAAGGAAGAAATCTAACAGAAATCCAATTTATACAGGTGCATTACACTCAGCAGCAATGGGTTAAGCAACACTAACAAACTGGATTATACCAGGATAGTCCAGGAGCCATTTTGTGGTGACTACTCATGCAACCACGTGAAAACAATCGGGCTGATTCTTAGGTATTATTGCAATGACTACACACAAATATCTTTTATTTTGAAGATCTCGGTGAAGTAATGATAGCAAGATCCGAGATATCTAGATAGTCCAATTAACGTTAGAGGACAAAATAGCATTGTTTACTATACAACACAGTATAGAAATTATGACAATAGAATGCCACGTAGAGATTGTATACACTTGAAAATTATAAACACCAACGTATGTAAATATGATTCGTCTATTAAACACGGTTAAGGCAGAGAGATGCTGAAGTTATCCAATAAGTTATAAACAAGGTTAAATAGTTATCGTTTTAAAAGATTATAATGTAAAGAATACCTCAAGCAGCTGCTGTACTCTGGCTATGACATGTTGAGAACTTGGAGTATGTTCCGAAATATTATCCTGTGTTTCCTGATTTAAACCGCTTCTTTCTGGCGAAACTAATGTCGAATCTTCTGTCTTCTTGACAGGTGAAGATACCTTAATTTCAGTAAAACATATTGTTTGTCATTTTTACAGTAAAAGAAAAAATTATTCTTTCCAACTAGGAAAAGGTAAAATATAGTGTTATTTTCAATTTCCATATATATTAATTTATTGAAGTATTTAACATATATGAATTATTTTACCTCAACTGATCGTCTTCCACGCTCATTTCTCGCAACAGGGCTTTGCTCGCCTTCTGATTCACTTTCTAATTTTTGCTTTAATCGTTTAAACATCTTCTATCGATATGTTTTCACGAGCCCTTTACTCTGAAATTCTCCATTGATCTATTCAACCTGCTCTGTTCCAACTCTATAGGAAGACTGGAACGATAACTCCATTTGGGGGCTCCTTTGTAGGTAAAAACACGCGAGACGGTATGCGCGGGCAAATCGCGAACTTCGAGGCGTGCTCTCAAAGGGACAGTCGGACAGAAGAGTTGTCTATTTCTTCTGTCAATGTTTTCAGATTTCTTGATGTATGTTAATAACACTTTTTAACAATAAATATTCTCGGGAATAATGTCGTACAAATGAAATGCAATAAATCGAGAACTGGTCAAATAACAACTTTATTTACAAGGAGATCAGATCGAGTCATCGACATCGTCTTGCCAGTCGAACAAATATTTTAATATGGACAAACTACAAGTCATCCAGAACATTTATATGGACTCAGACGATCGATGGTTCGAAAAACAAGATAAGTGTGATGTTCTTAATATATCTGGCTGCCAGTATGGAATGTCTGTATTTTGTGCACCGGACAAAATATTTGCTTCTGTATCTGTGCACCAAAAGGATATAAATTTGTGCACCATCAAGTATCCTGGTGCACCAAAGACAAAGTGTAAAGGTTGATGTCGTTTTGAGAAACTAGACCGAATTACAAATTATATTGTATTGTATGCTCAAAAATGCAAAAATTTTTATATTGTCTCTTTAATCTATGTGCAATGTATTTGCTATAACATTAATATGTACATGCATGTATGCATGCACAATATCTTTTAGTAAATATGAACATGGTATTTAATCTAGATTTTGTTATAAAATATGAATAAAGTCATTCATGAGTACATCAAAGAAAACAAAGTTTCTTTGAAAATCAAAATGTTTATGACAAAAATGGATAACGGCCTTTTTCATTACTGAGACGAGTTAAAACTTGACTTGCTTTAAAAGAATTACATGATTTCCTCTTCAAGTTGCCAACTCGGTGACGTGGAAGTCGTTTTTCTGCCATCCCATCAACATATAATTTGGCTGCTCTTGCCACAACATCTTCACAATTTAAGACATTGCTTGTTGCCCAATCTAATATGGTCCTGTCTTCCAAGGTGACATGGTGCTGACGGACCTGCTTCTGAGTATCCATAACACTATAAAAACTTTCTACTATAGCTTCTGAGCCACCCATTGACATTGCAATATCAAATGATGTCATGGCTACAGGACCTGCTTTAGTGAAAAGTAATTCGTTAGTGTATAACACTCTGACAACTTCTTCTTCATTTACTCTGGCTTGAAAAGGGGCATGGTTGGCAAACTGGAAAAGAAAGATGTCATCGGTAGCCAATTGACTTTTTTTAGCTGGAACAAGTTCCATTTTTACCAGGGATGTTTCAAAGTCTGACTTCAATTGACTTGTAATGCCATTCGGCCCATTCCCATCTTCTGATACTACTGGTTTGAGTGGTTTAAGACATGAAAGCAAGATTGTTGTCATGTCCTTGTGCCAAACCAGGAACCTTATGCATCCTTTCCAGTCACGGAGTACACTTGAATACATTCTTGAATCGAAGCGTTCGTCATTCAGTTCTGCTATGTGCTTTAAAGCACACACTTCTTTGAAGAATAATTTGAACTCAGTAACACCATGCTCTTCAAGCTCGCCTTCCTTGATTTTAATTCTTCCATCATCAAGCTTCTCACCACATAAAAGGTGGAAGATTTTTTCGATATCAAAGAAATCTGCCATTCCTGCTGCATTAGTGATGCACTTTTCAATACGATGATCAAGTGATTCTGCAAGATCATTTGCAAATGGAAGGACTCTGTTATGGTGCGTTCTGCCCAGTTTGTCAAAACTGCTTTCTTGGGTGGATTGGATTCTTGGCCTGATATCTTCTCCAAAACAGTTTCTGTTCCAACAATTTTCCAACCTACTGCCAGCTCGATGCCTTCATAAACAGGCCTCAATGTTTTGTCCTCGCTTTCAGGGTCACGGTTGAGAATATTCTAAGAGAATTAACAGAAGTTAAAGGTTGCGTGCTAAAGTCTAAATGGAATCTAATTATTGTAAATAGAACCTGACCGTAAGGCCTAAGGTGCTGAACAGTTGTTTATTAAAGTAATCAAATGAAAATTATTTACAGAACTGCCGACAAATGCCGAAGTGCTTTTAATTTTTTGGTGTGTACTATTACAGCTAATTGCCACAACTGATGTAAACAATACCTCTGCATTAACTTTTATTTTTGGGAAAAAGTCCATATCCCCATTTTCACGACACTGAAGTGAAGCCTCTTTTAGCCATTCAATCAATTGTTGGACCCAATGGTATGCTTTCCATGGTGGTGCAGATATACTCTGAAGATTGGTCATAACTCTTGCCACAGGTTCAAAAACGTCATGCATCAACAGGAGATCTACAACAAAATCCTATAAACAATATCCAAGGATTCCTGTTTAATTTACTTACAGTACATACATGCTGCACATGCAGTATACTATATACAATAAATAAATAATTAGTGTAAGCATAAACTGTGCTTACCTGTCCTCGGACTTGATATTGCAAAGGGTCTAATTCATTCCCCATTGCAGTAGATGCCTGTGTCATTGCTTCAGCAAACAACTTGTATGAATTGACAAGTCGTTGCCACTGGACATATGCAGAACTTGAAAACCGTGTCTGGGAATACACAGTTGCCACAGTTGGTTTTAGGTTTAGCTCATTTGCAGTGGATTCTAGGATACTTCTACCTATTGAGCAATAGAGCAAAGATTAAATCATTAATTATAAAAGCACTTGCATGTTACAAGTGATGTCATTTACTTACCTTTTCCTCTGTTCAAATTATCTGCAAATTTATTTGTCTGATTAACAAATCTTGAAAAAAACTCTTGTGATGACCCAATCTTTCCATCTCGCACATCAGTAACAGCCAGATTTATCCAATGTGATGCATCCCATCCAACTTGCCTTATAAATGAGCTTTCATCAAGGGCATTCTGGTTGATAGTTTTTAGAAACCCTCTTGCTTGATATACTCCATCAGCAGCAACACCTGGAATTGTATTACAATTAACACACCTTACATGGGATTACATGTGTCAAACGTTTTGGAACTGAAAAAAAAGACAAGCAAAAAATGTTTGCAAACATTTCATGTAGAAAGGAAATTATCAAAGTACTCACCAATTAAGAAATCTAGTGTTTTGCTTCCAAATTTGTTGGTAATTACTTCCAAGGCTTGCTTGGCTGAATCTTCAGCTTTACCTCCTTGCACCTTGCCATCCACAATTGGCAAGTATACTTCTGGTGCTCCAACAACAATCGGCACTTTCTTTCCACTTATTATTGGACATATGATGACACCTTGATTTGATCTTTTATTAACTGTAGCCTTGTCTACAGCCATGTAATAATGAGGGGGGAAGCCTGTGCTTGGAAGACATTTGGACAACTCAGCTTTTGTTTTCTCATGTATAGAAGCAAGTAAACACTTGACCATATCAGGGATCAGCTTTCGTGAATGGCCACATTGCCCAACTTGAGCACCAATAGAAAAAGCAAACGCTATCTGATCTTCATAATGAATAGCTGCAGATTTGGCCTTTACAGCAGTTAATGCACTTTTAAGTAATGTTTCTGCTGCTTGATAATGAATTTTCTTTAAATTTCTTTCTTCACTGAGCATGGTT